>OY720442.1:88749000-89130826 GCA_963082915.1 Dolichopus griseipennis | reverse complement strand
AATCCAGCTGTGTTGGCACTAAACTAAACTCAGGTTTTTTCAAACCAGGATGCGGTTAAGTTCAGTATTCTTGGTTACAAACTTGAAACGCTTTTTAGTCCTCATAGAGGTATTCCTCTTTATATTCGTAACGATAAGGCCTACCAAATTCTGGATAAATATAACATATGAACAAATCCAGAGTTTAATTATGTTTGGACCAAATTTATTTTTGGCGGCCATTCAACGCATTTTTGTTTTTTGCGCAAGTAGCTAGAGTGCTTATCTCATTATTTTGGCTACGGGGAAGGCTGTTTTAGTGTAGTAAAAATCTTACACTACCTGACGGATTAGGATTTCAGTTGACGTTTGAAGGTTTTTCCTTCCCTTAGGAAAAAAAAAGAAAAAAAAAAAATATAATGTAAAAATACAATATTTAAATAATTTACTTTATGAACAGTATTAGGAAGTAACTGCGATGTTTTACACCAAAACTCTAGGTTTTGTTTATGTATAAACAAGTAAAGAAACAGTCAGTCGGTACAACCGACTTAGAAATACCCTACACCTATTTGGTTCAAATTTAAGGACATATCCATAAGTCATTTTAACACCATAAAAGCTGTTATTAATTTGATCGTAAGACATAGCTAACCAAATTAACTTTATAATACTAAAAACATTTTCTAATTACACTATCTATTTAAAAATATTAAAAAACAAACAAACTTGAAATAAATGAAAATATATTTATTGCGATTCAATTACAAAATGAAAAAATTCTAATTATTAAATTTTGTGATAAAAAGATAATCAAAGCATGATATATTTAATAATCCAAATTTTTAAATATTGCAATTATTTTAAATGGTTAGTCTATATAACTAATAGAAAAGCTTATAAACGCAAAATATGCAATAAATGTACTTCTAAAATACAATTACAAATTTTGAACTTTTCATATAATTCATTTAAATATTCAAATAAATTTTACATAAATGCAGCAAGTACCTTTGAACATAGCTGAACCACTACAATTTAGTCTAGATTTCGGAGACACATAGGACATAGGAAATATATTCTTTGGCTTTGAAATTAAACTCGACCAGAACCAATTCGCATGGTACTTTCATTACTAGTAACCTAGAGTTTAAATTTCATCAAAATACCGGCATTATTTTTTGAGTTATGGTGTTTTTAAGATATATGTTTGTTAGCCTTTGAACTTTTCAAGGGTTCCAGAACCCAAAACCATGGTACGATTTCGCCCATATGCAGTCCCGTCATACTTTCAATACTAGTTAACCCTTGTATACAATTGGAACGTTCTATATTAATTTTAAGTAACTATTTTTAGTAATTTCGATTATAAGCTTTTAAAACTTGGGAGGTCTGAGAGGGGTACTGAACCACCACTCCAATTGATCCCAAATTAAGGGACCACGCAAGAGATAGTAAAGAACACCCTTGTGGCAAATTGGAAGCTTCTACATTTTTTCAAGTTGTTATCTGTATTAATTTTAAAGATATGCTTTAAGGTCTTCCGAAATGTGTGGCTGGTCCCCGACCCAGTACTCCAATGGGACCCAAATTCACAAGATACTTAGGAGATAGGAGGGGACACCCTGATACCAAATTTGGAGGTTCTATCTTAATTGGTTTCGGAATTATGCTCGTTTGGCCTAAATTCGATCAAAAAGTTCTAGGTTCCGAACGCATTGTCCAATCCCGACCTTACGGAATCTCTGAAGTAGTTCCATTACTAGTAACCTACAGCACAAATTTGATGAAGAAAGCGTCATTAGTTGTTGAGTTATCGTGATTTTTTATATATGTTCGTTAGCCCTTCGATCGATTAAAAGGTCCAGAATCCGAACCCATGGGCCGATTTCGCCCATATGCAATCCCCGCCGTACTTTCAGTCCTAGTAACCTACAGTTAAAATTTCATCAAGATAGCTCCATTATTTTTTGAGTTATCGTGCCTACGGACGGACGGACATGGCTATATCGACTAAGGCGGTCACGCTGATCACAAATATATATACTTTTCCATATCTAGCTCGCTTCCTTTAGGTGGTTACAAACACCATACCAAAGTTAATATACCCCTTTACCTATTCTATAGATGTAGGGTATAATAAATGCGAAAGTTTAAGAAAAAACAAGTAAAGAAACAGTCAGTCGGTGCAACCGACTTAGAAATACCCTACACCTATTTGGTTCAAATTTAATGACATATCCATAAATCATTTTAACGCCATAAAAGCTGTTATTAATTTGATTGTAAGACATAGCTAACCAAATTAACTTTATAATACTAAAAACATTTTCTAATTACACTCTCTCTTAAAAAATATTACAAATTCTTACTAATTATACCCTACACCTATAGAATAGGTAAAGGGGTATATTAACTTTGGTATGGCGTTTGTAACCACCTAAAGGAAGCGAGCTAGATATGGAAAAGTATATATATTTGTGATCAGCGTGACCGCCTGAGTCGATATAGCCATGTCCGTCCGTCCGTCCGTCCGTCCGTAGGCACGATAACTCAAAAAATAATGGAGCTATCTTGATGAAATTTTAACTGTAGTTTACTAGGACTGAAGGTACGGCGGGGATTGCATATGGGCGAAATCGGCCCATGGGTTCGGATTCTGGACCTTTTAATCGATCGAAGGGCTAACGAACATATATAAAAAATCTGGATAACTCAACAACTAATGACGCTTTCTTCATCAAATTTGTGCTGTAGGTTACTAGTAATGAAACTACTTCGGGGATTCCGTAAGGTCGGGATTGGACCATGCGTTCGGAACCTAGAACTTTTTGATCGAATTTAGGCCAAACGAGCATAATTCCGAAACCAATTAAGATAGAACCTCCAAATTTGGTATCAGGGTGTCCCCTCCTATCTCCTAAGTATCTTGTGAATTTTGGTCCCATTGGAGTACTGGGTCGGGGACCAGCCACACATTTCGGAAGACCTTAAAGCATATCTTTAAAATTAATAAAGATAACAACTTGAAAAAATGTAGAAGCTTCCAATTTGCCACAAGGGTGTTCTTTACTATCTCTTGCGTGGTCCCTTAATTTGGGATTAATTGGAGTGGTGGTTCAGTACCCCTCTCAGACCTCCCAAGTTTTAAAAGCTTATAATCGAAATTACTAAAAATAGTTACTTAAAATTAAGATAGACCGTTTAAATTGTGTACAAGGGTTAACTAGTACCATAAGTAAAGCGCGGGCTGTATAAGGGCGAAATCAGCCCATGGGTTCGGATTCTGGACCTTTTAGTTGGTGTCAGGGATAACGAACATATATTAAAAATCACAATTACTCAGCAACTAATGAGGCTATCTTCATGAAATTTGTGCTGTAGGTTATTGGTAATGAAACTACGGCGGTGACTACGTACGGTGAGGATTGGACAATGGGTTCGGAACTGAGAACTTTTTGATCGAATTTAGGCCAAACTAGCGTAATTCCGAAACAAATGAAAATATAACCTCCAAATTTGGTATCAGGGTGTCCCTTCCTATTGCGAAAGTGTCTTTGAAATTTTGGCCCTTATTGGACTAGGGGTCGGGGACCAGCCACTCAGTTCCGAGGACCTTAAAGACTATTTTCGAAATTAATAAAAATAGTAACTTGAAACAAATGTAGAAGCTTCAAATTTGGCCCAGGGTGTTCTTTACTTTTTCTTCCGTGTCCCGCTAAATTGGGATAATTTGGAGTGGTGGTTCAGGACCTCTCTTAGACCCCCCAATGTGTAAAAGCTTATCATCGAAATTAATAAAACTAATAACTTAAAATTAAGATAGAACGTTCCAATTGTATACAAGGGCTTACTAGTATTGAAAGTATGACGGGGACTGCATATGGGCGAAATCGTACCATGGATTGGGTTTCTGGAACCCTTGACAAGTTCAAGGACTAACAAACATATATCTTAAAACACACTAACTCAAAAAATAAGGCCGGTATTTAGATAAAATTTAAACTCCAGGTTACTAGTAATGAAAGTACCATGGGAATTGGTTCTGGTTGAGTTTAATTTCAAAGCCAAAGAATATATTTCCTATGTCCTATGTGTCTCCGAAATCTAGACTTAATTGTAGTGGTTCAGCTATATTCAAAGGTACTTGCTGCATTTATGTAAAATTTATTTGAATATTTAAATGAATTATATGAAAAGGTCTAAATTTGTAATTGTATTTTAGAAATACATTTATTGCATATTTTGCGTTTGTAAGCTTTTATATTAGGTATATAAACTAACCATTTAAAATAATTGCAATTTTTAAAAATTTGGATTATTAAATATATTATGCTTTGATTATCTTTTTATCACAAAATTTAATAATTAGAATTTTTTCATTTTGTAATTGAATTGGAATAAATATATTTTCATTTATTTCAAGTTTGTTTGTTTTTTAATATTTTTAAATAAATAAATTAGTAAGAATTTTTAATATTTTTTAATAGATAGTGTAATTAGAAAATGTTTTTAGTATTATAAAGTTAATTTGGCTAGCTATGTCTTACGGTCAAATTATAACAGCTTTTATGGTGTTAAAATGACTTATGGATATGTCCTTAAATTTGAACCAAATAGGTGTAGGGTATTTCTAAGTTGGTTGCACCGACTGACTGTTCCTTAACTTGTTTATTTATTTAAAAATATTAAAAAACAAAAAAACTTGTTATAAATGAAAATATATTTATTCCAATTCAATTACAAAATGAAAAAATTCTAGTTATTAAATTTTGTGATAAAAAGCTAATCAAAGCATAATATATTTAATAACCCAAATTTTTCAAAATTGCAATTATTTTAAATGGCTAGTTAATATACCTAATAGAAAAGCTTATACGCAAAATATGCAATAAATGTATTTCTAAAATACAATTACAAATTTACACCTTTTCATATAATTCATTTAAATATAAAAATAAATTTTACATAAATGCAGCAAGTTCCTTTGAACATAGCTGAACCACTACAATTAAGTCTAAATTTCGGGGACACATAGGAAATAGGAAGTATATTCTTTGGCTTCGACATTATACTCGTTCGGCCTCAAATCGATCAAAAGCTTCTAGAATCCAAACTCATTATCCAAACTCGACCGGAACCAATTCCAATTGTACTTTCATTACTAGTAACCTAGTGTTTCTTTGTTTCTAAAATGCGATCCTCTACAGAATGTAAGCGATCACATGGAATTTATTTACATAAAATTTATTGACTTTTTTACAAATACATAACATTTTTATACAATATTTGCAACTAAATTTGAGTATTCTTCTCTGTTGTTTGTGAGGTGTACTAGCTCTTCCGCACTCCTTATTCCAGTCCAGTCTCTGATGTTTCTGAGCCATGATAACTGTTTTCTGCCAATACCACGTCTGCCCTCAATTTTCCCTTCCATGATCAGCTGAAGGAATTGATACTTAGGACCACGCATTACATGGCCGAAATAAGCAGTTTTTCTTCTTTTAATGGTAGTTAGCAGTTCTCTACCTTTGCCTATCCTTCTGAGAATTTCTGCATTTGTGATGTGGTCTACCCAAGATATTCTCAGCATCCTTCGGTAGATCCACATTTCGAAGCTTTCCAATTTGTTCATTTGGGCTACTTTCATGGTCCAGGCTTCTGTACCATAGAGAAGAACAGACCAGATGTAACATTTTATCAGACGTAGCCTTAACTGTAAATTGAGCTGTCTGTTATTAAAAAGCTCTTTGAACTTAAGGAACTGACTTCTGGCTATTTCAATCCGACATCTGATTTCTTGATCGGAGTTCCAATCAGTATTAAGCCATGCACCAAGATATTTAAAGTTGGATACTCTTTCGATCGGTGCGCCTTCCACTGTAATTGCAGCATTGTCATAGCTGATTCTTTTCCTGCTTACAATCATAAACTTTGTTTTTGAACTATTCACATTCAGATTGTATCGTTTGCTGACTACAATTATTCGGTTTACTAGTTCCTGAAGATCCTGGAGGTTGTCTGCAATCATAGTTGTGTCATCTGCATATCGTATGTTATTGATATACTCTCCGTTCACCTTGATTCCCTTTTCTACTGAGTCTAACGCTTCAGAGAAGATGCCTTCAGCATAAATGTTGAAGAGAAGTGGTGAAAGTATACAACCCTGACGTACTCCATTCATAATTTTTATATCTTTCGTGGTCCCATCTTTGTTTCTTATATGGGCCGACTGGTTCCAATATAAGTTCCTAATGCAAGCAATTATGTTTTTATCTATGTCCATTGAATTTAGAACTTCGAGCAATTTATCATGTTTAACCTTATCGAATGCTTTTTCATAATCAATGAAACATAAAAATGCATCTTTTTGAACATCTCGACAGTTTTGTATAAGAACTTGTAGACCAAAAAGAGCTTCTCTCGTCCCAGTACCTTCTCGGAACCCGAACTGAGTTTTCCCCATTTTTGCTTCACATTTATTATAGATTCTGATGTGGATAATTTTCAAAAGTATCTTTAATGCATGACTCATCAAACTTATCAATCTATAATCACTGCACTTTTTAGCATTGTGTTTCTTCGGCAAAGTAATAAAGGTGGATGTTAGCCATTCATCGGGATAGGTTCCGGTTCTGTATATTTTGTTGAATACAATCTCTAGAATTTTTAGATTGTCTTCGTCGATAAGCTTCAGAATTTCATTTGGCAAAATCTCCGGACCAGGTGCTTTATTGTTTTTTGCCATATTAATTGCTCTTCGAATTTCCTCTTTGGTTATTGGAAGAAGATCTTGAACATCCGTTGTTTCTTCATGTGGTGGATTCAAGCTTCTTTCTTCATCACCAAATAAATCAGAGATATAGTTCTCCCACGCTTCTTTTCTTCTTTTAGAGTCAACTATAATTTCGTTTTGATGATCAATCAGATACGATGAATTTGATTTTTTAAATAATCCTGATAGTTCTTTGACTTTTCTGTGGAGATTGAAATCGTCGTGTTCCTGTTGTAGACGTTCTAGCTGATTACATTGATCGTTAAGCCAGTCTTCTTTAGCTCTTCTGCATTTTGATCTGATTTCTTGCTGCAGTTTATTGTATTCAGTCTGGTTCTTATGCCGATACTCTCTTCTCTTGTCCATCAAATTCATTATTTCGGTTGTCATCCACTTTTGCTTGGGAGTATGCTTTTTTTCTCCAATAATATTCATTGAAATTTCATTTAAAACGGATTTTGTCATGTTCCATATCTCATTTAAATCATCACTCTGAGCATTTATGGATCTCATTTTATTGTTAATTTCAATGGTGACAGCAGAATTAACATTAACATCTTTGAGCATTTCTACGTTTATTCGAGGAACTCTCCTAGCTCTTTTGATAGAAGTTAACTTCAGCCTCAATTTAGCAGCTAGGAGATTGTGGTCTGATGGTACATCTGCTCCTGGATAGGTGGATACGTTTAAAATAGAATTTCCAAAGCGGTTATTAATCATGATGTAGTCTATTTGGTTTCTCACCACATTTGTTGGGCTGTCTTGTGGCGACTTCCAAGTGTAAAGTCTTCTGGGAGGTAGTTTAAACCAGGTGTTGGTGACCTTCAGATTATATTCTTGGCAGAACTCCAGTAGTCTATCCCCTGTTTCGTTCCTTCTACCTAGTCCAAATGATCCTACTATGCTCGAAACTTTGCCGCAGCCAATTTTGGCGTTGAAGTCACCCATAATGATATTAATATCGTGTGGTTTCGTGAGTTTGAGGATATCTTCTAGATCCTTATGTTTAGGTGCACTGGTTTAGCGTTTAGCTTAAGCAGTAACGCTCTATCTGAGAATGGAATGAATTCGCTCACATATTGTCTCATGCGATTTGGGATGATCACACCAACTCCTTTTCTATGCATTGGCGTTTTATTGCCTGAGTAATAAAATATGGAGTCATTGGTCATACATTCTCCAGAATTGGGCCACCATGTCTCACTTATACCCAAGATGTCAATTTTCAGCCTCTGCATTTCTTGTATGGCATTGGCTAGTTTCCCAGACTCGAAAAGGCTTTGAACATTCCAAGTTGCTATATTTAATTTGTTTGTTTTACCTCCGGGGATTCTTAGCACCCTCGTATTGCCGGAAACTGAGGGCTGTTCATTAGTTTGTTCTTCCATGTGGTTTTTCTAGGAATGGTACTTCATTGGTTTCCCGTTGCCTTATGAAGGGTTTATAGTTTTCCTTCTAATACTCAGCCGCCCTTAACATAGGAACAGACGCTGTTTTTAGCCGCCAATTATTGAACAGACGCTACGTTGTTTATTATCGGAGTTTACGTCTCCTAGCCTTTAGAAAACCAATCCTACAAGTTGCTTCGTGAAATTGGTGTGTATGAAGGAGTCTAGATAGCTATGCTACCAGGCCTTCTCTACATATTACCAACTCATTACTCCCTGCACGTTCAGTTAATCATTTATATAGCGAGCCGCTTGTTCCAAGTCAGACGCCCGTTTGTAGCCACCAATTGTTGGACAGACGCTACCCACGTGTACCCTCGCCAGGAGCCCTTACAAGGTACTATCAGCCGGGACAGCTGAACCAAGGTTTTTTAACGAGGTTGTTACTCCTCCCCCTCCTCCTTTTGCATCCGGGCTTGGGACCGGCAATTGGCGGAGTTAACCTAGTGTTTAGATTTCATCAAAATAGCGGCATTATTTCTTGAGTTATGGTGTTTTTAAGATATATGTTTGTTAGCCTTTGAACTTTTCAAGGGTTCCAGAACCCGAAATTATGGTACGATTTCGCCCATGTGCAGTCCCCGTCATACTTTCAATACTAGTTAACCCTTACACAATTGGAACGTTCTATCTTAATTTTAAGTTACTAGTTTTATTAATTTCGTTGATAAACTTTTACACATTGGGGGGTCTAAGAAAGGTACAAAATTAGAGGGACACGAAGGAAATAGTAAAGAACACCCATGTGCCAAATTTGAAGCTTCTACATTTGTTTCAAGTTACTATCTTTATTAATTTCGAAAATTTGCTTTAAGGTCCTTGGAACTGAGTGGCTGGTCCACACCCACTACTCCAATTGGGCTCAAATTTCAAAGACACTAAGGAAATCGAAAGCGACACCCTGAAACCAGGTTTGGAGGTTCTATCTTCATTGGTTTCGGAATTATGCTAGTTTGGCCTAAATTCGATCAAAAAGTTTTAAGTTCCGAACCCATTGTCCAATCCTCACCGTACGCAATCGCCGCCGTAGTTTCATTACCAATAACCTACAGCACAAATTTTATGAAGATAGCGTCATTAGTTGTTGAGTTATCGTGATTATTTATATATGTTCGTTAGCCCTGAAACCGATTTAAAGGTCCAGAATCCGAACCCTTGGGCTGATTTCGCCCTTATGCAGTACACGCTTAACTTTAAGCCCTAGTTAATCCTTGTACACAATTTGAACGTTCTATCTTAATTTTAAGTTACTATTTTTAATAATTTCGATTATAAGCTTTTAAAACTTAAGAGGGTCTAAGAGAGATACTGAACCACCACCCCAATTGATCCCAAATTAGGGGGACACGCACGGGATAGTAAAGAACACCCTTGTGCCAAATTTGAAGCTTCTACATTTTTTAAAGTTGTTATCTTTATTAATTTTAAAGATATGCTTTAAGGTCTTCGGAAATGTATGGCTGGTCCCCGACCCACAACTCCAATGGGGCCCAAATTTCAAAGACATTAAGGAAATAGGGAGGAACACCCTGATACAAAATTAAATTTGGAGGTTCTATCTTCTTTGGTTTCGGAATTATGCTCGTTTGGCCTAAATTCGATCAAAAAGTTCTAGGTTCCGAACCCATGGTCCAATCCCGACCTTACGCAATCCCCGAAGTAGTTTCATTACTAGTAACCTACAGCAGAAACTTGATGAAGAAAGCGTTATTAGTTGTTGAGTTATTGTGATTTTTTATATATGATCGTTAGCCTTTAGACCGATTAAAAGTTCCTGAATCCGAACCAATGGGCCGATTTCGCCCATATACAATCCCCGCCGTACTTTCAGTCCTAGTAACCTCCAGTTAAAACTTCATCAATATAGCTCCATTATTTTTTGAGTTATCGTGCCTACGGACGGACGGACGGACAGACGGACGGACGGACGGACATGGCTATATCGACTCAGGAGGTCACGCTGATCACAAATATATATACTTTTCCATATCTAGCTCGCTTCCTTTAGGTGGTTACAAACACCATACCAAAGTTAATATACCCTTTTACCTATTCTATAGGTGTAGGGTATAAAAATGTAAAAAATATGTATATCACTTAGTAAATTTTTAACAATAAATAATAAAAAAAAAAAACAAAAAGTTGCAGCTGAAAAAATACAGAACGTCCGTAAGTGAAGGTGTAATTCATCTCAACATCTTAGGTAGTAGAAATCAAACGACTTTCAAGATTTGAACCAAAACACATATAAAGGAACTGACGCTTATATTATCTTATTTAACGAGTTATCTTCCACGGAAAATATTACGCCATATGGTGCTTGGGAACATATTGAAGGTCTAACTTTGGCAGATCCGTGCTTTTAGCAATCTAAACCTATAGATATTATGCTCAGAGCAAGTGTGTATAGATAAATCATTTTTAACCATAGAATCAAGGGGAAACGAGGTACACCGATCGCTTAAAAAACTGAATTGGGTTGTATTATGACAGGCGAAAATATAGAAGTAAAATCAACAAATTCAATAAAATGCCATGTTAGTGAAATTGATATCGGCAAAGAACTGTCAAAATTTTGGGAAAGTGAAATTGAAAGCGAACAATTTTATCAGACAGCTCATCGTGGTGGAAAACATCGAAGTTATGCAGTTCGATTACCATTCAAAAAACAACCAAATAAGTTAGATTTTGATGGTTCCAAAGAATTTTTCATTGCAAGACTTTATCAAATAGAACGCAAGTTTACAAACTATGCTCTTCTCAAAAAAATGTATAAAGACTTTATGGATAAATATAGCAAACTCGGTCATATGATACCTACTGCATCATTCAGTATTAAAGCATGGCAGTTCAATAACTAAACTAAGGATCATTTTTGACGTTTCCGCTAAACAAAGTACTATAAAAAGTTTAAATGATCTTATGATGACGGGACCTAACATACAACAAAATTTAATGGGGATTATATTATGATTGTGAAAATATAAAATAGTTTTCACGGTCAACATTAAGAAAATGTAACGCCAAATAAAGGTGGGTAGTAGAGATCAAGAATACCAAAATTTTAGATCAAGAATATCAATTAAAAAGTATATATTAACTATAATTACGTATGGAACTGCAGCCGCAACCTATCTAGCAATCAAGACATTACGTTAACTAGCTGCGAATGACGGTCACTTGTTTCCGTTGGCAGCTAAGGCAATTTTAAACGATACTTATATGGATGATGTTGTTTCAGGTGCAGATGATTATGAAACTGATTTGAAAATGTCTACTCAGCTTGTAAAATTTCTTCAAGGAGGGAAGTTGAATCTTAGAAAATACAGCAAATACCATCAAAACTACGAGAATCAGCAAACAATAGTAATTTTGATGATGGAAAATCATTAAACGCTGGATACCGGCTTCCGTCAAACTAAGATTTAATATTAATATTAAAACCCACCAAGAAATTATAATAAATCGGAAGCTGAACGAATTTTTAAGCCAACAGAATTACTTTCAACAGTACTACTAAAATAAAAATATTGTTTCAAGACACCGAATGGGATGCTGTAGTTGGTGATGAAATAATAAAAGAATGGCAAAGGATTAACTCAGAACGATCGTCTATTGAAAAACAGACCTCTTAGACCTGTTACTGAAACAGAGATTTATCAAATTATTATAAAGTTAAACAGAAATGCAGCCCCAGGATTAGATAATATAACGGTAAAGGATTTAAAGGAATTAGTTAATATTATCCAAAAATCATTGGCAACATTGATAAATAAATGCCTTGAAGAAGGAGTATTCCCTGATTCATTACATAAAGCGTACATAGTGCCAATTCATAAAAATGGATCTAAAGATGAATGTGGTAATTATAGACCAATTTCCATCCTGAACTCTATATCCAAAG
Source organism: Dolichopus griseipennis (assembly GCA_963082915.1). Lineage (NCBI taxonomy): Eukaryota > Metazoa > Arthropoda > Insecta > Diptera > Dolichopodidae > Dolichopus > Dolichopus griseipennis. The sequence continues at coordinate 89,118,720 of OY720442.1, read as the reverse complement.
TATATGAAAAGTAATTAATATAAAGATAAGAAATTTTATTTAAAAAACGATTAGAATAACAGCTACGTTAGAATATATTTATGTCACACTTGATGAAGGATATTTCGTCGGTGCAGTATTTATTGATCTTACGAAAGCTTTTGATGTAGTAAATCATCGCAGACTGATTAGTTTTTTAGATATATTGGGTATAAGAGGTACTAGTAATCTTTTATTAAGCAGTTACTTAACAAATAGGACTCAGTGTGTTAAAGTTAACGAAGTGCTTAGCGATGAATTTATTATAAAAACAGGTGTACCACAAGGCTCACTGCTTGGACCGCTGTTGTACCTTTTATATATAATGAATATGCCGAAAAATAACTTTATTTCAAGTTGTAACGTTTATGCAGATAGCACTAATATCATTGCTAAAGCTAGAACAGTACAAGAAATAGTAAAATATTCTAAATAAGGATCTAAATGCGATATGTAATTGGCTAGATTACAATGAACTCTGCATTAACGCTAAAAAAACCAACTATTTGTTATTTAAAACACAAAGAAGAATAGCGAAAATATTACTCTCAAAATAAGGGAAACAATTATTGAGAGAGTAATCATATCAAAAACGTGAAAAAAAAGTTATGCCAATTATATTAGCTATAAAAAGATGTGGTGGTATTTCCCAACATGTAGCCAAGCTTATCTATAATAGTCATATACTATCAACAATAAGGTATAATATATGTAGTTGGAGCCAGTGCTCAAATTTCCATATTAATCAAATTGTTATTTTAATGAATAAAGCGCTTAAAATTCCTTACAAATATAATTACAGAAATAGTCTAAGTATTTGTATAAAAAAATAAATGAATTAGATATTAACCAATTAATCTATTTTGAAAAAGGTGAATATATTTATAAAGTAATTAATAGTAATTTAAATTTAATTTAAATTTAATAAACAGAGAAAATGTACATAAATATAATACTAGGAATAAAAACAATATTGAAATACCTAAAGCTAGAACCACAAAGAAACAAAAAAGTTTAAAATGTAGTGCTATTAAAATTTTTTTTTAGTAACTTAAACTTAAGATAGAACGTTCCACTTGTGTACAATTGTTAACTTGTATTTAAAGTATAGCGCGGACTACATATGGGCGAAATCAGCCCATGGGTTCGGATTCCGGACCTTTTAATCAGTCTAAGGGCTAACGAACATATATAAAAAATCACGATAACTCAACAACTGATGACGCTATCTTCATCATATTGGTGCTTTAGGTTACTAGTAATGAGACTATGGCGGGGATTGCGTATGGTCGAGATTGGATCATGGGTTCGGAACCTAGAACTTTTTGATCGAATTTAGGCCAAACGAGCATAATTCCGAAACCAATGAAGATAGAACCTCCAAATTTGGTATCAGGGTGTCCCTTTCTATTTCCTTAGTGTCCTTGTAATTTGGGCCCCATTGGAGTTGTGGGTCGGGGACCAGCCACATATTTCTGAAGACCTTAAAGCATATCTTTAAAATTAATAAAGATAGCAACTTGAAAACATGTTGAAGCTTCAAACTTGGCACACGGTTCCTAATTTGGGATCTATTGGAGTGGTGGTTCAGTAACCCTCTTAGACCTCTGAAGGTTTAAAAGCTTATAATCGAAATTACTAAAAATAGATTCTATTATAAATTCTATCTATATAAATTCTATATAAATTTCTATTTCCTAAGTGTCCTTGAAATTTGGAACCAATTGTAGTAGTGGGTTGAGGACCAGCCACACAGTTCCGAAGACCTTAAAGCATATTTTCGAAATTAATAAAGATAGTAACTTCAAACAAATTTAGAAGTTTCAAATTTGGCACATGGGTGCTCTTTACTATTTCCTGTGCGGTTCCTCTAATTTTGGATAAATCAGAGTGGTGGTTCAGTACCCCTCTTAGACACCCCAAGGTTTAAAAGCTTATCATCGAAATTAATGAAAATAGTAACTTAAAATTAAGATAGAACGTTCCAATTGTGTATAAAGTTAACTAGTATTGAAAGTATGACGGGAACTGCATATGGGCAAAGTCGTACCATAGTTTCGGGTTCTGGAACCTTTGAAAAGTTCAAGGGCTGAAGAACATATATCTTAAAAACAGCATAACTCAAAAAATTGTGCCGCTATTTTGATGAAATTTAAACTCTAGGTTACCAGTAATGAAGGCATCATGGGAATTGGTTCTGGTCGAGTTCGGACAACGAGTTCGGATTCTAGAAGCTTTTGATCGATCTGAAGCCAAACGAGCATAATTACAAAGCCAAAGAATATATTTCCTATTTCCTATGTGTCTCCCAAATTTAGACTTAATTGTGGTCGTGGTTCGGGTGCCTCCTAAGACATCCCAAAATTAAAATCTTATCTTCGAAATTCATGAAGATAGAAACTTTAAATTTGATACACGAGGGTTCTTTCCTATTTCCGTTTTTATTTAACACTTTTATATTTTTAAAAGGCTAAGAATTTTACCATAAAACATATTTAGTATAATATTTTATAAATTAAAAACCATAGGTGAAATATAATTAAGACATCGTGTACAATACTTAAGCTGTATACAAAGGTACTTGCTGCATTTATGTAAAATTTATTGTTATATTTAAATGAACTATATGAAAAGTTCTAAATTTGTAATTATATTTTAGAAATACATTTACTGCATCTTTTGCGTTTATAAGCTTTTCAAATAGGTACATAAACTAACAATTTAAAATAATTGCAATTTTGAAAAATTTTAATTATTAAACATATTATGCTTGGATTAGCTTTTTATCACAAAATTTAATAATTAAAATTCTAATTGGTTCAAATTAAATGGGAAGTCCATAAGTCATTTTAAAACCATAAAAGCTGTTATTAGTTTGATCGTAAGACGTAGCTAACCAAATTAACTTTATAATACTAAAAACATTTTCTAATTACTTTTCTAATTTATTTACAAATTCTTACTAATTTATTTATTTAAAAATATTAAAAAACATAAAAGCTTGTTATAAATGAAAATATATTTATTCCAATTCAATTACAAAATGAAAAAATTCTAGTTATTAAATTTTGTGATAAAAAGCTAATCAAAGCTTAATGTATTTAATAACCCAAATTTTTCAAAATTGATATACCTAATAGAAAAGCTTATACGCAAAATATGCAATAAATGTATTTCTAAAATACAATTACCAATTTACACCTTTTCATATAATTCATTTAAATATAAAAATAAATTTTACATAAATGCAGCAAGTACCTTTGAACATAGCTGAACCATTACAATTAAGTCTAAATTTCGGGGAAACTTAGGAAATAGGAAATATATTCTTTGGCTTCGAAATTATACTCGTTCGGCCTCAAATCGATCAAAAGCTTCTAGAATCCGAACTCAATGACCAAACTCGACCAGAACCAATTCCAATGGTACTTTCATTACTAGTAACCTAGAGTTTAAATTTCATCAAAATAGCGGCATTATTTTTTGAGTTATGGTGTTTTTAAGATATATGTTTGTTAGCCCTTGAACTTTTCAAGGGTTCCAGAACCCGAAATTATGGTACGATTTCGCCCATATGCAGTCCCCGTCATACTTTCAATACTAGTTAACCCTTGTACACAATTGGAACGTTCTATCTTAAGTTACTAGTTTTATTAATTTCGATGATAAACTTTTACACATTGGGCGGTCTCAGAAAGGTACAAAATTAGAGGGACACGCAGGAAATAGTAAAGAACACACAAGTGCCAAATTTGAAGCTTCTACATTTGTTTCAAGTTACTATCCTTATTAATTTCGCAAATATGCTTTAAGGTCCTTGGAACTGAGTGGCTGGTCCACACCCACTACTGCAATTGGGCTCAAATTTCAAGGACACTAAGGAAATCGAAAGCGACACCTTGAAACCAAATTTGGAGGTTCTATCTTCATTGGTTTCGGAATTATGCTAGTTTAGCCTAAATTCGATCAAAAAGTTCTAGGTTCCGAATCAATTGTCCAATCCCGAATTTACGCAATCCCCGAAGTAGCTTCATTACAAGTAACCTACAGCACAAATTTGATGAAGAAAGCGTCATAAGTTGTTGAGTTATTGTGATTTTTTATATATGATCGTTAGCCCTTCGATCGATTAAAAGGTCCAGAATCCGAACCAATAGGCCGATTTCGCCCATATGCAATCCCCGCCGTACTTTCAGTCCTAGTAACATCCAGTTAAAATTTCATCAAGATAGCTCCATTATTTTTTGAGTTATCGTGCCTACGGACGGACGGACGGACATGGCTATATCGACTCAGGAGGTCACGCTGATCACAAATATATATACTTTTCCATATCTACCTCGCTTCCTTTAGGTGGTTACAAACACCATACCAAAGTTAATATACCCTTTTACCTTTTCTATAGGTGTAGGGTATAAAAACAAGTAAAAAAACAGTCAGTCGGTGCAACCGAATTAGAAATACCCTACACCTATTTGGTTCAAATTGAATGGGAAATTAATAAGTCATTTTAAAACCATAAAAGATTTTATTAGGTTGTTCTTAAGACATGGCTAACCAAATTAACTTTATAATACTAAAAACATTTTCTAATTACACTATCTATTAAAAAATATTACAAATTCTTACTAATTTATCTATTTAACAAGTAAAGAAACAGTCAGTCGGTGCAACCGACTTAGAAATACCCTACACCTATTTGGTTCAAATTTAAAGACATATCCATAAGTCGTTTAAACACCATAAGAGTTGTTATTAATTTGATCGTAAGACATAGCTAACCAAATTAACTTTATAATACTAAAAACATTTTCTAATTACACTATCTATTAAAAGATATTATAAATTCTTACTAATTTATCTATTTGAAAATATTAAAACAAAAAAACTTGAAACAAATGAAAATATATTTATTCCAATTCAATTACTAAATGAAAAAATTTGAATTATTAAATTTTGTGATAAAAAGATAATCAAAGCATAATATATTCAATAATCCAAATTTTTAAAAATTGCAATTATTTTAAATGGTTAGTTTATATACCTAATAGAAAAGCTTATAAACGCAAAATATGCAATAAATGTATTTCTAAAATTTAATTACAAATTTAGACCTTTTCATATAATTCATTTAAATATAAAAATAAATTTTACATAAATGCAGCAAGTACCTTTGAACATAGCTGAACCACTACAATTAAGTCTAAATTTCGGGGACACATAGGAAATAGGAAGTATATTCATAATATATATATTTGTTAGTCCTTGAACTTTTCAAGGGTTCCAGAACCCGAAATTATGGTACGATTTCGCCCATATGCAATCCCGTCACACTTTCAATACTAGCTAACCCTTGTACACAATTGGAAAGTTCTATCTTAATTTTAAGTTACTAGTTATACCCTACACCTATAGAATAGGTAAAGGGGTATATTAACTTTGGTATGGTGTTTGTAACCACCTAAAGGAAGCGAGCTAGATATGGAAAAATATATATATTTGTGATCAGCGTGACTGCCTGAGTCGATATAGCCATGTCCGTCCGTCCTTAGGCACGATAACTCAAAAAATAATGGAGCTATCTTGATGAAATTTTAACTGTAGGTTACTAGGACTGAAAGTACGGCGGGGATTGCATATGGGCGAAATCGGTCCATGGGTTCGGATTCTGGGTCTTTTAATCGATCGAAGGGCTAACGAACATATATAAAAAATCACGATAACTCAACAACTAATGACGCTTTCTTCATCAAATGTGTGCTGTAGGTTACTAGTAATGAAACTACTTCGAGGATTCCGTAAGGTCGGAATTGGACCATGCGTTCGGAACCTAGAACTTTTTGATCGAATTTAGGCCAAACGAGCATAATTCCGAAACGAATGAAGATAGAACCTCCAAATTTGGTATCAGGGTTTCCCCTCCTATCTTCTAAGTGTCTTGGGAATTTGGGTTCCATTGGAGTACTGGGTCGGGGACCAGCCACACATTTCCGAAGACCTTAAAGCATATCTTTAAAATTAATAAAGATAAAAACTTGAAAAAATGTAGAAGCTTCCAATTTGCCACAAGGGTGTTCTTTACTATCTCTTGCGTGTTCTCTTAATTTGGGATCAATTGGAGTGGTGTTTCAGTACCCCTCTCAGACCTCCCAAGTTTTAAAAGCTTATAATCGAAATTACTAAAAATAGTTACTTAAAATTAAGATAGACCTTTTAAATTGTGTACAAGGGTTGACTAGTACTATAATTAAAGCGCGGGCTGTATAAGGGCGATATCAGCCCATGGGTTCGGAATCTGGACCTTTTAGTCGGTGTCAGGGATAACGAAAATATATTAAAAATCACGATAACTCAACAACTAATGAGGCTATCTTCATGAAATTTGTACTGTAGGTTATTGGTAATGAAACTAAGGCGGTGACTACGTACGGTGAGGATTGGACAATGGGTTCGGAACTGAGAACTTTTTGATCGAATTTAGGCCAAACTAGCGTAATTCCAAAACCAATGAAGATATAACCTCCAAATTTGGTATCATGGTGTCCCTTCCTGTTGCGTAAGTGTCTTTGAAATTTGGGCCCCATTGGACTAGTGGGTCGGGGACCAGGCACTCAGTTCCGAGGACCTTAAAGCATATTTTCGAAATTAATAAAAATAGTAACTTGAAACAAATGTAGAAGCTTCAAATTTGGCCCAGGGTGTTCTTTACTATTTCTTCCGTGCCCCCCTAATTTTGGATCATTTGGAGTGGTGGTTCAGGACCTCTCTTAGACCTCCAAATGTGTAAAAGCTTATCATCGAAATTAATAAAACTAGTAACTTACAATTAAGATAGAACGTTCCAATTATATACAAGGGTTAACTAGTATTGAAAGTATGACGGGACTGAACATGGGCGAAATCGTACCATGGTTTGGGGTTCTGGAACCCTTGACAAGTTCAAGGACTAACAAACATATATCTTAAAAACACCATAACTCAAAAAATAATGCCGTTATTTTGATGAAATTTAAACTCTAGGTTACTAGTAATGAAAGCACCATGGGAATTGGTTCTGGTCGAGTTTAATTTCAAAGCCAAAGAATATATTTCCTATGTCCTATGTGTCTCCGAAATCTAGACTTAATTATAATGGTTCAGCTATATTCAAAGGTACTTGCTGCATTTATGTAAAATTTATTTTTATATTTAAATGAATTATATGAAAAGGTCTAAATTTGTATATGTATTTTAGAAATACATTTATTGCATATTTTTCGTTTATAAGCTTTTCCAATAGGTACATAAACAAGCCATTTAAAATAATTGCAATTTTGAAAAATTTTAATTATTAAATATATTAGCTTTTTATCACAAAATTTAATAATTGAAATTTTTTCATTTAGTAATTGAATTGGAATAAATATATTTTCATTTTTTTCAAGTTTTTTTGTTTTAATATTTTTAAATAGATAAATTAGTAAGAATTTGTAATATTTTTTTATAGATAATGTAATTAGAAAATGTTTTTAGTATTGTAAAGTTAATTTGGTTAGCTATGTCTTACGATCAAATTAATAACAGCTCTTATGGTGTTAAAACGACTTATGGATATGTCCTTAAATTTGAACCAATTAGGTGTAGGGTATTTCTAAGTCGGTTGCACTGACTGACTGTTTCTTTACTTGTTAATATATGTTCGTTATCCCTGACACCGACTAAAAGGTCCATAATCCGAACCCATGGGCTGATTTCGCCCTTATACAGCCCGCGCTTTACTTATAGTACTAGTTAACCCTTGTACACAATTTAAACGGTCTATCTTAATTTTAAGTAACTATTTTTAGTAATTTCGATTATAAGCTTTTAAAACTTGGGAGGTCTGAGAGGGGTACTGAACCACCTCTCCAATTGATCCCAAATTAAGGTAACATGCAAGAGATAGTAAAGAACACCCTTGTGGCAAATTGGAAGCTTCTACATTTTTTCAAGTTGTTATCTTTATTAATTTTAAAGATATGCTTTAAGGTCTTCGGAAATGTGTGGCTGGTCCCCGACCCAGTACTCCAATGGGACCCAAATTTCCAAGACACTTAGGTGATAGGAGGGGACACCCTGATACCAAATTTGGAGGTTCTATCTTCATTGGTTTCGGAATTATGCTCGTTTGGTCTAAATTCGATCAAAAAGTTCTAAGTTCCGAACCCGTTGTACATTACCCACTGTACGCAATCACCGCCGTAGTTTCATTACCAGTACCCTACACCACAAATTTTCTGAAGATAGCGTCATTAGTTGTTGAGTTATCGTGATTTATTATATATGTTCGTTACCCCTTAGACTGATTAAAAGGTCCAGAATCCGAACCCTTGAGATGATTTCGCCTACATGCAGTCCGCGCTCTACTTTAAATACCAGTTAACCCTTGTACACAAGTGGAACGTTATATATTAATTTTATGTTACTATTTTTACTTATTTCATTTATAAGCTTTTAAACATTGGGTGGTCTAAGGGGGTACTGAACCACCACTCCAATCGATCCCAAAATGAGGGACACACACAAAAAATAGTAAAGAATACCCTTGTGCCAAATTTAAAGCTTCTACATTTTCTCAAGCTGCTATCTTTATTAATTTTAAAGATATGCTTTAAGGTCTTCGGAAATGTGTGGCTGGTCCCCGACCCAGTACTCTAATAGGACCCAAATTCCCAAGAAACTTAGGAGATAGGAGGGGACACCCTGATACCAAATTTGGAGGTTCTATCTTCATTGGTTTCGGAATTATGCTCGTTTGGCCTAAATTCGATCAAAAAGTTCTAGGTTCCGAACCCATGGTCCAATCTCGACCTTACGCAATCCCCGAAGTAGTTTCATTACTAGTAACCTACAGCACAAGTTTGATGAAGATAGCGTCATTAGTTGATGAGTTATCGTGATTTTTTATACCCTACACCTATAGAATAGGTAAAGGGGTATATTAACTTTGGTATGGTGTTTGTAACCATCTAAAGGAAGCGAGCTAGATATGGAGAAGTATATATATTTGTGATCAGCGTGACCCCCTGAGTCGATATAGCCATGTCCGTCCGTCCGTCCGTAGGCACGATAACTCAAAAAATAATGGAGCTATCTTGATGAAATTTTAACTGTAGGTTAATGGAATGAAAGTACGGCGGGGATTGTATATGGGCGAAATCGTACCATAATTTCGGGTTCTGGAACCCTTGAAAAATGGACTATATAACTCAACAACTAATGACGCTATAGGTACTGAACCACCACGCTGATCCAAAATTTGGAGAACGCGCAGGAAATAGAGAGCACCCATGTACCAAATTTGAAACGTCTAAATTCGGGGAGTTATTCGGGGATTGCGTAAGGTCGGGATTGGACCATGGGTTCGAAACCTAGAACTTTTTGATCGAATTTAGGCCAAACTGGCATAATTCCGAAACCAATGAAGATAGAACCTCCAAATTTGGTATCAGGGTGTCCCTTCCTATTTTCGAAGTTGTTTGGGAATTTGGGCCCCATTGGAGTAGTGGGTCGGGGACCAGCCACTCAGTTCCGAGAACCTTAAAGCATATTTTCGAAATTAATAAAGATAGTAACTTGAAACAAATGTAGAAGCTTCTAATTAGGCCCAGGGTGTTCTTTACTATTTCTTGCATGCCCCCCTAATTTGGAATCAATTTGAGTGGTGGTTCAATACCTCTCTCAGACCCCAAAATGTGTAAAAGCTTATCATCGAATTTAATAAAACTAGTAACTTAAAATTAAGATAGAACGTTCGAATTGTGTACAAGGGTTAACTAGTATTGAAAGTATGACGGGACTGCATATGGGCGAAATCGTACCATGGTTTCGGGTTCTGGAACCCTTGAAAAATTCAAGGACTAACAAACATATATCTTAAAAACAACATAACTCAAAAGATAATGGCCGTATTTTGATGAAATTTAAACTCTAGGTTACTAATGAAAGTACCATGGGAATTGGTTGTGGTCGAGTTTAATTTCGAAGCCAAAGAATATATTTCCTATGTCCTATGTGTCTCCGAAATCTAGACTTAATTGTAGTGGTCCAGCTATGTTCAAAGGTACTTGCTGCATTTATGTAAAATTTATTTTTATATTTAAATGAATTATATGAAAAGGTCTAAATTTGTAATTGTATTTTAGAAATACATTTATTGCATATTTTGCGTTTATAAGCTTTTCTATTAGGTATATAAACTAACCATTTAAAATAATTGCAATTTTTAAAAATTTGGATTATTAAATATTATATGCTTTGATTATCATTTTATCACAAAATTTAATAATTAGAATTTTTTCAGTTTGTAATTGAATTGGAATAAATATATTTATTTCAAGTTTGTTTGTTTTTTAATATTTTTAAATAGATAAATTAGTAAGAATTTGTAATATTTTTTAATAGATAGTGTAATTAGAAAATGTTTTTAGTATTATAAAGTTAATTTGGTTAGCTATGTCTTACGATCAAATTAATAACAGCTTTTATGGTGTTAAATAGCTTACGGATATGTCCTTAAATTTGAACCAAATAGGTGTAGGGTATTTTTAAGTCGGTTGCACCGACTGACTGTTGCTTTACTTGTTTACAATAGTGTTGGCCTACCTGGTAGTAATGGTAATGGTACTACTTGTAATTCTTGCAATTTTCCAACTTAAAATAAGTTGTAAGATTGTTTGCATCCCAAAACAGAACCTTGTGATATTTATCACCACTTATCTAACATGAGTAATATTTTAGAAATATTTCTTTCTCTCTTTGCCAACATGGCGGTGAAGTTCTATTAGCTTTTAAAACAATGCTAACGAGCAGTTTAGTTGATTTGCTATCTTGTGACCATCTTGTGTTTGAAATGCTTTGTGTTCAAATCTTCTTTTGTTTCTTGAAAGCTAATTTATTCATAATTTATTCAATCTAAATAAAGTGGAGTGTTATAATGAGCTTACTATTGCCATTAACAACAGCCATTGCAAACTCACAACTTTTGATAGAAAAAAATTCTAAGTGATTTTAATTTGAAATGGTTATGGTCTGATGCAAATAGTTCCTTAGTTGCATATAATGTCTCATTCAATTTTAAATTAATTTTTATTGATGGCCTACACAGCTTAGATCTGAAACTTTAACTCTCTCTTAGACTCATTTGATGTGGAATCAATAATCTCTTCAATGAATACAAACATTTATCTAAAACAGTTTTATGAGAAACTAACAATATGTTTTCGCTTAGCAATTCCTATAAAATCTTGTTTCATGTCATTTAATCAATTGCCTTTGAGGAATGAACGAAATTCTGCGTGGAAAAAATATATTAAAACTAATTCCGTTGACCATAATACTTTTCTTGACATCTATAATAGATTCAAGTATTTATTTGATATTCTTTATAAAAATTATTTATCAAGATTTAAATCTCAACTTTTTTATAATCCGCGACGGACGCGAACTTGTTAATAGTAAATGCAAGACTGATGGTTATCTATAAAAAGCAACATTAAATAACTTGCAGAATGTTTCTAAATTTTTTGAAGCATTTTTCTCCAAAACCTATTAATATTTAGGTATTTGAGCAAAATCAGTCTTATTTAAAAAGTTTAGTTCCTCCATCTCATTAAATTTTTGACATTAAGACAATTATTATTAGTGAAGACATCTTAATGCCTCACCTCTTGGATCTAAAAGATGACGTTTCAAACGACGGTAATGAGGTTCCACCAATAATATTAAAACAGTGAGCCGAACACTTGGTTTAACATCTTTGTAAACTATTTAATCTATCCATTCAATGTGGCTACTTCCCCGGGATCTGTAAAGTTTCGTTTATTAATCCAGTTCATAACAAAGAGGCTCGTGATGACGTTAGTAATTATTGAATAATTGCTAAATTATCATTTATTTCCAAATTGTTTGAAAAAATTATTTGCTCTTATTTTCTTGACTATTGTCAACAATTTATATTTGATATTGCTGACCAGAACAACATGGCTTAAAATATAAAAGCACAGGTTTTTGGTTACCAGTCTAACCGAATTTTACAAAAAAAAAGTAAAGAAACAGTCAGTCGGTGCAACCGACTTAGAAATACCCTACACCTATTTGGTTCAAATTTAATGAAGAGTCCATAAGTCATTTTAAAACCATAAAAGCTTTTATTAGTTTGATCGTAAGACATAGCTAACAAAATTAACTTTGTAATACTAAAAACATTTTCTAATTACTTTGTCTATTCAAAAATATTACAAATTCTTACTAATTTATCTATTAAAAATAAAACTTGAAATAAATATGTATTTGAAAAAAATTTTAATTATTAAATCTTGTAATAAAAAGCTAATTAAAGCATTAATATATTTAATAATTCAATTTTTTCAAATACACATTTATGTCAAGTTTTTTCGTGTAAATTTGGAAGTTCTATCTTCATTGGTTTCGGATTGTGAGTTTTTGCAACATGATCTCATTCAATTTGGCTCATGGTGCAAGAACAACAGTCTCGTATTAAGTGCTGGAAAGTGCAAAATTATGAGCTTTTCAAAGTTATGAGCTGACTGAACTATCAAATACAATTACAATGTAAACGATCAATCCATAAAAAACCGGAACGTACTTCTGTTTCGTGCCATCGCTTCAAAATATCAACTACAAAACAATTATTGGAGAATTTACCAAAATCAAGATCAACAATAGCTTGACCATTTACTAACTGTGGTCTTGATTATGCTGGACCCTAGTAGGATGAGAAAAAATAACTTTTGAAGGATATGTTGCATTATTGTTTGCTTCAGAACTAAGGCCGTTCTTATAGAAGTGGTGACAAGTCTAACTTCGATTGCTTTTCTAGCAACTTTTAAACGCTTCATTAGTCGAAAAGGACCTGTTTCAAATTCAATAACTGGCAAACAAAAAAGAGCTGCACTTTGTATAGTTGGAAGTATAGCTTATAGTTGATTTGGCATGTTAGAATGCGCAGAATAATATGAAGCTCAATCAACTGACCTAAAACGAAAATAATCTTATAAATCTTCTAAGATATCAAAATCCTATTGCTGACTTTACAATCAATTTACTGAAAAGGGAACAGAAGCAGAATACTCAACAATTTTTCAACATTTACAAACATAATTGTCAGTATTATCAGACGAAATAAATAGAACTTAGCAGTATCAAAACATTTTTGGAAAATTCTATACAGCATTTCTGTTAATAACATTAGATTTAAATAATATCACACATATTCAACAAGCCAATATCGGAGCTATTTCAGATATTCAATATTGAAAAATCAGCACTTCATATTAGCATCCTCGCAATTATATATTTAACAAAATATCATTCGGGATCATATTTCAAGAAATTTGAAAATTCCAGGAGAATAAATTGAAAATCAGATCTTTACATTATATTCATTAATGCAAGAAAAAAGTCGAGTAACCACCAATAACATACCTTTTGAAATTAAAAAACCATAATAAGATGCAGAATACCACAAAATGTAATGAGTAATTCAAAACAATTTATGTATTTTCAACCTTCAAGGCAAAAATATTATAATATTTATTTGTAAATACTCACCGTGATAAGTATACATCAATGGCAAATGCTGATTTTACATTTTGTCGCCATTAGAAACATTAAATTTACTTTGCAATACTTTAATTTAAATTTACTCACGACTGATTTACATTGTTATTTTGCAATGTAATCAAATTTTTGTTAAGAAATAATTTTATTTAAAAATACTAAATGTAATTCAATACATTTTACTGTATTTTTTACGAGGAAATGGAACACTCGAAATCCACTCGAAGCGATTTTAACACACCAATCGACAACCTTTTTGAACCAAACTTTAGGAAGGTGATACAAATGTTCAGTTTGGTTAGAGGGGATATGGAACGATTATGGAGGATGCGGAAAATTTGGCGAAATATTAAGAAGAAACATGTTTATATTCTTCTTAAATTTAATTAAATCGTACACACACGAGCTACCAACTTTAGCGAACACATTGAACGGAATATGGTTCCATAGTTTCGACATGCGCATAACAAACGAATTTCCATAAGCCGTGTTACGCCATCTTAACCATTCGATGTTGTAGGGATGAGCATCCGTTGCACTCCTTGTTTTATGTTGGAAAACTTTGAGCGGAGGCATTCATTGTTTTATTTCTTTAGAACAGGTGTTCGCCCCCACTAGATACCTATAAGTGACCAGACTGTGCCCCGATGACTAAGTGGAGTTGAGGTAACATTGTGATCATTCATAAGTCGAAAACCTCTGTTTAGCACTTTATCAAGATATATCAGCACCTATTGGGGAGCATCAGCCCAAATATATCCATTATTCTCCATTTTTCATCTAATATATGTTTTATAGATATTGAGAAGATCAAGTGGAGAAGAGTAAGTTTTACAGCGATTCAAAAACTCCAAACAAATAGCTGCATCTTTTTCTATACCAAAAATGTGATATGACCAAATCAATTTTTGGTATAACTCGATGCCCAAAATGTTTAAATCCGTTGAGTACTGTAAAGTTTTCCTTGAAAAATCAGGTTGGGAATAGAATTTGCTTTTTTTCTCGAGATGAGGCAGCAATGACTTTTCTTTGTGTTGAATTGAACACGAATACTTTCTCCCCATTTGTGAAATTTTGCTAAATCATTATTTAGCTCACTGACACTGAAATTTTTTACTTTTGTATTAACCTTATGATTAATGTACAAGAGTGCTATCGTCTGTGAAACTGTGGATTGGATTGAAAGTTAAAGATAGATGGTCATTTATGAATATTAAAAAGAGGGTGGGAGAAAGAATATGTCCTTGAGAGATATTATCATTTAGTTCAAATTTTTCAGATGAAAAACCATCGACCAGAACTAGAATCGTACGATTCGAAAGGAAATCTCCCCTTAAGAAAGACTGTACCTAATCCTGAAGCTCTGAGTTTTGCTAACAAAGTAGCATGCCATACACGGTCGAAAGCTTTAGAAATATCCAGCGCTACAACATCAAGTTCACCAGAATGGTGAATATTCAGCTTTTCACAAAAATAAGTCATGAGATCAACAGTTGAACGACGGGCTCTGAACCCGTATTGTTAATCATGAAGCAAACCTGTTTGATCCATGTATTTCAATTGCTTTTGGCTTATGATTATTTCCATTACTTTGGAAAGGACCGGCGTTATAGCTATAGGGCGATAGTTTGAGGGATCGCTTTTATTTCCTTTTTTTGTAATTGGAAAAACGGTCGCAATCTGCCATTGGGCAGGTCGGATACCCGAAGTAAAGAATAAATATAAGAGGTTGCGTAAAGGTTTTGAAATTGGAGAATAGGTTTTTTAAGAACTATCTTTGTGATTTCATCGGGACCGACTTATTTGTTTATATCAAGATTCTTTAAGATTTTAATCACTGCTTACGTTCTAAAATTAGGACAAAAGCAGCAGCCAAATTCTGGAATATTTGGTGGCCTTTGAGTTGACTGTGGCAGTGTTGAGTTGAAGGAAAATTGTTTGCCAAACAAGTTCGCCTTATCTTTTGAATTTGACATCTTTTGAATTTGACAATTGAGTGGTTTTTGTCAATAAGTGAAGGAAAAGAGAACCCGCTAGTGTCCTTCTTTAGATTTAGTTGTTGAATAGGAATTTTTGCCATACTTGTTTGGAGGCCCTCCCAAGGGCAACCATAGGGAAAAACACATTTTCTTCAGGGTGAGTGGTTAAAAACAGATCCAATAGTTGACCATCCTGATCAGCTCATTTGGGGACCCTACTGGGATTTTCAACAAGTTAAGAAAAATGGATTAGGAAAATAATTCAACCTGTTTCCCAATTGTGTTTTGACTCAAAGAAGATTGAAAATTGTTGTGTACGTTGCCCTGCCCCTGAAAATTACAGGAACCAAAATTTCATTGATCTGGTTTGAAAGATTGTCAATTTCCACAGCAGTTTTTTGTTCATTTGAGTTGAGAGATCCATATAAAAACAAAAATATATTACATACTTTTCAACGAGAATTTTAACCCAAAAAAGTGGAAGGTTGGGCAAGAATGTTTTGTATTTATCTAGGGTGTTGAAAGTATTGCCATTTTCTATGTAGATCGTGATTCCTCTTTTGGGTACGAAGTGTGGAACAAGTGAGTAGCCCGTAATATTAAAATTACCACTTTGTCCACTGACTTGTGTTTCACAGAGGGCTAAGACTGCTGGTTTTGCAGAGTTACGGTGACATTTTACGGAAAATTAACACTAAAAATGGCAATTTTCTAACTATAATTATTAAAATTAGATAAAAACTTTAAGTTTTATAATAGTTTTGAGAGAAAAAAACAAAACAAAAAATATGTTACATCATATTTTTAATGACAATAAAAATGGAAATAATCGAATTTAAAATTTGGTTAAGTATCATATATGTACGATTTATGCAATCTGAACATATTAACAACGTTTATATAAACAAAAATATTATTAGTAACCGGTGCAACCGACTTAGAAATACCCTACACCTATTTGGTTCAAATTTAATGGTAAGTCCATAAGTCATTTTAAAATCATAAAAGCTTTTATTAGTTTTATCGTAAGACATGGCTAACCAAATTTACTTTATAATACTAAAAACATTTACTAATTATTTTATCATTTCAATAACATCAACAATTATTACTAATTTATCTTTTTAAAAATATTAAACAACAAATAAAGTTGAGATAAATGGATTCGTGTAATGCAATTAAAAAATTACATATTTAAAACTTTTATCTAATTCAATAAAATTTTAAACACATGTTGCAATTACTTCTTTTCAGGATTTTAGCTGTAGTGCATTTACTGTAGAATGATTTAATACACTTGATTAATTATTTCAATTTTCAATAATTTTTAAATTATAATAAATATTCTTAATTAACTTCTGTTTTAATGTTTTATGTAATTAAACTCAAAATTATTCGAAAGAAATATTAATTTGTAATAATATAAATATAAAAGTCATTATAATTTCATGGTTTTTAATGTTAGGTAAATCCATTAATGCTTTCATTAGATTTTTATCATAAAATTTAATAATCAAGTATGCAATAAATGTATTTCTAAAATACAATGAAAAATTTACAACTGTTCATATAATTAATTTAAATATAAAAATAAATTTTGCAACTTAAGTATCGAACACAATTTCTTAATTATATATTACCTATGGTAATAATTCAATAAAATTTAGATATGATATAATAAAAATGAAAAACAAAATTAATTTCGTCTTTTATTAAAAAAATATTTAGTTTTTAATTTATAAAATATAATACATAATATGTTTAATAGTAAAATTCTTAGCCTTTTAAAAATATAAAAGTGTTAAATAAGAAGGGAAATAGAAAATAGTGTATCAAATTTGATTTCTTTTTCATTATTAATTTCAAATATATTATGCTTTAAGGTCTTGGGAGTAGTGGGGGTGGTACGCAAATCGCTTTTCCAATTCATCAAAAATTTCACTTGCACAAAACAAATAAGAAGAAACACCTGTGCCCCAAATATAAGGTTCTATCTTCTTTGGATTCGAAATTATACTAGTTTGATCTCAATTCGATCAAAAGCTTCTAGAATCCATACTCGACCAGAACTAATCCCCATGGTACATTACAAGGGTTCCATGATAAAACAGAACAAGATAAAACAGAACTTGATAAAAAAGAACATGATAAAAAAGAACAAGATAAAAAAGAACATGATCAAACAGAACAACGATATAACAGAACAGTTATATAACAGAACAGTGATAAAAAAGAACATTGATAAAACAGAACAGTGATAAAACAGAACATCTTAAAAGAAATATATTATATATATATACCAGAAATATTGCAACGCATAAGGAAACTTTTTCTTTACCGAATCCAGCTACAACTGATTTTATTATACCCGAGAAGTTTCTTGATCTCATTTTATATGATGCGGGAACTGATAATCCAGAAAGAATATTGGCAATCGGGAATAATGATCTTCTCTCAGAACTACACAAGAATGTCATTTATGGAGACGGAACAATTGATAAAGCACCTAGCATGTTTTAAAAGCTGTATACATGACATGCTAAGATTGAAAATTCATATCCTCCATGTATATATTTTCTTTTACAAAAAAAGAATATGAGTACGTACAACAGGTTGTTTGTAATATTAAAGGCATTGGTGCACAACATGAATCCTCAAAAGATTCTCCTGGATTTTGAAAAAGCATGTATGTCTGCTGCTCAAGCTGCTTTTCCACAAGCGGAAATAAAAGGTTGCTACTTCCATCTCAGCCAAAGTGTAATTAGGAAGATCAACAGTGCTGGATTAAAGGCAGTTTATGAGAAGGATATTGACATAAAGTTGAAACTGAAGTCCTTAGCTGCTCTGTCTGCTATGCTCTAAAACCGTCTTTGACGAACTAGCTGCAACCTTTCCAGATGAGTTATCATATTTCTGCTCAACCTACATCGAAGGAGTTGCTGGGAGATCACCACTCTTTCCAATAAGAATATGGAACCATGGCTGCTGCGGAGCGATAGCCCCCAAGACAACAAATTGTTGTGAAGGTTTTCACGCATTAAATTCCATATTTTATTGTAGTCACCCAAGCATATGGAATTTATTGGATGGACTAGGACGAGATATGGCTTGTCAGCGATTAATACTAGCCAATGCCCAGACAGGTCGCCTAGAATTGAAAAAAAAGAAGTACACGGCCCTTGCTAATCAAGTGGCAATAGTTGCGCAGGAATATCACATTCACACAGACCAATAGAGGTACCTACGCAGTATGGCCAACCTGCAGTAATCTTTAAAATAAGATTAGATGTAAAACAAGTAAAGCAACAGTCAGTCGGTGCAACCGACTTAGAAATACCCTACACCTATTTGGTTCTTTTAACACCATAAAAGCTGTTATTAATGTGATCGTAAGACATAGCTAACCAAATTAACTTTATAATACTAAATACATTTTCTAATTACACTATCTATTAAAAAATACTACAAATTCTTACTAATTTATTTATTTAAAAATATTAAAAAACAAACAAACTTGAAATAAATGAAAATATATTTATTCCAATTCAATTACAAAATGAAAAAATTCTAATTATTAAATTTTGTGATAAAAAGATAATCAAAGCATAATATATTTAATAATCCAAATTTTTAAAAATTGCAATTATTTTAAATGGTAAGTTTATATACCTAATAAAAAAGCTTATAAACGCAAAATTTGCAATAAATGTATTTCTAAAATACAATTAGAAATTTAGACCTTTTCATATAATTCATTTAAATATAAAAATAAATTTTACATAAATGCAGCAAGTACCTTTGAACATAGCTGAACCACTACAATTAAGTCTAGATTTCGGAGACACATAGGACATAGGAAATATATTCTTTGGCTTCGAAATTAAACTCGACCACAACCAATTCCCAAGGTACTTTCATTACTAGTAACCTAGTGTTAAATTTCATCAAAATACCGGCATTATTTTTTGAGTTATGGTGTTTTTAAGATATATGTTTGTTAGTCCTTGAACTTTTCAAGGGTTCCAGAACCCGAAACCATGGTACGATTTCGCCCATATGCAGTCCCGTCATACTTTCAATACTAGTTAACCCTTGTACACAATTGGAACGTTCTATCTTAATTTTAAGTTACTAGTTTTATTAATTTCGATGATAAGCTTTAACACATTGGGGGGTCTAAGAGAGGTTCTGAACCACCACTCCAATTGATCCCAAATTAGGGGGGCACGCAAGAAATATTAAAGAACACCCTGGGCCAAATTTGAGGCTTCTACATTTGTTTCAAGTTACTATCTTTATTAATTTCGAAAATATGCTTTAAGGGCCTAAGAACTGAGTGGCTGGTCCCCGACCCACTACTCCAATGGGGCCCAAATTTCAAAGACACTTACGAAATAGGAAGGGACACCCTGATACCGAATTTGGAGGTTCTATCTTCATTGGTTTCGGAATTATGCTCGTTTGGCCTAAATTCGATCAAAAAGTTCTAAGTTCCGAACCCATTGTCCAATCCTCACCGTACGTAATCACCGCCGTAGTTTCATTACCAATAACCTACAGCACAAATTTCATGAAGATAGCCTCATTAGTTGTTGAGTTATCGTGATTTTTTATATATGTTCGTTGGCCCTGACATCGATTAAAAGGTCCGGAATCCGAACCGTTGGGCTGATTTCGTCCTTATATAGTCCGCGCTGTACTTATAGTACTAGTTAACCCTTGTACACAATTTGAACGGTCTATCCTAATTTTAAGTAACTATTTTTAGTAATTTCGATTATAAGCCTTTAAAACTTGGGAGGTCTGAGAGGGGTACAGAACCACCACTCCAATTGATCCCAAATTAGGGGGACACGCAAGAAATAGTGAAGAACACCCTTGTGCCAAATTTGAAGCTTCTATATTTTTTCAAGTTCCTATCTTTTTCAGTTTCGTTTTTTTCTTTATGCAAATTTTGTCGGCCTCTCTTCTAAGTTGCTCGAAATGTAGTTGCTTAGCACGTGTTGGTCTACTTAATTTTCCTTTGTGTGCTTCATTTCTTGCGGCTACCGCATCTCTGCATTCTCCGTCATACCATTCGTTTCGAACTTTTATTGGCTGGAAACCAATAGTTTCTTCAGAAGCTCGATGTAGTGCCGTTTTTAAACTATCCCATATTTCATTTAGCTCCATGTGTTGCAACTCCTCTAGATTTAAGTCGCTTTGTACTCGTTTTTCACAGATGTTATATTGAGTTTGCTTACGTCCAGCTTCGTTGCATTGTGTTTTCTCAATGCTCGTTTGGCTATGATTCTGCTCCTACATCTGACTTTCACAAGATTATGATCCGATCCACAGCAGGCTCCTCTATAGGCTCTTACATCCATGATGTGGGATGCCCCTCTCTTTTCAACCAAAACGTGATCAATTTGGTTGAACGTTTTTCCGTTGGGAGATACCCATGTGATCTTATGAATGTCGTTGTGGGGGAAGAATGTGGATGATATAACCGTTCTTTTGCTACTCGCGAAATCGATTAATCTTTGTCCGTTATCGTTGGTGGAACTATGTAGGCTGTGTTCTCCAATCGTGCCTTTGTATACTTCCTCTTTTCCAATTTTCGCATTCATGTCCCCGAGCAAAATTTTAATGTCGTTCGATGGTATTTGATCGTAGACAGTCTCCAGTTTACTAAACTCTTTGATTAGAAATCCTCTTTGATCTGCTCCGCCTTATCCTCGGTAGGTGCATGAGCGTTTATCAAGGATACATTGTGCAATCTTGTTTGGATGCGGATTACACAGAGTCTCTCATTCACCGGCTTAAAATCTAGGATCGCCTGTTTGTACGCTTTGTTAACTAAAAATGCCACGCCGAATTCTCTCTTTCCACCATCTTTTCCACTGAAGAATATGGAGTGGCTCCTAAGATCCGAAATACCTTTGTTGTGCCATTTTGTTTCTTGAATTGCTGCTATCGCTATTTTATATTTTATTAGTTCAGGTAGCAGGGATTTTAACGCTCCTTCTTTATTCAGTGTTCTCACATTCCATGTTGCAAAATCAATATCCATTTTCTGTTGCTTGGTTCGGTGCCGTGTTTCCATTTGTATCCGAGGCTTTGATTTAGGTTTCGTAACAATATTTTTTACTGGATAGGGCTGTTAACCGTATGCCAAACCCCCATCTTTAGAAGGCCGTTGGGTTTGAAGAGTTGCTTCAGAATTTGCCATATAATGCGTTGAAGTTCTCATAACTATGTTACGAGTTCAACTGCATTGTATAGCGTTTTCCTACTTGCTGAGACGCCGATGTATGTGGCCATTCAGGTTGCAACTATTCTTCCCTCCTCCTTTCTCAACAGGGCTTGGGACCGGCTACGGCGGAGTTATAAAAATGCTTATCTCTCCACAATGCAGATAAGACAAGGGACAATTCACTATGCAGATAAGGCACATAAGATCTTTGGTACATCAACTATCTGGACTGACGAAGAAAAATAATACAATTGATGAGTTTTATGTCAACTTTAACTGTCAGTTATCGTTAATAATCAACAAGATCAAGGCCAAGTCATACAGTCCAGAAATAATGGAGGCACTAAACGAAACGCATCGTAGCACCGCCCTCGATGTATTCATAAGAGGACTAAATGGTGGGCTCTCCACAATGCTAATGTTACAGAAACCCCAATCATTACCGGAGGCATATTCTTCCTTCCTCGAAATTCAGAATACGAATGTCAGAAACATTGCAATACATAACAAAAATACCAGTAACAGGATTGCCCCTCCTATAAACCAGTTTTCAAGAAGAAATCCAATAGTCAACCAAACACAGCAAAAGAGCTATTATCAACAAAACAGGCGAATAAGTTACCAACAACCGTACCAAAATCAATATAACTACAATAAAAATGTACCACAGAAAATTAATGAAGATCCACCAAGCAGGCCCACTCAGCCAAAACCACCGGTTCCGATGGATGTAGATTGTTCAATACAAACAAATTAAGTGAATTATATGAATCGCCCTAATTCGACCTTCAACGATTCATACCATGCACCACAAAGAAATCAAAGAGTATTCAACTTGGAAATACCTGAGTACGAGCCATACAGTGAACCAATAGAAATCAATTATGAACATGAACCGTATAATGGAGGATATGAAATCGAAGTGGTATCAGAGGAGGAAGACGAGTTAAATTTTATACTCCCAGCCTCTCGAGCATACCTTACCTAGAATATACCACAGCCGATGGTAAATTGCTCAAGTTTCTCATAGACACTGGAGCAAACAAAAGTTTTATTAAGTCTGAATTGGCCCATAATCCAAGTTCAACAGAACGACCATTCACTATCCGTTCGGCAGGAGGAGATATCACAATTACCAAAAAAATTAGTGCAAAACTATTTCAACCATTCGGAAATAATACCAAACTCGACTTTTTTATACTACCAGGATTAAAATCATTGGATGGAATCATCGGCGATGATACATTAAAACATTTAGAAGCCATTATACACCGCAAAAAGAACATATTTACAATTTCACCAAATGTCACCATACCACTAAAAGGAAAAAAGTCGATTCAAGTGAACAACATGGAAATTCGAGCTAACCATTTAACACTGAATCTAACAAATTTCTACGCTCGTTAATAAACTTCATAAACTAAAATGACCACGAAACCATCGATACAAACTTTCGAGCGGAAATAAAAACTTCAACGATCGAACCAATATATTCAAAAATATTACCGTACCCAGTCAACATGAGAGCTGAAGTTAAAAGTCAGGTTCAGAAACTCCTACAAGATGAAATCATAAGGCCTTCTAAAAGCCCCTATAATTCACCAATTTGGATTGTCGAAAAAAAGATGGATTCTTCAGGAATTAAAAAATACAGGATGGTGTTTGACTTTAAAAAACTCAACGGCCTGACCATCTCAGATGCTTATCCCATTCCGGACATCACACACACCATAGCAAACCTAGAAAGTTCAAAATATTACACCACGATCGATTTAACTTCTGGATTTCACCAGATTAAAATGAAAGATGAGAATATAACGAAAACAGCATTCTCCGCCTTAAATGGCAAATATGAATTCACGCGTTTGCCCTTTGGATTGAAAAACCATATTTCAACGGATGATCGCCGACGTACTGAAAGAATTTATTGGAAAAATATGCTACGTCTACATAGACGATATTATATGCAGAATGTCGAAAAAATCTTCAATAGACTGCAGCACGCTAATCTAAGAGTTAATTTAGACAAAACCGAATTTATGAAGAACGAGATGAAATTCTTAGGTTACATTACAGGTTTATTCAAAATATCAAACCATCAGCGAACCCAAAAGAACTAAAAGGATTCTTAGTTTTGGCACCATATTACAGAAGATTCATCAAGGACTTTTCATTAATAGCTAAGCCTCTCACCAATTTGACGTGCGGGGAAAACGCCCAGATAAGAGCTAAACAAACACGGAAAGTTCCAATAAAATTTAACGAATATGAACAGGCATTTAAGGATCTAAAATATGCCTTGTCATCCACAGAACTTTTAATTTTTCCCGACTTCGATAAAAGTTTTATACAAACAACGGACGTTTCGAGTGAAGCTATCGGTGCAGTCTTGTCACAAGGAGACATTGGAAAAGATTATCCAATATCTTATATTTCAAGAGCACTTAACAAGACTGAGGAAACGTACGCAACAAATGAACGAGAACTCTAAGCAATAGTTTGGGCTTTGGATAAGTACAGATGTTATCTTTATGGAACAAAAAAGGTGAAAATTCTGACAGATCACCAACCTTTAATATTCAGTTTGGGAAACAAAAATAACAATGCAAAACAAAGCGATGGAAATCACGGATCGAAGAATACAACTACGAGCTGATTTACAAACCTGGAGCTACAAATAAGGTCGCAGATGCTTTATCAAGGTTAAAACAAGAAATTAACACCTCAGTAACAGAAACAGTTCACAGTGCAGAAGAGGATAGCAGCGATCTAATTCCACATTGCGAAGCACCTCTTAACGTTTTTAAAAATCAAATAATTATTTCACAAGAACTTTTACTTCAGCATATGAAACGCCACATTCAAACTATAATCGGCACTATATTGGCCTTAAGGACGTCACTGGACTAACATTATTAGACGTACTTAAGAAAACCTTATCACCAGTAATTCTTAATGGTATCAATATTCCGGAAAATCAAATTCAACTACTGCAGGATTTATAAAGAGATCATTTGCGGGGATACAAAATTCGGATCACACAAAGAATCGTGCAAGATATCGTCAATATTGAAAAAAGACACCAACTAATCGCTCACGAACACAAACGTGCACATAGAAATTGGAAGGAGAACAAGGAGAAATAATACTTTCCGCAAATGGCAAAATTTATTAAGGAGTACATTTCTAATTGTGAAATATGTCACACCAGCAAGTACGACCGTCACCCTAATAACCCAAATTTATCCGAAACACCGATACCCACATACCCAGCAGAGATCCTACATATTGACCTAATGGAAATAAAGAAAGAAAAACTTATAACATGTGTGGATAAATTTAGGAAATTCCCCAAATTCTTTAAAATCAAGAATAAGTCAGCCGTGCATTCAAGGCAGAAATTAACAAAAATCATATACTACTATACAACACTTCGTATGATAGTCATGGACAACGAGCCAAGTTTCACTAGCTCCATCATTACGGACTTTTTAAGAACATTGGGAATCGAAACATACTTCACCCCATCACAAAGAAGTGAAGTAAATGGCACAATTGAAAGGGTCCACTCCATAATAGGGGAAATATCCAGATGTTTACAACAAGAGCATAAAAATTTTACCTTAAAAGAAATAGTTAATATAGCAGTTGACCGCTATAACAATACCATTCACTCCGTTACTGGAAAAAAACCTTCAGATGTTTTCTATGGTAGAACACAACGGATTAACTGCCAAAATCTACTAAATTTCCAGGAAAAGGTCCAAGAAAATCTCGTAGAAGAAATTCGACAAAATCAGAAATACAAAATAAATAGGGAAAAATTTAAAAGGAAATTACCCAAATCATATCAACCTGGAAAAACCTTAACAACTATAAAGAAATACTGCAGAGACTAGAACTGGAAGTCAATCAAACATCATGAAGTAATTTCATTAAGACACAGCTTATGCCAAATGCCAAATCAGCAAAACATCATCAAGTAATTTCATTAAGACACAGCTTATGCCAAATGCCAAATTCAGCAAACCAAAAAATTTGTCACCGAACTTACTGAACATCCTTCAAAAGCCAAGCGATCAATAAACTGGATTGGCAGCGCCTGGAAATGGATAGCCGGCAACCCCGACGCCACCGACTGGGATGAAATACTCAGAAGTCACAATAACTTAATCAAAAATAACAACCAGCAATATAAAATCAACCAAATTCTAACAAACACAACCAACCATATCCTTATGCAATACAATAAAATCATTCAAAGGTTCAACGACAATTCTGGCGAAATTAACCACAAAACTCTCTTTAATCAACTGAATTTGGTAAAAGAAGAAATAAAAGAGATAATAAGAGCAGTCCAATTAGCAAAAGGAAAAAATTGTAAATACAAATTTACTAAATGAGGAAGAAATCAATCGTTTAATTATGGAAATGGAAACTCTACCATACTCCAACATCATCGAAGCAATTACGTATGCAACACCAACTGTTGTTGTCAAGGATATGTGCTCTCTAATATAACCATATCAGGATTAGAGCAGCCACCGAAAATAACAAAATGCTACACCTAACTCACAGAAGTCTGTTAACAAGTCTCAATAAAATATTTGGCATCTCAGAGGACTGCAAAAATTACAAGAACAACGTTATTTGTAGAACAGATCAAATTGAAGAACTTCAAGAAAGCCATTGTATCGTCCAAATTCTAAGGAACTCGAACTATGATTGCGAATTCGAATTTAAAAATAAAGAAATAATCGAAATCATCAATGAAGACACAATATTTCTCAAAATTTTAATGGAACAATCCAATCAAATAATACCATAAGAAATCTCAAAGATAACTTCGTGATTGAATTTCACAATGAAACTACACAAATAAAAAATTGGACATACACCAACAGGGAAATTCAAACATCGCAAATCGTTTTACCACCTACAGTGAATGGCAACTACTCACAGGAAAAAGTAAAGTTAAACTTAGAATATCTACATAACCTCCACTTGAACAATCGCAAACAACTAAGTGAACTTTTTACGACTTCAATGGTTAGTACAACATTTGACGCTACATTTGTCTTAATCATCATTGCAGTGCTAGTAGCAACCATCTTGAAAAAATTTAAAAACCATATGAGGGTTAAAATCTCTACAAAAACTGCAACAATCAAGGAAATGGACTCAAACCTCCAAACAAATCTTCAACCTATAAGGTTAAACTTTTGATCCACGGGGTCGTTGACTTTTAAAAATGGAAGTGTTACATCACCTTATAACATATGTCTTCAACCCGACGCTAACTCAGCATATTTTTTATATGAAATATTCACCTGAGAAAATTATTTTATTATTATTCCCTAATGCTAAATAAGCATTTATTTACTATAAATTAGGTTAAATTTAGCAATTAAGTTACATTTTAATTTTGTACTTTAAACCAGTAATAACTTGTAATGAAATGGACATATGTCCTAAAAAATATTTTTTTATAAGAAAATCTTTTATATTTTCTTAACTTCTATATTTTATTGAATTATTAATTACCATTGGTAATATATAATTAAGAAATTGTGTTCGATACTTAAGTTGTAAAATTTGTTTTTATATTTAAATTAATTACATGAAAAGTTCAAAATTTGTCATTGTATTTTAGAAATACATTTATTGCATATTTTGATTATTAAATTTTATGATAAAAAGCTAATGAAAGCATTGATGGTTTTAATTAAATTATATAAACTTTTATATTTATATTATTACAAAATAATATATCTTTCAAATAACTTTGAGTTTAATTATATAAAACATTAAAAAATAAATAAATTAAGAGAATAGATTTAAACATTATTTAAAATTGAAATAATTAATCAAGGGTACTAAATCATTCTACAGTAAATGCACTACAGCTAAAAATCCTGAAAAGAAGTAATTGCTGCATGTGTGTAAAAATTTATTGAATTGGATAAAAAGTTTTAAATATGTAAATTTGTAATTACATTTTACGAATCCATTTATTTCAAGTTTATTTGTTGTTTAATATTTTTAAACCCTACACCTATAGAATAGGTATAGGGGTACATTAACTTTGGTATGGTGTTTGTAACCACCTAAAGGAAGAGAGCTAGAAATGGAAAAGTATATATATTTGTGACCAGCGTGACCTGCTGAGTCGATATAGCCACGTCCGTCCATCCGTCCGTAGGCACGATAACTCAAAAAAAAAACTGGAGCTATCTTGATGAAATTTTAACTGTAGGTTACTAGGAGTGAAAGGACGGCGTGGATTGCGTACGGTTGAGATTGGACCATGGGTTCGGAACCTAAAACTTTTTGGCTATATCGACTCAGGAGGTCACACTGATCACAAATATATACACTTTTCCATATCTAGCTCGCTTCCTTTAGGTGGTTACAAACACCATACCAAAGTTAATATACCCCTTTACCTATTCTATAGGTGTAGGGTATAAAAAGTAGGGTAACTCAACAACTAATGTCGCTATCTTCATCAAATTTGTGCTGTGGGTTACTAGTAATGGAACTATGGCGAAGATTTCGTACGCTCGACGTAGTCCATGGAATCGGAATCTAGAACTTTTTGAACGAATTTAAGCCAAACGAGCATATGAAGAAACCAATGAAGATAGAATCTACAAATTTGGTATCACGGACCGGACACGGACACGGACACGGATACAAGCCAAAAGAAAAATATTAGTTCAACATTGTGGGTTTTTACCAACTTTAATCGGAACTATATTATCTGGTGTAATAGGGAAAATACTCAGTAAGACATAATGCAGCGAATGATTGTTATGTCACCAGAAATATTTTCAAAATTTAGTAAATTATTTCAAGATGATAAAAACTTGGATTTATTAGATCAAAAAATGAAAAAAGTTTTATATGATAAAAACTTAAAACCATTGCAAAAATGGTACTTATATCGTCAAAATCTCCTCAAATATGGAATTAACAAAAGACACGCAAAAAAATTACCAGAAAAGACTAATAATCTTACATTTGATACAGGCACTCAAACAAAATTCTTTTCTAAACGAAATGTATTTACAGAAACTGAATTACCTAAATACAAATAAACATCAACACAGACTAATTTTTTACCATTAGTTACTAATGAAGTGAATGATCCTAAAAAAGAGTATTCAGATATGGATATCGATTTAGATGATGAAAATTCATTTAGAAAATTAGCTCAAACTGAAATGTTGAAAGACGAAAAACTAGTACAAAGACCATCTCTAAGTTCTGATTATCGAATGTTTGAAACACCAAGTGGTGATGTAAGTACCGTTGCTGTACTATCTCCTGAAAAAAAGAAGACACTAAGATCGGCCGGTAGTTCAATTTCCTCAACTATACTTTCACAGTTTCCTGAAACAAAAAAACGAAAATTAAAACCTTTACTAAGAAGTCCAAAACTAAGAACTTCATCAACACCGGAATGGACAACATATAAATAGTGCAACATTTTATGTCTTAAAAGAAGTTAACAAAGATGGATAGTCAAGATGACTTCTATGTAACATTGTTTAGTAATGATAATTTAAAACTTTTTCCAGACAACACTTTAGGTTCATTCGAAAATAAATTGCCTATTCACTTTGATTTAAGAAACGGAAACTTGAAAGTAGGTCTTTCAGAAGTTTATCTGAACGATTTCCTACAAACGGAAAAATTTAACAAGGAGAATTGTGCTCTTATTAATATTGGAGAGTATAATGTTTATGTAAGAAACATTGAAAAACCTCTTGAAAAAATTAAAGTAACCAAATCTATAGGTTACACATATTATTCATATGACGATTCGGAATTACATTTGGATGATTGGAAATTTAATTTTTTGCCAACACTTATTAAAAATATAACTCCTAATCCTGGACTTACTCAAGTTTTCAAAGAATTTTTTAATGAAGTTTTGACATATATCTCTAATACTAAAAATTATGATAATGTAACTTTTCAAAAAGTAGCAGATCAAAACAAAAAAGTTTAATTCGAATATCACAGACTTTTGATGAAGACAGCTTCTTTATAAAAGTTAATCACAGTTATAATATAAAAACTTTGCTAAATGAATTATTTCGACAGAAACAAAATATAAAAAATTTCAAAACAAAATTATCTGAACTATTTAAATTAGCTATTGCTAATAATAAAGATGAAATTAATGGAATGGTGATGATATATTCAGATATAGTTCAACCATCTGTTTTTGGAAGTAGCAAAGTACGTGCATTAGAGCTATCAACGTAGAAAATTGCAGAATACCTACAAATATTGAATTTGAAAATGTTCGATACATACCTATAGAAAAAAATTGTTTTGAAACGATAGCGATTAAAATTTGCAACCAATACGGCGATGGAATAAATTTTGTTTCCAGTTACTATCCAACAAAAATTGTACTGCACGTTAAAAAGTTGAATTTTTAACGGCATACATAAGTGGAAATACTCAGCTAATTGATATTTCTCGTTTACAAAAAAATTAATACACTTTAGATAACGAAAGCTCTGAAATGTAATAATGTCACAAGTAAATTGTTTAAAGGTGTTTTTGCTCTTGATCAAATACCGAAAAATATTTCAAAACCTGGTATTTTAGTAATAAACAACGACACTTCTACCGAAAAAGGAACACATTGGTTAGCAATTTTCGTACCAGTTCAAGGCTGTATCGAATATTTTGATTCATTTGGAAATCCACCATTCCACAATGAGATTGTGAAATTTCTACAAAATCAATCAAAATGTTTTGTTTTCAACAATAAGCGTTTATAAAGTGACCTTACATCAGTCTGTGGATAATATTGTTGTGTATATTTATGGATGCGATGTAAATGCAAGAGCATGAAAAATTTTATTAATTTATTCAACACAATGTCATCCCCACCCAAAAACGATAAAAAAATACAAATAATGTTTCGGAAAATTTTCAAAAAATGTTTACGATAAAAACTATAAATACAAAACTTTCGAATTATAAAACTTTAACAGTTTAAAAAAACATAGGGCCAACATCAAATGCTAAAGTATTTATCGAAAAACAAATAAACAACGATGTCAACAATAACGACGAAGCACAACAAAAAAATCTTTTATTAAACTATATTTACTATTTGGATAAAAAACAAACAATAAAAATACAAATTGGATTTAATGTTGAAAATTTAGTTGCAACAATAAAATCAACGTCATCGCAAAGTCATTAGCGAGATGAATTATTTGCAGTGGCATGCTTTTTATGTAGATTTTACAAACATTCAACCTAAATTAAATTCAAATAAATTTCCACTCAAATTCAATCATACCGAACAAAATAAAAAACTAACATTGGAACTAGAAGAGTACACCCGCTTTTGCGTTATGTTGGACTTTATACAAGCAGTGATGTCATATAACAATGGAGCTGAATTAAATGTGCGGGAATATGTATTCAAGTATTTCGACATATGTATTGAAAGGAATAAACTGAAATTGGAACAAGAAGATTTTTATATTCCTTTGAATTTACATATAGCTCAGTGTAATTATTCTAGACTATTTTATGAAATACCATTGTTTATGTCTGAAAAAATATATTGTGCAACAATAAATAAACCAAAAATTTTTTAAAGCCAATTATTATTATTATCTTTTATTAAATACATGTACAAGTTTATACAATTTTTTACAGCACATCTTTGCAACAAATTTTCTGAATTATGATGGTGAGGGCAAATGGTGATGTAATTTCTTAGTTTCTGTAGAGATGGAATTTTGTTATCTAAATTGATAACTTTTACTGAATTTGAAATAAAAATGTCTAAAAATTGCTTTTTTTTTAAGACCTTTTACATAAACAACATCAAATATAGTTGTTAAATGTTCCTCAAAGACATTTTTAACTTTTAAATACTCTATAAAGCCACACATCACTATTTAACTCTTCAAATGAGTACGGTGCTTTAAATATAAAAAACACTGGTATTAGAGAACCATCAGCTATCAAAGAAAATTCTTTCAAAAAATATTGTTTGTTATTTCCAATAACAAATTGTAAATCAACTATAGCTTTTCTGCTACCACTGTTGTTGTTGTTGTTGCTATTCATTTTGTTCTTTATTATAAGAAAAAAAATTAATAACCTAGCCTTTAATTTATAACTCTGATTTCATAAAAAAAAAAGTGGGGATACCTAGATATACTATAGAGCAGTAAATTTTTAAAACTATTAACGGACCGTTTTCGGACCTTCACAGACCGTTTTCGGACCTTCACAGACCTTTTCGGACTTTCACAGATCGTTTGCGGACCTTCACAAGCCGAAACTAGTCTTGAATACAGGCTCCTCACGCCAAGGGGCCCCCTTAGCACCGTCATAAGTATCTGAAAAAAAAAATTTTCCTTTTCTTTCAAAATAAATAAAAAAAAAAAAAAAAAACAAATTAAATTTAGAGAAAAAAATTTTTTAATATTAAACTTAATTTTTTTGAAAAATTTTTCCTGCGATTTGATATCAATCGATGGAATTAATTGAAATAATGCCATATTTCGTTTGTCTTTATCCCGGCCCAGAAATTTAAAATTAAACTGCGCTCTATTCAATTCCTTTAACTCCGGTTCGTTTGTTACTTTTTTTGAAAACCTGTCCGGCATGAAAAATATAATTTTTTCATTGGTTATTGGATCTTCTACCTCACAAAGCACCACCGTTTGACCTCTTTTCGTTTCTAGAAAGCACCAGAAGCGCCTCGTATATTTTATTTTGGTGTAAAATATCAATATTATGATATTTTTCACTCGAACCCACTCCCAATTCCATTAAACTTTTTAAAAAACCAGCCTAATTATAGAAAATAGAAAATTAAAAATATAAAACAAAAAAAAAAAAAAAAACAAATATCTTACCATATTGTTTGTTTTATTTTGTAATATTATGTAAAGTAATGGAAAATTGTTGTTCTTATATATGAAAAACTTTATACATGACTTCCCTACTCATATAAAAAACAAGTAAAGAAACAGTCAGTCGGTGCAACCGACTTAGAAATACCATACACCTACTTGGTTCAAATTTAAGGACATATCCATAAGTCATTTTAACACCATAAAAGCTGTAAGCTGTTATTAATTTGATCGTAAGACATAGCTAACCAAATTAACTTTATAATACTAAAAACTTTTTCTAATTACACTATCTATTAAAAAATATCACAAATTCTTACTAATTTATCTATTTAAAAATATTAAAAAACAAACAAACTTGAAATAAATGAAAATATATTTATTCCAATTCAATTACAAAATGAAAAAATTCTAGTTATTAAATTTTGTGATAAAAAGCTAATCAAAGCATATATTTAATAACCCAAATTTTTAAAAATTGCAATTACTTTAAATGGTTAGTTTATATACCTAATATAAAAGCTTATAAACGCAAAATATGCAATAAATGTATTTCTAAAATACAATTACAAATTTAGACCTTTTCATATAATTCATTTAAATATTCAAATAAATTTTACATAAATGCAGCAAGTACCTTTGAACATAGCTGAACCACTACAATTAAGTCTAGATTTCGGAGACACATAGGACATAGAAAATATATTCTTTGGCTTTGAAATTAAACTCGACCAGAACCAATTCCCATGGTACTTTCATTACTAGTAACCTAGAGTTTAAATTTCATTAAAATACCGGCATTATTTTTTGAGTTATGGTGTTTTTAAGATATATGTTTTGTAGTCCTTGAACTTGTCAAGAGTTCCAGAACCCGAAACCATGGTACGATTTCGCCCATATGCAGTCCCGTCATACTTTCAATACTAGTTAACCCTTGTATACAATTGGAACGTTCTATCTTAATTTTAAGTTACTAGTTTTATTAATTTCGATGATAAGCTTTTACACATTTGGGGGGTCTAAGAGAGGTCCTGAACCACCAGTCCAAATGATCCCAAATTAGGGGGGCACGGAAGAAATAGTAAAGAACACCCTGGGCCAAATTTGAAGCTTTTACATTTGTTTCAAGTTACTATTTTTATTAATTTCGAAAATATGATTAAGGTCCTCGGAACTGAGTGGCTAGTCCCCAACCCACTAGTCCAATGGGGCCCAAATTTCAAAGACACTTACGCAATAGGAAGAGACACCCTGATACCAAATTTGGAGGTTATATCTTCATTGGTTTTGGAATTACGCTAGTTTGGCCTAAATTCGATCAAAAAGTTCTCAATTCCGAACCCATTGTCCAATCCTCACCGTACGTAATCACCGCCGTAGTTTCATTACCAATAACCTACAGCACAAATTTCATGAAAATAGCCTCATTAGTTGTTGAGTTATCGTGATTTTTAATATATGTTCGTTATCCCTGACACAGACTAAAAGGTACAGAATCCGAACCCATGGGCTGATTTCGCCCTTATACAGCCCGCGCTTTACTTATAGTACTAGTTAACCCTTGTACACAATTTGAACGGTCTATCTTAATTTTAAGTAACTATTTTTAGTAATTTCGATTATAAGCTTTTAAAACTTGGGGGGTCTGAGAGGGGTACTGAACCACCTCTCCAATTGATCCCAAATTAAGGGAACACGCAAGAGATAGTAAAGAACACCCTTGTGGCAAATTGGAAGCTTCTACGTTTTCTCAAGTTGCTATCTTTATTAATTTTAAGGATATGTTTTAAGGTCTTCGGAAATGTGTGGCTGGTCCCCGACCCAGTACTCCAATGGGACCCAAATTCCCAAGACACTTAGGAAATAGGAAGAGACACCCTGATACCAAATTTGGAGGTTCTATCTTCATTGGTTTCGGAATTATGCTCGTTTGGCCTAAATTCGATCAAAAAGTTCTAGGTTCCGAACCCATGGTCCAATCCCGACCTTACGCAATCCCCGAAGTAGATTCATTACTAGTAACCTACAGCACAAATTTGATGAAGATAGCGTGATTAGTTGTTGAGTTATCGTGATTTTTTATATATGTTCGTTAGCCCTTCGATCGATTAAAAGGTCCAGAATCCGAACCCATGGACCGATTTCGCCCATACGCAATTCCCGCCGTACTTTCAGTCCTAGTAATCTACAGTTAAAATTTCATCAAGATAGCTCCATTATTTTTTGAGTTATCGTGCCTACGGACGGACAGACGGACGAACGGACATGGCTATATCGACTCAGGCGGTCACGCTGATCACAAATATATATTCTTTTCCATATCTAGCTCGCTTCCTTTAGGTGGTTACAAACACCATACCAAAGTTAATATATCCCTTTACCTATTCTATAGGTGTTAGGTATAATAAAATAAAAACCAACTAACTGATTCATTATGCAATTATGCAATTTTTTTTTCTCTTGTTTTTTAAAGTTAAAATTCTAATACGATACAACATTGTTGCAGTGTTTGAAAAATATCATATAAATTAAAAGACAATTTATTTAATTTTCCTCTAATGAATAAAAAAGTTCTACGTCTTTTTAAAGATGAATTTAATGGAAAATTTGTTTCTGAATTTATTGGATTAAAATCTAAAATGTATTTTCTTCAAACATATGAAAATAAAACTATTAAAAAGCTAAAGTAATAAAGAAATATGTTGTTAATTCTTTAACATTAGATAATTATAAAAAATTGTTTGTTAAAAAATGAAACTTGTTTTAAAGAAATGAAAATATTTAGATCATATTTACATACAATTTATACACAAAATTTAAATAAAGTAGCTTTAAGTTCATTAGATAATAAAAGATATGTAACTGAAGATAATATAAAAACATATGCTTGGAGGCATTATGCCAAATCAAATTTTTGTTAGCTTAATAGAAAATCACAATTTAAAGATGTTTAAATAAAATAAAAAATATTATACACACATTAAAAGTGTCTTTCAATTTTAATTTTAACTTTGATATTAGTTTTATATATTAACTTTGTATTTAAACCAAAACTATAAAAACTTTTCATATTTAATCAAGAATATTCAACTAAAAATCTATAAAACTTTTTTTCTATTTTCACAGAAATATTAAATCAAGCTTAAACTTATTGAAAACGTGATCAAGTTCAAGTTAAAAAAAAAAAAAAGAAAAAATTTACAATATAATTTCAAACGTTTATTTGTTTCATTTTTTTTCAAAACTTTCGCAGTTAAGTTAAAAATCAAACAAAAAATTTCCATCGATTTTTTAAGCTTTTCAACTTTAAAATGGTAGTTGGAAGCTTAATTTTCAACTATAACGGACGAGCTTTATCAGCTTTGAACTTTTTAAATTTTTCACGTTGTAGTGTATCTACATTCAATTCCATAATACACTGCAATAAGTTGTATTCCGTGATACACCGCAAATAATTGTTTAAGCATTATTGTGACAATTCTTATAATTAAAATAATTATATGCTACAAATTAAAGGATCATATTGCATTCTATATTTTTGTTTTTCTTTCTGTTTTCATTTCGTTCGTAATATGAATATACCATATGTTACTAATAATATTTATAAGCAATGCATTACATTGTGTGTGGTATATTTTTAGTGTTAATGAACGGAGTGTACAGAATACCTAGTGACCCACTTAAAGAGGTTCTTGGAATGCACTATGTGAATTATTATTTGTAGCATACCAATATATAAATAAATTTGGGTTAAAGTAACTAGAACCAAATTTTTAATGTAAGAACTAATTTGTATAATATTAATTGTATTAGTAGAAATTAGTAATCTTTATAATAATTAAATTATATGTATTTGTAAATCAAAAAATGTATAAATACCAAGGGTTTTTGGTAAAATAAAATTAATGTTATTCTTGGCTTTGCCAACAAAAGAAATAATAGTTTATTTATTTCTACACTGGATAGCGGCGCAGCACGCCTAAATGTTTGAAAAAGTGCATTGGATTAAGCACTAAAAATTATCCAAATCAATCACGGAACTATACTGTGTCATAGGCCAAACTCTGATAGATTCACACAGTACCGTATTGATTTGTCATCTTCAATAATAGCCACCTAACATTACAAATTAAATCATTAAATCAAGCTTAAACTTTGATAATATTAAGTATAAACCAAATCTAAAAAACTTTTCATATCTAATTAAAAATATTCAGCTCAATAGCTTAAGCTTATTTTTTTTAAATTTATAAAACTTTTTTCAATTTTCTCGGAAATATTAAATCAAGCTTAAACTTTGATAATATTAATTTTGTATTTAAACCAAACTTTAAAAAACTTTTCATATTTAATTAAGAACAGTAAGCACAATATCTTAAGCTTATTACCGTTTTAATTTGAAATTTGAACATAACTGATATTTACAAAACTTTTCATATCTAAAAAATATTTAGCTTAATAGATTAAGCTTTTTTTATACCTTACACTTATAGAATAGGTAAAGGGGTATATTAACTTTGGTATGGTGTTTGTAACCACCTAAAGGAAGCGAGCTAGATATGGAAAATTATATATATTTGTGATCAGCGTGACCTCCTGAGTCGATATAGCCATGTCCGCCCGTAGGCACGATAACTCAAAAAATAATGGAGCTATCTTGATAAAATTTTAACTGTAGGTTACTAAGACTGAAAGTACGGCGGGGATTGCATATGGGCGAAATCGGCCCATGGGTTCGGATTCTGGACCTTTTAATCGATCGAAGGGCTAACGAACATATATAAAAAGTCACGATAACTCAACAACTAATGACGCTATCTTCATCAAATTTGTGCTGTAGGTTACTAGTAATGAACCTACTTTGGGGATTGCGTAAGTTCGGGATTGGACCATGGGTTCGGAACTTAGAACTTAGAACTTTTTGATCGAATTTAGGCCAAACGAGAATAATTTCGAAACAAATGAAGATAGAACCTCCAAATTTGGTATCCCCAAGGTGTCCCCTTCAATTTCCTAAGTGTCTTGGAAATTTCGGCCCCATTGGAGTAGTGGGTCGGGGACCAGATACACATTTCCGAAGACCTTAAAGCATATCTTTAAAATTAATAAAGATAGCAACTTAAAAAAATTTAGAAGCTTCAAATTTGGCACAAGGGTGTTCTTTACTATCTCTTGCGTGTCCCCCTAATTTTGGATCAATTGGAATGGTGGTTCAGTACCTCTCTTAGACCTCACAAGTTTTAAAAGCTTACAATCGAAATTACTAAAAGTAGTAACTTAAAATTAAGATAGAACGTTCAAATTGTGTACAAGGGTTAACTAGTACTATAAGTACAGCGCGGACTGTATAAGGGTGAAATCAGACCAAGGGTTCGGATTCTGAACCTTTTAATCGGTTTCAGGGCTAACGAACATATATTAAAAATCACGATACCTCAACAACTAATGACGCTATCATGAAATTTTGTGCTGTAGGTTATTGGTAATGAAACTACGGTGGCGATTGCGTACGGTGAGGAGTGGACCTTAAAGCATATTTTCGATATTGATAAAGATAGTAACTTGAAACAAACAAGTCTATACAGAAGCTGCAAATTTGGCACATGGGTGTTCTTTACTATTTCCTGCGTGTCCATCTAATTTTGGATCAATTGGAGTGGTGGTTCAGTACCTCTCTTAGACCCCCCAATGTGTAAAAGCTTATCGTCGAAATTAATAAAACTAGTAACTTAAAATTAAGATATAATGTTCCAATTGTGTACAAGGGTTAACTAGTTTTGAAATATAACGGGACTGCATATGGGCGAAATCGTACCATGGTTTCGGGTCCTGGAACCCTTGAAAAGTTCAAGGGCTAAAAAACATATATCTTAAAAACACCATAACTCAAAAAATAATGCCGCTATTTTGATGATATTTAAACTCTAGTAAGGAAAGTACCATGGGAATTGGTTCTGGTCGAGTTTAATTTCGAAGCCAAAGAATATATTTCCTATTTCCTATGTGTCCCCGAAATATAGACTTAATTGTAGTGGTTCAGCTATTTTCAAAGGTACTTGCTGCATTTATGTAAAACTTATTTTTATATTTAAATGAATTATATGAAAACGTCTAAATTTGTAATTGTATTTTAGAAATACATTTATTGCATATTTTGCTTTTATAAGCTTTTCTATTAGGTATATAAACTAACCATTTAAAATAATTGCTATTTTGAAAAATTTGGATTATTAAATATATTATGCTTTGATTATCTTTTTATCACAAAATGTAATAATTAGAATTTTTTCATTATATCCGTATGACTATATAGTCAAAGGGTATAATAAATTTGCCATTACATTTGTGACGCAGAGAAGGAGGGGGGGTAGATATAGATTCAAGTGTATGGATCGGATCAGAATCGAAAAATAAATTGATTTAGCTATGTATGTCCGTCCGTCCGTCCTTCTGTACGTCCGCACGATAACTCAAAAACTAAAAAAGCTAGAATCTTGAAATTTTCGCAAATTAATTTTATTGCAATAGCCGTCATCGCTATTTAAATCCAGCCATTTTGGTCCATGGGTTCGGGTAGCTGCCATACAACTTCTTTTTTTATATGAGTATTTCTCTGTACCTATTACAGCTGCGTGTCTGAAATTTTGTCAAAAGTAGTTTACTTTTATGGGCAAAGTTTCTGCAAAATTTTATTGGTCTCCTGCAGTGGGTTCGTGTAGCTGCCATACAACTTCCTACTTTATATAAGCATTACTCTCCACCTAATGAAGCTGGGTGTCTGGAATTTTGCCAAAAATAGTTTAGTGTATTGGCCAAGGTTACAGCAATATTTGGTTGGTCTATTGCAGAGGGTTCGAGTAGCTGCCATACAACTCCTTCTTTTATATGAGTATTCCCCTAAACTTAATAAAGTATGTTTGAAATTTTGCCAAAAGTAATTAACCGGATGATATAATGTATATGTTACGGTCATACGGGTATCCCAGAGTTGACACAGTCTACTCTACTACACTCTTCCTCGTTTTGTAATTGAATTGGAGTAAATATATTTTCATTTATTTCAAGCTTTTTTGTTTTTTAATATTTTTAAGTAGATAAATTAGTAAGAATTTGTAATATTTTTTAATAGATAGTGTAATTAGAAAATGTTTTTAGTATTATAAAGTTAATTTGGTTAGCTATGTATTACGATCAAATAACAACAGCTTTTATGGTGTTAAAATGACTTATGGATATGTCCTTAAATTTAAACCAAATAGGTGTAGGGTATTTCTAAGTCGGTTGCACCGACTGACTGTTTCTTTACTTGTTTTTTTTTTTTAATTTATAAAACTTTTTTATTAATTTTCGCGGAAATATTAAATCAAGCTTAAACTTTGATAATATTAACTTTGTACTTAAGCCAAACTTTAAAAACTTTTCATATTTATTTATTTATTTATTTAAATTCTAATATTACAAAAAAGGTACTTAAGCAATATTAGTGTTTCCCTCGGCTATATAGGCCATTATGGGAAAAGCTTATGTCTATTTTACATTACAATTTTAATTATTTTATATTTATATATAACATACATATAAATATAAATAATACATATACATATACATAATATACATAATAAATAATACATATACATATCATGTTTTTATTTATAATTTTTATTTACAATTATATAATTTCATCCTTTAAATTCATACTATTAGCTTATTTATTATATTTAATTAAAATTTTTATTTAATAACTTTTTTTATTATATATATTAAATTTTTTATTTAATAACGATTTTAAATATTTGAAATTTAATTTATCAGTGTCATAACAGTTGAAGTTCTATTTTTAAATGAAAAGACAGTAGTAAAAAATAAGAGAAAAAAAAAGAAAAAATATAATAAAAACTTTAATTAGAAAAGAGAACGAGACGAAACGAAAAGAAAAAGAAAGATAGACGATTTAAACCATCAATTCTGTATATTAAACTCACTACATATTTTTTCAATTATTTTAATATGTTCTACCACAGGAATTAAAATTTCATTTGTACTTTGATTATTATTATGTAATATACTATTAGTTAATTGGCATTCATAAAAAACATGTTTGATGGACAACGTGTTTCCACAATGGTGGCAAATTGGTGGACTAGTATTATCGAAAATATATTTTTTGTTTTTTAGCGTGTGTCCTAAACGTAACCTACAAAATTTTGTTTCTAAACTACGTTTACCAATATTATATGTTGGGGCTTTTGCTAGTGGCCAGTGCATTTTTAGAAAGCTGTTCGAGCCATTCCATTTTTGTTGTTTCTCGATTTGCAGTTTTTCAGCTATCTCTTTACCTTTAATTGTTGGAAAGTAAACTCGACGATTAAAGGTTGCAATCCTTGTCGCAAGTTTAGCTTCTTTGTCAGCTAGTTCATTACCTAGAATGCCTGCATGCCCGGGGATCCAAACAAGTTTAATGTCTTTGTCCAAGTTGATAAGAATACTCTTAATATTCTGAACAATAGGTTGTTTATTTGTTTTATTATTAATTGCCTGTAGAGCACATAAGCTGTCTGAGAATACTAATAAACATCTATGCGGTAGGTTCTGGCATAAGACGAGGACTTCGTACAAGGCTACTATCTCAGCATTGTATATTTCAAATATAGCTGGAAGGCTATTCTTTATAAGCAACTTGCGCTGGTCAACTACGGCAAATGCAACTCTATCTTCCGATTTGGTTGCGTCTGTATGTATACTGTACGCATTTGGATGTCGATTTTTGACCTCTTGGTACATCTTCTGTGTTGTTGTAAATTGTGTTGTTAGTACTCCCTTTTGTATGCCTGGCTATCGATGTATCTATATATTTTTCTATATTATTTAGTTTTTTGGCGTTGGTATCTCTTCTTTGATCAGCGCAGTTATGAACTTGTTCAAAGGGAACTCCAAGTTGCTATATTGTCTGTGAACGAATTTTGATGCGAGTAGATTACGTCGTTCCTCGAAAGTTGGAAAGCCTGCTTCTATGATTAAGCTGTCGATGTTTGTTGTTCTCAAAGCACCTAAAGCTATTCGTGCCGCTTGGTTTAGTTGACGTTGGATTTGCGCTATTTGGATTTTATTACAAAAACCGTAGATTGGTATTGCGTAATCTATTTTTCCGATTTGTAAGGCTTTTGCAATAACTAGAGCTGTTTTAATTGGTGGCCCACATTTGCTTTTACATATTAGTTTTAAGAGGTTGTTCGTTTTTTTCATTTTTTTTACAAGGTTCTTGATATGCGGTTCATATTTAAGCCTTTTGGTAAATCTAATCCCTAGTATGCTGATCTCGTTGACTGAATTTATTGATATATTATTGTAGTTTAACAGTGTTACGTTACAGTTCCTTTTATTACAGATGTGTATACATTCGCATTTTTCAATAGGAAAAATCACACCATTTTCATCCGACCATATTTTTAACGAGTTTAGTGCTACTTGTAAGTTGTTATGTATTGATGTATCTTTTCCTATACTATATAGTAGGATGTTGTCCGCGTAAATAAGGTAATTAAATCCCCTAGTGGGTATATCTTTCCACATACCTGGTAATGTTGAAATGAATGTGTTAAAAAGGTGTACAGATAATGGGGAGCCCTGTGGTATGCCATTTAGAAGATTTTTAACCATTGATATTTTTCATTTACCTTTACTAAAATTTTCCTGTTTCTTAAGAAGCTTTGGATTGTTTTTATAAAATTTAGTCCTAATTTCCACCTTACTAATTGCTGAAGTATTTTGTGCTTTGTTATTCTATCAAATGCCTTTTCAATATCACAAGATATTAGTGTAACATGTTCTTTGTTATGTAAGGCCATTGAAAGTTCTAATTCTAATGTTTGAAGTAAGGTTTGAGTGCTTCTATTAGGTCTAAAACCATTTATTTTACTGGACAGTTTCTTTTCCATAAACCAGCTTAATCTGTTACCTATAACTTTTTCAAATAATTTTGATATTGTTGAGAGAAGTGATATAAATCTATAATTTTTAGGATCATTTGGGTTCTTCGAGCCTTTTGAGATAGGAATTAGTTCAGCGATTTTCCATACTTGTGGAAAGTAACCTGAGCTAAAAATTCTATTATAAAGCTTTACTAGTCTATTTTTGAAGTTTGTGTTGGTATGCTTGAGCATACCATACGAAACTCCATCTAGGCCTGGAGTAGTACCAGTAAAATTCTTAAGTGTAGTTTCTACCTCTAATGTGGTCATCTAAATTATTTGATTATTTATATATTCTGGTAATTTGTACTCTTGTTTTTCTCTTTGAAATTCGGAGGCGTAGTTATAGTCTTTTGAAAAGTCCGAGCACATGTTAACAAAGAAATTATCATTTTGTTCTGAGTTTGTGCATAAGCTGCCATCTGGTTGTTGTCTGATTGCTTGTATGCCGTTACTTCTTTTACCGAATATACACATTACTTTTTGCCAATAGTCTTGTTTTCCATCTCCAATACTATTTGCAAAATTTTCCCAGAATTTTGCTCTAGCGGACTTAATTTCCTTTTTTAACATTGCATTTAATTTACGAACTTGTATCAAATTTTCTTTGATAGGGTCTCTCTTAAAAATTTTCCATGCCGCGTTGCGAAATTTGATATAATTTTGAATTTTTTTGTTAAACCAAGCCGGTTGATTGTTTTTTATTTTACTTGTTGTTTTCATAGCTTGGCTAAATTCCGCGAATCTTATACTTTTAATCAAGAGAGCTACTTCCTTGTTAATGTTAGCAGATTGTGGTCTTACTACTAAGAAATTGTCTACGCAATTTGAAAATATTTCCCAGTTTGCTTCCTTTTCCAAAAATTTAGCTTTCTGTTCGAAACAGCTTTTTAAGTTTTCAGAAATCAAAAAGATAGCAAAATGATCACTACCCTTAGGATTATCTGTTTTGCTCCAGTGAAATTTTGATGCTAGTTCTGTTGAACACAATGTTAAGTCGATACACGTAAAGGTGCCCCTTGTACTGAAAAGTGTTGGTGAACCGTCATTAAGTAGTATAAGCTCATCATTGTCTTCTACATATTCTTCTACCACTTTACCTCTATTGTTAGTTAGCTGGTCACCCCAAATAACGTTACGTGCATTGAAATCTCCCATTATAATATAGGGCTTACGAATTTGGTTGAGTAAGTTTTGGAGGTCTGCTTTCTGATAATTTAAATCATGTTCAAGGTAAATGTTCAAGATACAGATTGGTTTGGGAAAACTGGGAAAGTTAA
Source organism: Dolichopus griseipennis (assembly GCA_963082915.1). Lineage (NCBI taxonomy): Eukaryota > Metazoa > Arthropoda > Insecta > Diptera > Dolichopodidae > Dolichopus > Dolichopus griseipennis. The sequence goes on along the minus strand of OY720442.1, from coordinate 89,074,731 downwards.
CTTCTATATCACTTGCTTGCATGTTTGTTGTTAGGTTTAATACGGTGAAGTTTAACCCTTTATTAATTAGAAAACCAAAACCACCTGTAGACGGATTTGAACGGTTTTCCAAAAATTTACAATGATAATTTGAGTACCAATCGGGCGTCAGAGTTTTGCTAAGATGAGTTTCCTGTAAGGCTATGATCAGTGGTTTATATTGTTTAGTTAAAATATCCAAATTACTCTTATTTCTATGAAATCCCAAATCTTATTTCTATGCAATGTTCCATTGCAGTATACTATAATTCTTTTTTGCATTGTTGATATTGTTGTCCATTTGTATTCCTTTTTAATTTAGAATGAATGCAATTAATTAATGAAATGAAGTAAGAGTTAAAAGATTGGGTGATTTGGTGTATTTTAATTGAAATTAGAATAATAAAGAATAATTTAAAGTAAAAATTAAAATAAAAAGAGTATACTAGATTTATTGAATTATAAAAAATAAATAAAATTTCTAGCATAAATTTAGGAGAAAGACGAAAAAGAAATAATATTTATATAATTGTTTTTATTTATTGTTATATTTCGATATCAGAATTTGGTAAATCTATCGTTAAATTTAGATTAGAACCGCTGTTTTAAATTAGTTAAAGTATTTATTTTGTTATGATTAATATTTACATTACTTGTTTCTTTGAGATTTTTATTGTTATCTTCGGTAACAACTTCAGTATTGATGTTTGGTTGTTGTCCATGCTGATCAGTTTGAGTGGTGGAATTTGGTTGTTCGCTATTTTTTTTGTGGAATATATCTTACTTGACTGTGGTGCTTGTTCTTGATAGGTTTGAGTGTTAATTTTTGAAAATGAGTTATTTTGATTTTCTGCATTATCAATTGTTGAAAAATTATTGTAATCATTATTTAAATTTTGGTTAATTGGCATATCGTTTTTTTTAAACAGCTGAGCAAATGAATGAGTTTGAGTGTTTTGAAGTGTCAAACTATAACTTAATTCATATTTTTTATAAGCATCTCGTTTAGAGCAATGTAAATCGGTTTTTATTTTTAAAACTTCTTTTTCTTTTGCGTATGACGGACAACTTCTTGAAGCTGCGCTGTCATTTGCACCATTACAATTAACACAGCTAAATGTTTTACAAATTTGTATATGGGTGCTATCACCTTCAGGCTTTTCAACTTCACAGTCAGCTCATTTTGGTAAATTTTTGCAATATTTTTGTAGGTGACCGAGCATTTGGCATCTTTTGCATCTAATCGGATTTGGATACCATTTTTTAACTGGACGAATAGTAAAACCACTTTTGATATATTCTGGCGGTTCAATTGAGTCAAATGTAACAATAAGTGCTCCCGTGTATGTTTTTTGTAAGTCTTTTTGCAATTTTGCTATTTTGTAAACTTCTACTATTATAGGATTTTTTTCTTTTAGACCATCCATTATTTCATTGACTTCTACGTGTAGTAAGTCTCTATCGAATATCAGACCTTTTGAGTAATTTAAATTTTTATTCAATTCAACCAGTATATCAATCTTGCCCAATTTCGTTTGTTTTAGGAAAATTTCAGCAATACGCTTATTTGGAACTTCGAGAATTATGTTACCGGTTCTATCCCAAGAAGCTTTAAATTTAGAATAAGTACCTTCCAGTGCTTTATTGATGATGAATTTATTATGCATTCTCATAGGCATATCAGGGTTTGTAGATTTTACATTAAGGAATTTTTGCCATCGTCGTTCGTGAATGAGGTTATGTTTGATTGCATTATATTTGGTTTTGTGTGTGATTTTTTTCTATTTTTAGTTACGCTTTCCTCCATTAAAGGATGAAAGCTGTTCGAGCCCCCCAAGGGCGCCATATTATTCAAGTACTTATTCACCCAAGTTCCTGAAAAAAGAAAAACAAAAAAAAAAAAAAAAAAAACAATGAGTTGCTGATATCAATTATAGAGTGAGAAAGCAGATACTAGAAAATTAACAAAAAAAAACTCCTGATTAAACTACTTTCCTTTTTGAAGGACAAAGGTAGACTGTTTCCAAATTTAATTAAGAACAATATCTTAAGCTTGTTACTGTTTTAATTTGAAATTTAAACATAACTGATATTTAAAAAACTTTTCATATCTAATTAAAAATATTTAGCTTAATAGCTTAAGTTTTTTTTTTTTAATTTATAAAACTTTTTTTAATTTTCACGGAAATATTAAATCAAGCTTAAACTTTGATAATATTAACTTTGTACTTAAACCAAACTTTTAAAACTTTTCATATTTAATTAAGAACAATAAGCACAATATCTTAAGCTTATTACTGTTTTAATTTGAAATTTAAACATAACTGATATCCTAACAACCAAGCTTAATTTAAAATACTCAAAAACTCAAACTAGTTTAAGTTTATTATTGTTTTAATTTCAAATTTAAACATAACCGATATTCTAACCGCTAAGCTTAATTTAAAATACTCAAAAGACAATTTTATTGCATAACTTTAGGAGAACTCCCGAAAAAAGCTCCTCCTGCCACTGAAACGGCATTAAAAAAGCTCTAAAAAATCACCTCCGCCGCTGAACCGGCATATATATACTACTCATTTATTGTATATTTTGCGTTTTTAAGCTTTTCTAATGGTACATAAACTAACAATTTAAAAAAATTGCAATTTTGAAAAATTTGAATTGTTAAATATATTATGCTTTAATTAGCTTTATATCACAAAATTTGATAATTCAAATTTTTTCACTTTTGCAATTGAATTGAAATAAATATATCATTTATTTCAAGTTTTATGTTTTTAAATATTTTTAAATAAATAAGTTGGTAAAAAATTGTATTATTTTTGAATAGATAAAGTAATTAGAAAATGTTTTTAGTGTTATAAAGTTAACTTGGTTCGCTACTAATAACAGCTTTTATGTTTTTAAAATGACTTATGGATATCTCATTAAATTTGAACCAAATGGGTGTAGGGTATTTCTAAGTCGGTTGTACCAACTGACTGTTTCATTACTTCTTTTCCGTAAATATATCTGTCTATAAAATAAAATTGTACATATCAGTCTATAAAATAAATAGTCTATAAAATAAATATATATATAATATAAGTTTATGTTTATAATTAAATTGTACATATTTTTATACCCTAAACCTATGAAGTGGGAAAAGGGTATATTAACTTTGGTATGGTGTTTGTAATCACCTAAAGGAAGCGAACTAGATGTGGAAAAGTATATATATTTGTGATCACCGTGACCTCCTGAGTCGATGTAGCCATATCCGTCCGTCCGTCCGTCCTTAGGCGCGATAACTCAAAAACCAATGAAGCTATCTTCATGAAATTTTAACTTTAGGTTACTAGTACTTAAAGTACGGCGGGGATTGCATATGGGCGAAATCGACCCATGGGTTCGTATTCTGGACCTTTTAATCTTTCTAAGGGCGAAAGAACATATAAGAAAATAAGGATAGCTCAACAACTAATGGCGCTACCTTCATTAAATTTGTGCATAGGTTACTAGTAATGAGACTATGGCGGGAATTGCGTGCGGTCGAGATCGGACCATGTGTTCGGATCCTTGAAGGTTTTGATCGAATTCAGGCCAAACAAGCATAATTCCGAATCCAAAGAAGTTAGAACCTCAAAATTTGGTATCAGGGTCTTATTCCCTTAGTGTCCTCGAAATTTGGAACCAATTGGAGTATTGGGTCGAGCACCATTTATATAGTTTCGAAGACCTTAAATCATATTTTCGAAAATAATAAAGATAGTAACTTCAAACAAATGTAGAAGCTTCAAATTTGGCACAAGGGTTTTCTTTACTATTTCCTACATGTCCCCTTAATTTACGGTCAATTGGAGTGGTTGTTCAGGTAATTCTCTAAGACATCCCAAGGTTTAAAGGCTTATCGAAATTAATAAAAATACTAACTTAAAAATATGATAGAACGTTCAAATTGTGTACAAGGGTTAACTAGTGTTCAAAAATTACAGGGACTGCATATGGGCGAAATTGTACAATGGTTTTGGGTTCTGCAACCTTTAAAATTTCAAGGTCTAACAAATATTTATAATATACTTAAAAACTAATTACGCAATTTTGATGAAATTTAATTTCTATTATAATTTTATTGAATATTTTTTTAATAAACGACGAAATTTGTAAAATTTAAATTTAAAAAGGGATTGTTTCAAGTTCCTTTGGTTATACATCTGAATGATTTATACTTATTTTAATATTTTTTTTTGATTTTAAGTGCTTATAACAATAGCTTAATCTAATAGCTAAAATTATAATTAATACAAGAATTTTAGTTGTTAGTAGGATGTAAAAATTAACATTTGATTTATATTCCAAATACTCGATAGCTTTCAACTTTTCAATTTGATTTACATAGACTTGTTTTAAAGTGAAATTATTTACAATTTTTGTTAAATTTGATTTATTTACAATTGGTTTAATGGGTACATCTTTATATTTCTCAACTTTGTTATAAAATTCATTATTTTTAATGTTTAAATTACAATTGATATATTTAATTAAATTATTTCCTTTAATAACTATTTCTTGATCAATACAATTTTGTACAATTTTTATTTTTTCTAAATTTAAAGTTACAATTAATTCATCGTTAATTTTTTTTATAGATTCTAATTCATTTATTTTAAAGTTACATTTATTATTTTCTTTTAGTTTATTTTTTATACAGTTATTATTTGGAAATATTAAGTTTTTTTTCAACAAATCTAATATGGAAAAGTATATATATTTGTGATCAGCGTGACCGCCTTAGTCGATATAGCCATGTCCGTCCGTCCGTCCGTCCGTAGGCACGATAACTCAAAAAATAATGGAGCTATCTTGATGAAATTTTAACTGTAGGTTACTAGGACTGAAAGTACGGCGGGGATTGCATATGGGTGAAATCGGCCCATGGGTTCGGATTCTGGACCTTTTAATCGGTTTCAGGGCTAACGAACAAATATAAAAAATCACGATAACTCAACAACTAATGACGCTATCTTCATCAAATTTGTGCTGTAGGTTACTATAAATGAAACTACTTCGGGAATTGCGTAAGGTCGGGATTGGACCATGGGTTCGGAACCTAGAACTTTTTGATCGAATTTAGGCCAAACGAGCATAATTCCGAAACCAATGAAGATAGAACCTCCAAATTTAGTATCAGGGTGTCCCTTCCTATTTCCTAAGTGTCTTGTGAATTTGGGTCCCATTGGAGTAGTGGGTCGGGAACCAGCCACACATTTCCGAAGACCTTAAAGCATATCTTTAAAATTAATAAAGATAACAACTTGAAAAAATGTAGAAGCTTCAAATTTGTCACAAGGGTGTTCTTTACTATCTCTTGCGTGTTCCCCTAATTTGGGATCAATTGGAGTGGTGGTTCTGTACCCCTCTCAGACCTCCCAAGTTTTAAAGGCTTATAATCGAAATTACTAAAAATAGTTACTTAAAATTAGGATAGACCGTTCAAATTGTGTACAAGGGTTAACTAGTACTATAAGTACAGCGAGGACTATATAAGGGCGAAATCAGCCCAACGGTTCGGATTCCGGACCTTTTAATCGATGTCAGGGCTAAGGAACATATTATATAAAAAATCACGATAACTCAACAACTAATGAGGCTATCTTCATGAAATTTGTGCTGTAGGTTATTGGCAGCGAAACTACGGCGGTGATTACGTACGGTGAGGATTGGACAATGGGTTCGGAACTTAGAACTTTTTGATCGAATTTAGGCCAAACGAGCATAATTCCGAAACCAATGAAGATAGAACCTCCAAATTTGGTATCAGGGTGTCCCTTTCTATTTCGTAAGTGTCTTTGAAATTTGGGCCCCATTGGAGTAGTGGATCGGGGACCAGCCACTCAGTTCTTAGGCCCTTAAAGCATATTTTCGAAATTAATAAAGATAGTAACTTGAAACAAATGTAGAAGCTTCCAATTTGCCACAAGGGTGTTCTTTACTATTTCTTGCGTGCCCCCCTAATTTGGGATCAATTGGAGTGGTGGTTCAGAACCTCTCTTATACCCCCCAATGTGTAAAAGCTTATCATCGAAATTAATAAAACTAGTAACTTAAAATTAAGATAGAGCGTTCCAATTGTGTACAAGGGTTAACTAGTATTGAAAGTATGACGGGACTGCATATGGGCGAAATCGTACCATAATTTCGGGTCCTGGAACCCTTGAAAAGTTCAAGGACTAACAAACATATATCTTACAAACACCATAACTCAAAAAATAATGCCGGTATTTTGATGAAATTTAACAGTAGGTTACTAGTAATGAAAGTACCATGGGAATTGGTTGTGGTCGAGTTTAATTTCGAAGCCAAAGAATATATTTCCTATGTCCTATGTGTCTCCGAAATCTAGACTTAATTGTAGTGGTTCAGCTATGTTCAATGGTACTTGCTGCATTTATGTAAAATTTATTTTTATATTTAAATGAATTATATGAAAAGGTGTAAACTTTTAATTGTATTTTAGAAATACATTTATTGCATATTTTGCGTTTATAAGCTTTTCTATTAGGTATATAAACTAACCATTTAAAATAATTGCAATTTTTAAAAATTTGTATTATTAAATATATTATGCTTTGATTATCTTTTTATCACAAAATTTAATAATTAGAATTTTTTCATTTTGTAATTGAATTGGAATAAATATATTTTCATTTATTTCAAGTTTGTTTTTTAATATTTTTAAATAGATAAATTAGTAAGAATTTGTAGTATTTTTTAATAGATAGAGTAATTAGAAAATGTTTTTAGTATTATACAGTTAATTTGGTTAGCTATGTCTTACGATCAAATTAATAACAGCTTCTATGGTGTTAAAATGACTTATGGATATGTCCTTAAATTTGAACCAAATAGGTGTAGGGTATTCTGTTTTTTCTGTACAATATTTAATTTTTCTTTTATTGCTCGTACCGATTATGTGTCTGCCGTCTATTTTAAAATTTCTTAGAATTTTGTATTTTGGTTTACACTTTGGTTTTTACATTTTATTTTTTGGTTGACCCTTATGAAAAGTGCATAATAACTTTTCATTGTCTGTTATTAATTTTTTCATTTTTCCCAAATAAATTAGCCTTTCTTTTGATGCTATTAAGATGGAAATCCACATTCTATCACTAAGTTTGTGGATGGTTGCATGTTTAGAAAATTTATCTATCATAGTCAGATACATAACATTCCTACATGGGAACCAAATGTCCATGTGAACTATGTCGTTAAATTGTATTTGAGATTGCGTAATCTCAAATGGAAGCTATAAAGGTCTCCTATCGTGTTTAGCTTAAGTACAAACTTCGCAATTGTTAATGAATTTTTGTTTGTGCATTTGCAAATTAGGGTAATAATACATTTCTTTAAGTTCGGAAAAAATTTCAGATATGCCACGGTGGTTATTGCGAAGATTGTCCGTTATGTCTTTTAATTTTTTGTTGGACTTTAATATTTTATGACGTTGGTTATTAGCAAAGTATTTAAGATAAAGATTTTGAAAGTTAAGAAAGATATCAATGTCATCACTATATACGCATACAAGTCCTTTTTCGGGTAGACAGCGTTTCATCTTCTCTAATAAGTTATTTTCTTTGGTAACATAGAGGAGGTTTTGACACTTTTTATTTACGATTTTCGTGGTAAATTTTTCGTAATTACTTGATATTGATAAATTGGTTTTTTAAATAAGTTAATAGGTTTTTCTGTTATTTTAATGTGATACAGATCGATTTCGTTAGCGCTTTGTACTGTAGCCGCAGTAGACATAATTTCATCATTGTTGTCGTCATGTGTTGGAGAGTTGTTTGTTACATTAGTTGTCATGATTTTATCATCATTGTCAACGGTTGTTGCGCTATGTGTGTCTACTTCGTTCATAAATTGTAAATTTGAGAACTCAATTAATGAATCTGTTTCTTCGTAAAGGTTTTAATTTGCAGAAGGGAGTCGACTTAAACTATCGGCGACTTCAATATCCTTCCCATTTATGTAATTAATTGTAAATTTATATTCGTTTAATTTGATTTTCCACCTTTGTAGCTTCATATTTGGTTCTTTAAGGTTGTTTAGCCACACCAAAGGTTTATGATCACATTGAATGTTAAAATTTCTACCATAAATGTAGGTATGAAAATGTTTGGTGGCCCACACAATAGCGAGAAGTTCTTTCTCTGTTGGTGAGTACCTTATTTAATGGTCATTTAGTGTTCTCGACGCATAGGCTACCGGATGGTTGTTTCGGCTTAACACGGCACCTAAGGCAAAATTGGACGCGTCTGTAGTTAAAGTGAAAGGTTTAAGAAGTCCGGATTTTTTAGAATAGGTTCTGTTGTTAAAAGTGTTTTTAGTTTTTTAAAAGCTTCAATGTATTCTTTATCATTTTTATTAATTTTTGATTTGTTCTTTAAGTAACGTATTAATGGGTAAGCTACTTTGGAATAATGTTTCACGAATTTTCGGTAGTAGCCGGTTAATCCTAGAAAGAATTTTATTTCTTTTTGTGAAGATGGGAGAGGGGTATTTTGAATAGTGCTTATTTTTGAAGGATCAGGTTTTATACCACCACGTGATTTATCAATCTTTGAAAAGTAGACGGTGAATTTTTTAGACCGAAGGGCATACGAGTGAACTCGTAATGACCACTTCTAGATCAAATCCTTTCGCCAGATCTAAAGTGCTAAAATAGCGACAATTTCCCAAAAAGATTTTCGATGTTGGGCATTGGAAATTTGTCATCAATTATGCCAACGTTAAGTCGACGATAGTCGATAACGATCCTCCACTTTTGTTTATTGGAGTTGTCCATTTTCTTGGGGACTATCCAAATGGGTGCAATGTATGGTGACGTGCTATTAACAATTATACCTTGATGTAACATTTGTTTTATTTGACCGTCCACCTCGTCTCTGTGAATTTCAGGATAACGATATCCTTTAGAGTAAACTGGTATGTCATTTTTTGTTATTATTTTATGCTTTATTTCACTTGTAAAATTGAGTTTTTCATTTTCTTGATGAAAAATGTCTTTAAAGTAATTTAAGACTGATTTAAGTTGCGCGATATTTTTGTTATTTAGATGAGATGGAAATTTAAAGTTAAGTTCATTATTAGAATCGCTTAGGTTAAAGCTGAAAACACTGTTTGAATCATCGACATATTTGTTTTTAAAGTATTGTTCTTCTTCATAATTTAGGAAGAATGGGATATAAGCTTTTTGTGTTGTAACCTTTAAAGTAACCTTTCTTTATAGTCAATGTTAACGTTTAACTATAACTCAAAAAATAATAGAGCTATCTTGATGAAATTTTAACTGTAGGTTACTAGGACTGAAAGTACGGCAGGGATTGCATATGGGCGAAATCGGCCCATGGGTTCGGATTCTGGGCCTTTTAATCGATCGAAGGGCTAACGAACATATATAAAAAATCACGATAACTCAACAACTAATGACGCTATCTTCATCAAATTTGTGCTGTAGGTTACCAGTAATGAAACTACTGCGGGGATTGCGTAAGTTTGGGATTGGATCATGGTTTCGGAACCTAGAACTTTTTGATCGAATTTAGGCCACACGAGCATAATTCCGAAACCAATGAAGATAGAACCTCCAAATTTGGTATCAGGATGTCCCTTCCTATTTCCTCAGCGTCTTTCAAATTTGGGCCCCATTGAAGTAGTGGTTCGGGGACCAGCCACACATTTCCGAGGACCTTAAAGCATATCCTTAAAATTAATAAAGATAGCAAATTGAAAAAATGTAGAAGCTTCAAATTTGGCACAAGGGTGTTCTTTACTATCTCTTGCGTGTCCCCCTAATTTGGTATCAATTGGAGTGGTGGTTCAGTACCCTTCTTAGACCACCCAAGTTTTAAAAGCTTATAATCGAAATTACTAAAAAAGGTAACTTAAAATTAAGATAGAACTTTCAAATTGTGTACAAGAGTTAATTAGTACTTAAAGTACAGCGCGGACTTCATAAGAGCGAAATCAGCCTAAGTGTTCGGATTGTGGACCTTTCAATCGGTTTCAGGGCTAACGAACATATATAAAAAATCACGATAACTCAACAACTAATGACGCTATCTTCATGAAATTTGTGCTGTATGTTATGGGTGATGAAACTACGGCGGTGATTGCGTACGGTGAGGATTGGACAATGGGTTCGGAACTTAGAACTTTTTGATCGAATTTAGGCCAACCTAGCATAATTCCGAAACCAATGAAGATAGAACCTCCAAATTTGGTATCAGGGTGTCGCTTTCGGTTTCCGTAGTCTACTTAAAATTTGAGCCCAAATGGAGTAGTGGGTGGGGAGTCAGTTTCGAGGACCTTAAAGCATATTTTCGATATTAATAAAGATAGTAACTTGAAACAAATGTAGAAGCATCAAATTTAGCACATGGGTGTTCTTTACTATTTGCTGTGGGTCCCTCTAATATTGGATCAATTGGAGTGGTGGTTCAGTACCTCTCTTAGATCCCCTAATGTGTAAAAGCTTATCATCGAAATTAATAAAACTAGTAACTTAAAATTAAGATAGAACGTTCCAATTGTGTACAAGGGTTAACTAGTATTGAAAGTATGACGAGAACTGCATATGGGCGAAATCGTACCATGGTTTCGGGTTCTGGAACATTTGAAAAGTTCAAGGGCTAACAAACATATATCTTAAAAATACCATAACTCAAAAAATAATGCCGCTATTTTGATGAAATTTAAACTCTAGGTTACTAATAATGAAAGTACCATGGGAATTGGTTCTGGTCGAGTTTGGTCAATGAGTTCGGATTCTAGAAGCTTTTGATCGATTTGCGGCCGAGCGAGTATAATTTCGAAGCCAAAGAATATATTTCCTATTTCCTATGCGTCCCCGAAATATAGACTTAATTGTAGTGGTTCAGTTATGTTCGACGGTACTTGGTGCATTTATGTAAAATTTATTTTTATATTTAAATGAATGATATGAAAAGGTCGAGATTTGTAATTGTATTTTAGAAATACATTTATTGCATATTTTGCGTTTATAAGCTTTTCTATTAGGTACATAAACTAACCATTTAAAATAATTGCAATTTTAAAAAATTTGAATTATTAAATATATTATGCTTTGATTAGCTTTTTATCGCAAAATTTAATAACTAGAATTTTTTCATTTTGTAATTGAATTGGAATAAATATATTTTCATTTATAACAAGTTTTTTTGTTTTTTAATATTTTTAAATAGATAAATTAGTAAGAATTTGTAATATTTTTTAATAGATAGTGTAATTAGAAAATGTTTTTAGTATTATAAAGTTAATTTGGTTAGCTATGTCTTACGATCAATTTTATGGTGTTAAAACGACTTATGGATATGTCCTTAAATTTGAACCAAATAGGTGTAGGGTATTTCTAAGTTGGTTGGACAGACTGACTGTTTCTTTACTTGTTTTAATTTTTTAAATTAATTTTATTGTTTTTAAATTATAATCTTTTATAATTTTTTTAATTTTTTTTTTTTGTTTTTTTTTTTTTTTAATTTATAATCTTTTATAATTTTTTAATTTTTTATTTCACCAACTGCGCCAGTTTTAAATTATTATTCAAATGAAAATAAAATCGTTTTTATTTATTCTAATAATTTGTTTACAGAGAAACTCCTGTTCTCTTTTCGAGTTGTTCTTTAAAACTGACTTAATACAAAATTTTTTTATGTTTGAATGAGTAAAATACTACGTAAGCAAAATTCTAATACATAACAATATTTAACTTGATTAGAATCATACGATTATAATCAAGTTTTTTTTTTTTTTTGTTATTTTCGTTACTTAGCCTTTACGATATTTGATAGTTAAAGTACAGTTATGCATTTTAAGGAATGCGATTAAAATTTAAAAGTACAGTTTAAAATTGACTGTTTAAAATAAATGTATGCATTTTGCTTACGTAACAATATTTAATTTTGTAACTGCACTTTACGAATCCATTTATTTCAAGTTTATTTTTTGTTTAATATATTTAAATAGATAAATTAGTAAGAATTTTTAATATTTTTCAATTGATAAAATATATAGAAAATGTTTTTAGTATTATAAAGTTAATTTCGTTAGCCATATCTTAAGATCAAACTAATAAAAGCTTTTATCGTTTTAAAATGACTTATGGACTTCCCACTAAATTTAAATCAAATACTGACTGTTTCTTTACTTGTTTTGACTATTATTCTTTTTGGTATTTATTTTATATAGCTTTCCCTAAATATTAGTCATCCCTAGTGGCCTACATCCAACTCTAACTTATATTGATCCATCATGATAGAGCGCAGATAGTTATGGCAACACGAATTACCGTTTACTATTTTATGACTAGTCAAACCTTTAAATCATTAAAATTATCAAAGACAATACATACATAAAGTAAATATAAAAACAAGTAAAGAAACAGTCAGTCGGTGCAACCGACTTAGAAATACCCTACACCTATTTGGTTCAAATTTAAGGACATATCTATAAGTCATTTTAACACCATAGAAGCTGTTATTAATTTGATCGTAAGACATAGCTAACCAAATTAAATGTATAATACTAAAAACATTTTCTAATTACCCTATCTATTAAAAAATACTACAAATTCTTACTAATTTATCTATTTAAAAATATTAAAAAACAAACAAACTTGAAATAAATGAAAATATATTTATTCCAATTCAATTACAAAATGAAAAAATTCTAATTATTAAATTTTGTGATAAAAAGATAATCAAAGCATAATATATTTAATAATACAAATTTTTAAAAATTGCAATTATTTTAAATGGTTAGTTTATATACCTAATAGAAAAGCTTATAAACGCAAAATATGCAATAAATGTATTTCTAAAATACAATTAAAAGTTTACACCTTTTCATATAATTCATTTAAATATAAAAATAAATTTTACATAAATGCAGCAAGTACCATTGAACATAGCTGAACCACTACAATTAAGTCTAGATTTCGGAGACACATAGGACATAGGAAATATATTCTTTGGCTTCGAAATTAAACTCGACCACAACCAATTCCCATGGTACTTTCATTATTAGTAACCTACTGTTAAATTTCATCAAAATACCGGCATTATTTTTTGAGTTATGGTGTTTGTAAGATATATGTTTGTTAGTCCTTGAACTTTTCAAGGGTTCCAGGACCCGAAATTATGGTACGATTTCGCCCATATGCAGTCCCGTCATACTTTCAATACTAGTTAGCCCTTGTACACAATTGGAACGCTCTATCTTAATTTTAAGTTACTAGTTTTATTAATTTCGATGATAAGCTTTTACACATTGGGGGATATAAGAGAGGTTCTGAACCACCACTCCAATTGATCCCAAATTAGGGGGGCACGCAAGAAATAGTAAAGAACACCCTTGTGGCAAATTGGAAGCTTCTACATTTGTTTCAAGTTACTATCTTTATTAATTTCGAAAATATGCTTTAAAGGCCTAAGAACTGAGTGGCTGGTCCCCGATCCACTACTCCAATGGGGCCCAAATTTCAAAGACACTTACGAAATAGGAAGGGACACCCTGATACCAAATTTGGAGGTTCTATCTTCATTGGTTTCGGAATTATGTTCGTTTGGCCTAAATTCGATCAAAAAGTTCTAAGTTCCGAACCCATTGTCCAATCCTCACCGTACGTAATCACCGCCGTAGTTTCGCTGCCAATAACCTACAGCACAAATTTCATGAAGATAGCCTCATTAGTTGTTGAGTTATAGTGATTTTTTATATATGTTCCTTAGCCCTGACATCGATTAAAAGGTCCGGAATCCGAACCGTTGGGCTGATTTCGCCCTTATATAGTCCGCGCTGTACTTATAGTACTAGTTAACCCTTGTACACAATTTGAACGGTCTATCCTAATTTTAAGTAACTATTTTTAGTAATTTCGATTATAAGCCTTTAAAACTTGGGAGGTCTGAGAGGGGTACAGAACCACCACTCCAATTAATCCCAAATTAGGGGAACACGCAAGAGATAGTAAAGAACACCCTTGTGACAAATTGGAAGCTTCTACATTTTTTCAAGTTATGTTATCTTTATTAATTTTAAAGATATGCTTTAAGGTCTTCGGAAATGTGTGGCTGGTCCCCGACCCACTACTCCAATGAGACCCAAATTCACAAGACACTTAGGAAATAGGAAATAGGAAGGAATAAAATTACTGTCACATGATCTTCCTTTTTTTTAAAATATGATAAATAAGTGGTGAAAAAAACCAAAGGTTTTTAATAAGCACATTTTCAAAATTATATAGGGTTTCTTACTTTTATTATACCCTACACCTATAGAAAAGGTAAAGGGGCATATTAACTTTGGTATGGTGTTTGTAACCACCTAAAGGAAGCGAGCTAGATATGGAAAAGTATATATATTTGTGACCAGCGTGTCCTCCTAAGTCGATATAGTATATACGATAACTCAAAAAATAATAGAGCTATCTTGATTAAATTTTAACTATAGATTACTAGGACTGAAAGTACGGCAGGGATTGCATATGGGCGAAATCGGCCAATGGGTTCGGATTCTGGACCTTTTAATCGGTCCAAGGGCTAACGAACATCTATAAAAAATCATGATAACTCAACAACTAATGACGCTATCTTCATCAAATTTGTGCTGTAGGTTACTAGTAATGAGACTAAGGCGGCAATTGCGTACGATCGAGATTGGACCATGGGTTCGGAACCTAGAAATTTTTGATCGAATTTAAGCCAAACTGGCATAATTCCGAAACCAATGAAGATAGAACCTCCAAATTTGGTATCAGGATGTCCCTTCTTATTTCCTTAGTGTCCTTATTATTTGGGCCCCATTGGAGTAGTGGGTCGGGGACCTGCCACACATTTCTGAAGACCTTAAAGCATATCTTTAAAATCAATAAAGATAGCAACTTGAAAACATGTAGAAGCTTCAAAATTGGCACAAGGTTGTTCCTTACTATTTCTTCTGTGTTCCCCTAATTTGGGATCTATTGGAGTGATGGTTCAATAATCCTCTTAGACCTCCAAAGGTTTAAAAGCTTATAATCGAAATTACTAAAAATAGTAACTTAAAATCAAATAGAACGCTCCACTTATGTACAAGGGTTAACTAGTATTTAAAGTACAGCGCGCACTGCATATGGACGAAATCGGCCCAAGGGTTCGGATTCTGGACCTTTTAATCGTTTCTAAGAACATATATAATAAATCACGATAACTCAAAAACTAATGACGCTATCTTTATAAAATTTGTGTTGTAGGGTACTGGTAATGAAACTACGGCGGTGATTGCGTACGGAGGGGAATGGACAATGGGTAAACTTAGAACTTTTTGATCGAATTTAGGCCAAACAGCATAATTCCAAAACCAATGAAGATAGAACCTCCAAATTTGGTGTCAGGGTGTTTCTTTCTATTTCCTAAGTGTTCTTTGGGACCGATTGGATAGTAGTGGGTTGAGGACCAGCCACACAGTTCCGAAGACCTTAAAGCATATTTTCAAAATTAATAAAGATAGTAACTTCAAACAGCTTCTGGGACCTGCCATCCAAATTTTTTGCACCAATATGAATTTCTTCAAAACTAATTTTACTACGAGGATGAAAATTACACACGGTTAGTTATATAATAAATCGTTAGGTTTCAAAATGTTACGGTTTCATTGTCGGGGGGCTGCCATACAAATTCTTTGCAAAAATATGAATTTTTTCAAAACTAATTATACTAAGAGGTTGGAATTAACACAAGGTTAGTTATATAATGAATCAAGCCCTTATATGAAGTTTCAAAATGTTAAGGGTTCATTCGAGTGATTTAAAATATCGTGGGTGGATGAGAAATTTTAGTTAAAACTTTAAAAAATAATTAAAAATATATAAACAGAAGGTAATTGTGGAATTCTATTTTTTAAGTGATAAAGAACTATAAAGTACAATTTTTTAAATTAAAAATTTGGTCAATCAAACTGAATAAATTATAAAACTGCATTATAAAAAACATTTTATTGCAAAAATGCAAATGCAAATTTTTTTCTTTTTGTAATTTATTTGACATTAAGTACTCAAAATTTTTTTCTCTTGAGTGAAAATAATAAACTTTAAAAAATAAATTAAAATATATTAACAGAAGATAATTGTGAAAAATAACTTTTTTAAGTGATAAAGAAATATAAAGATCACTTCAAATTTTTTCTTTTTTAATTGTCAAACTGAATAAATTATAAAATATCAATATAAAAAGTTCTTTATTGTAAAAAATGCAAATGCAAATTTTTTTTGGCAATAATTACTCAAAATTTTTCTTTTGAGTGAAAATAGCAAATATTAAAAAAAAACCAAGATGAGTGTTATTTGCTTATTAGAAAGCTGTAATAAACCAATTAAGAATAATGAGAGCTATATAATATGTGCATATGGGTGTAGTAAAGCTATACATATAAAATGTGCTAAGCTGGATAATAGTGTTATTCATTTAATAAATACAAATAAAAATATAAAGTATAGTTGTGATTTATGCTCAAAAAATGGTTTACAAAACATTAACAAAACTGTTTTAAAATTATCATTAGAATTAAAAGAAATGAGAGTAATAATGAGTGAAAATAATAAAAACATAAAAGATGGTAATGTTGATGTAAATAAGGCATTCGGTGAACATAAAGTATTCATATAAAAAGAAATTAAAAAATTAGAAGATAATAAAAAAAAACAATTTAAAAAAAAATTTACAATCAGCAAGTTATGCTGATACGTTGAAATTACCAATAATTGTGAAACCAAAAGATAATAAACAAAAAAGTGATGTAACAAAAAATTAAATAAAATCAAAAATTATTCCCTCAACATTGCAAGTAGAAATCGAAAAATTAAAAGAATTAAAAAATTATGGTGAAAAATTAAAAGAATTAAAAAATTATGGTGCAATTGCTATTACTTGTAAAAATAAAGAATCTGTTAAAATAGTAGAAGATGCAATAAAAGAAAAATTAGGTAAAAATTATGAAATTCATGTAACTAAAGAAATAAATCCCAAGATACTAATTGTGGGAATGAGTGAAGAAATATCTAAAGAACTAGTTGTGGATGCAATAAAGAAGCAAAATAGTATAGAATTTAGTGAGTTGAAATGTTTAAAGGTATATAGGGCTCAAAAAAATAAAAAATATTATTTTAATGCAATAGTTGAAATGGATGGAAATGCATTTAAAAAAATTATGGAAATTGGAAAAATAAATATTGAATAGGATCGTTGTAAGGTATATGAACATTTACAAATTTTAAGGTGCTTTAATTGTTATGGTTTTAATCATAAGGCTACAGATTGTAAAAATGGAATTTGTTGTTTTAAATGTGGTGAAACTGATCATAAATCAAATGAATGTTAGGAAGCTGTTCAAAAATGTGTAAATTGTATAAGAGCTAAGATTAAATTAGGTCTTACAGACTTGAATGTGGAACACGACTCCAGAAGGTTATCATGTCCTAGTTATGTAAAAAAATTAAATGTTGCAAGAAGTAAAACAGCGTATTAACAATTAAAGAATGTTGAAGGTGTTTGTCTTAATATACAAGGTACGATAAATAATTTTGCACAAATAGAATCGGTACTTATTTCTAAAAAATACGATTTTATTTCATTAACTGAAACTCATTTAACGAAGGATGATGATGATAGTTTAATTTATATTCACATTCTGAATTCATAATTCATTAAGTACAGAAGTAATAAAAAAAAAAAATATATTTAAATATCACGTGTAGAAAAAAAAAAAAAAAAGAAAATAAATTTCTTTTTATATTGAAATTGGATCTTTATTACTAAAATTAATTGAGGAAAAAAAAAAAGCAAAAATCAGCAATATTAATAGTTGTTCCAACAACTATGGATTGCCATAAATGTAGAGTAAAAATTCGAGGAGAAACTGGCGTAAAATGTGCTGGAGTATGTGGTAAAATTTACCACTGCCAACCTAAATGTTCGGGATTGGACCAGTCAACTCTAGGAATTTTAGATGTAAATTCACGTTTAAAATATATATGTGATGAATGTATAATGTACATACAAAATATTGATCTGGTATTACAAGAAATGGAAAGATCAGTGAAGAAGAACAATGATTATCTAGTGGAATACAAAGAGGAATTTGACCGGGCTATTAAAAATAATGAAAGGGAAATAATTGGATTACTAAAGGCGGTAGAGGAGAGATATATGAAACGGTTAAAACATATTAAAACGGAACAAAAATATGAAATTGAAAAAATGAATAAATTAACGGAAACATTCAAAATGGAAAGTGAAAAAATAAATACCAGTATAAAAACATCAATACTCAAGAACGATGAACTGTGTACTGAATTGCAAACATATAGCAATAAAAATTTAAAAAATGAAAATGTAGGTCAAAATGTATCGTTTGCCGAAATATTAAAAAATGCAAGTGTCAGCAAAAAAACTGTGCCATCCATAAAAAAAGTTGTGCCTTTGATTGTGAAACCTAAGCAAAATCAAAAATGTGAACAAACTAAAGTGGATTTAAGTAAAAAAGTCGACCCAAAAAATCTAAAAATCAAAAATGTCGAAAATAGAAAAAATGGTATGGTACTAATTGAAACCGAAACAAAAGAAGAACGTGAAAAAATAAAAAATTTGTTAGAAAAAAAAATGGGAGATTATGAAATAAAAGTGCCAATTGAAACCAAACCAAGAGTGGAAATCATTCACATGGGAGTCAATTATAAAGAAGATGAATTAATAAACAAATTAAAGGCTCAGAATCCTATCTTAGAACATAGTGTGATGAAAGTGATAAAAATTTATGAGGCAAGGAAAACAAACCATACAAGGTATAATGCCATAGTAGAAATAGATAAGGACACTTTCCCAAAGATAATTGGAAATGAAAAGGTCTCAATTGGATGGGAGCGCTGCAAAGTTTTTGACGCTATACGGGTTCTACGCTGTTTCAAATGCAAAGGCTTTAACCATAAATCTGCGGATTGTAAAAATGATGAGATTTGTGTCAAATGTCATCAGAAGCATAAAAGTGCTGAATGTAAAAAGGATGACATCAATAAATGCATAAATTGTCTAAAAGTGAATGAGAAGCTAAAACTTGGTTTAAATGTTGATCATAATACCTTTAGTGTGATGTGTCAGGTTTATCAAAAAAAGCTGAGTATTAAAAAACAAAAGATTGGATATTCGCAATTAAAGACTAAATTTACGGAAAACAACAACTTGTCTAATCTTGATCATTTTGATATGAAAGAAAATGGGAATAAAACTAATAATAATAATAATAATAAAAATTATAATAATAATAATAATAATAATAATGATAATAATAATAATAATAATAATAAAAATAATAATAATAATAATGATATTAATAATAATAATAATAATAATGATATTAATAATAATAATAAAACTGATAACGATAGAATTGCTGATATTAGTACAACAGGGACGGTAATAAAAACTGTTAAAAAAATAGTCAAACCAAAAGATGATTCATCAAATATTAAAACCAAAAATAATAGAAATATTTTAAATTTTTTATCTTTCACAAAGAAAATACATAAAAATATCACTACTGCGAAAGAATCTATAGTTGATGTAGCTAATCCAAATAAAATTAAAAAAATTGATTGCGTGGTTTCAAAAAATGAAGATAAAGAAAAGAATAAAACTTGCATTTCTCCAAGCAAACTCCAAATGCCAGATAACAAATATTCAAATTGGACTAAGGGAGAAACGCTCTGCCCAAACATTGAAAAAAATGTACAGGGAAATAGTAAAACATACATCGATCCATTGGTCCCTCCTATTGTTAGACTAACAAGAAAAGCAATTGATACTGGTGATAATGTTTATGCAATTTCAAGACTAAGAGACCACAGAATTTATAACAATGTAAGGCTGTTTTTATCATATTTCCATGACAAGGATGATATTTGCTATGAAGGTGTCACTCAGACTAGTTTAAAAATACTAATTCATCAAGAGGGATTGCCAAATAACTACAAAGAACTTTCTCAACTTTATTTTATTTATCATGACAATACAGGAGTATCTAGAAAAGAAGCAATTCAAGACCTAGCTTATTACAGGAGGCATATTGATAATAAATACAGAGAATATTTGCAGAAAACAAGAGAAACTTGGCAAAATTATATGATTAGTAAACCTTGATGTTCAATACACTCTCAAATTTAAATATTGTGCATTTTAATGCCAGAAGTCTCAGAAAAAATATTACCGAAATAGAATCATATTTAAAAATTAAAAAATGTATTGACATAATTATGATTGGTGAAACTTGGATATACTCTGATGAGGAGATATTTTTTAATATTCCTGGGTATACAGCTTTATTTAATTCAAATAATTTAAATAGAGGAGGCGGGGCTGCTATTTATGTCAAACAAAACATACAATATAAAATATTAGAAGTCATAGAACAGTTTAATACCATAATTATATCATTATGCGGTACTAGTCCAGTTATTAAACTTGCGGTTTGTTACAAAAGTCCTAGTGAAAATAATAATACATTTATATCACATTTAGAATCAATTTTTAATAGATATAAAAATATTGTTATGGTTGGCGATACTAACATTGATTTATTATCTGATACGGAACTCTTTAGATCCTACAAAACAATGCTAGAATCTAATGCTGTAGATGTAAAGAACAATTTAAGAAAGGAAAATGCCACTAGAGTTACAGAAAGCACTTGCACAATTATTGATCATATTCTATCAAATTTAAAAAATGAAAAGTATGATTTTAAAATTTCTACTGAAGATGTTGTTAACTTAGACCATAAAGCCATTCAAATAAGGATAAATAAAGTTATAAAAAAACGTGAGCCCATTTTCAATAAGGAACTAATCGTTACAGATATCAAAAAATACAAAACTCAAGTTAGCAGTCTACTTTTAACAAATAATTGTGATAGTGTAGTTAATCTCATGAAAATATTACAATTGGCCAAAGAGAACTCCACTGAAAAAAAAGTAATAAGAATAAGAAAAAATAATGATTGGATGACTAAAGAAATAATTAACCTCATCCAAAAAAGAAATAAATTATTTAAAAACTTAAAGAAAAACCCTAACTCCCCAGAAATTCAAGCCAAATTTAAAAAATTGAAAAATAGTGTCACTAAGGAAATAAAGAGAGAAAAGCAAAATTATTTTAACAATAAAATCTACTTAGCTGGGTCTGATCATAGAAAAATGTGGGAAGTGCTAAACAACTGTATGCTAAAAAGGTCGTCTAATTGCAGTAAAGTTATCAATGAAATAAATAACAATGGCATTAAAATATGTGATAATTTCGGTATTGCTAATACTTTTAACACGTATTTTAGTGAAATTGGAAACAAGTTGGCGGATAATATTATTGATGCAGAAAAATACACAGTAAAAAACACAATTACTGAACGATCTATTTATCTAAGAAAAACAAATGAAATAGAAGTATTAAAAATCATTAAGCTGCTAAAAAATAGTTCACCAGGTGTTGATGGCATAACAGCATCAAATCTAAGACATGTGGCAACCATTATAGCACCCAAGCTCGCTTACTTAATAAATTATTGTTTAACAACTGGTATTTATCCTGAATGTCTAAAATCAAGTATGGTTGTGCCAATATACAAATCAGGAGCAACCAATGATGTATCAAATTACAGGCCTATTACTTTAACAAGTTGCTTGGGAAAAATATTTGAAAAAATAATAAATAATACAATACAGAATTTTATTCAAAAGGTAGTAGGTTTTGATGATAATCAATTTGGATTTCAAAAAGATATTGGAACCGATTCGGCAGTCTTAGCATCAACAAACTCTATAGTGAGCAAATTAGATACAGGGAACTATGTATGTTCAGTATTCGTTGATTTAAAAAAAGCATTCGATACAGTTGATCATAGAATCCTGTTAAACAGACTCTATGAAATCGGTATAAGAGGAACAGCTCTGGATCTTCTTAGATCTTATTTACAAAATAGGAAAATAGCTACAAGAGTTAATGATGTATTGAGTAACCAGTGTAGTATAAACATAGGTGTTCCACAAGGATCAGTGCTCGGGCCTACTTTGTATCTGCTTTACATCCATAACATCCAATGTGCTAATTTACAAGCCGATTACAAGATATTTGCGGATGACACATTGCTCATTTACAGTGCTAAAACCAGAGATGAATTAGAAAGAATAATAAATGAGGATTTGTACAAATATATTAATTGGCTTAAAGGCAACAAATTAAGTATAAATGCTGATAAAACTAAATTTATCACATATAAAATGAGGAATAAAGCTGATATAAATCTAAAAATATTAATAAACAATGTCCAAATTGAAAGAGTTGATACATATAAATACCTTGGTGTAATAATTGATGAAAAACTGAGATGGGAAAATCATATCAATAAAATAGCATCCAAAATTGCGCCAATGCTTGGTGCCATTAAAAGAAGTGGAATTAAACTAAACAGGAAAGCTGCCAATAATATATATCATGCTCATATCATGTCACATATTAGGTATAATATATGTAACTGGTCCAGTTGCGCTACATGGCTGAAAGACAAAGTCAGTACTTTGATAAACAGAGCAATAAAAAATTTATACGAGTTTAGCTGGCTGACACCAACAGTAGAAATTTATAAAAAAACGGGATATTTGATGCTTCCGGAAATTATTATTATGGAAAAAGCCAAATTAATTTTTAAACTGGAAAAAGGAATTTACAGGAAGAATATTAATGTTACAAAAAGAAATAGTGTACATAACTATAACACCAGAAGCCTGAACTATTTAAATCATACAAGATCTAGAACGGAGTTATCTCACAGCAGCGGATTATCCTCAGCTATAAGAATCTATAATAAGCTACCAAATGATCTTAAACAGACCTCTAACATCAAATTATTTGTTAAAAATCTGAAGTACCTACTAAAGCGGGATACCATATTGCTTGACAGCGTTATGCAGAATGAATAATTGTATTAACATAATAATAATTTAATTAATAGTATATAACTTTAATAACTTATATATATATATATATTTATATATTGATATATATTATACACGTATACATGTATTTTTTTGCTTGTCTTTATTTAGTTTAGTTTTAGGTTAATCTGTGTTATTTTATACCAAAATCAATCAATTGTTTTGTTTATAGCACAGTTAAAATAAAAAAAAAAAAAAAATAAAAAAGTATTATAATATGTTATATAAAAGTAAAACTATAAAAAAAAGCATTTGTAATAGACAATAAGAAAGCTAAATAAAGTATATCAATTTAAAAAAAAAAAAAAAAAAAAAAATATAGAGAATTATAATATTATAAGAGTAGATTCAACTTCAAAATATACGGGTGGTATACTAATTTATTTAAAAAAATGTTGGAATTATGAGATAATAAGCTACTTTAGCTCAGCATTGAATTGGAGGGGGATAAATGTAAAAATATATAAACAAAATCGATATATTAATATAGTGGTGGTATACAGATCTCCAAAATATATAAATATCAATTCAGATTTTTATCTGAATTTTTCAAAATGGATAGAAGATATTGGAGAAAATACAGAAAAAACTATTATTATGGGAGACTTTAACATAAATTGGCTAATGAACAGTAATACAAAAAATTTTTTAGAAGGTATAATTCATGATAATGGGTTTAAACAGGTAGTGAGACAACCAACACGACAACCATGCGTTCTAAAACACTAATTGACTTGGTAATGGTAAATGACAAATATAATGTCAAGGTAATGGTGGACAATCAGTTAAAAATAAGTGATCATGAAACAATAGTAATAAATAAGTATACAAAATGAAAATACTATAGATGTTAAAAAAACCATTAAATATTTTAAATACAATAAGAATATATTTAGAGCAAAAGTATGCCAAAGTAAATTGCTAACAGTATATTATACAAATTGTAATTTGAAAGCTGATATTTTTAGTAAATCTCTAACTACAATTTTAAAAGAATTTGTAAAAAAGCAAACCATAATGGTAAGTTGTCAATGGTATACAGAAGAACTAAGAATTATGAATATAGAAAAAGTTAAACAATAACAGAGAGCAATTTTGATAGATATTTTAAATGTGTGGCATAGGTATAAACATATTAGAAATATTTATTCCAACAAACTTTTTGAAACATAAAATAGTTTTATTAATAGTCAAATTGAAAATGCAAGAGACCAAAAATCTATGTGGCTTAAAATAAAAAGTTATATATTAAGAAAACCAAGGAATGAAATCAAAGAAGTTTGTTTCGGGAGTAAAATATATTCAAAAGAGGCTGAGATTGCTACAAAATTTAATCAATATTTTGTAGATAGTATAAGTGAAATAAATAGTAGTATAGCATTTAAGCAATATAGTAATATCATTGACAACTATTTTTATCAATTTAAATTACAGTTAATTAGTATTGAAGAATTAAAATCATTAAATAACAAAAGAGATCTTAATATGATGAATAAGAATATTTTTATTGAATGTTTTGATTTAATTGGAGAGAATTTTTTAACTATTGTTAATGAATCGTTGAAATCAGGTACTTTCCCTGATACTTGGAAAGAAAATGTTGTAATTCCCATTCCGAAAGTAGCTGGAACAAAAAATTGTAAAGAATTTCGTCCTGTGAATATGAACTGCATTGAATCAAAAATATTAGAAAAAATTGTTTTTGAACAATTAAAAAACTATTTTGAAAAAAATAATTTAATCGCTAAATTGCAATGAGGCTTTAGAAGAGGACACAGTTGTGAATCTCTACTTAATCTGGTTATAACTAATTGGAAGGATGCAGTAGACGATAAAAGGACAATTGTTGCAGTATTTCTCGATCTACGCAGAGCCTTTGAAACAATAGATAGATTAATTTTATTAAAAAAACTTCAAAGGTATGGTGTTACTGGTACTGAAATAAAATGGTTTGAATCTTATCTACAAAATAGAAAGCAACGTACAAAAGTAAAAGAATGCATTTCAGAAGTAATAGACACAAAGCTTGGAGTACCTCAAGGATCAGTTCTTGGAGTATTCTTAATATACATCAACGATATTCAGAAATGCATTAAATTTAATGAAATTGCACTTTTCGCGGATGATGCTCTTTTATATATAATAGGTGATAATGTAAATGATTGCGTTAATAAAATAAACATAGATTTACAAAATTTAAATTAATGGTTCCAAATGAACAAACTAAAAATAAATATTGATAAAACTAAATGTTTGATAATTAATAGTAAATTAAATAATAACCTTGTTGTTTTTAATAATGAAAATATAAAAATAGTTAATGAAATAAAATATTTAGGGGTGATTGTTGATAATAATTTAAATTTTAAATCGCATATTGACTACATTTGTAAAAAAATTGCTAAAAAAATTTACTTTTTTTCAAAAATTAGAAACACATCACAATAACTTGTGCAATTAATTTATATAATGTTATTATAAAACCCCACTTTGAGTATTGCTCTTCAATAATTTTTATGTCAAACCAAAGTATGATGAGTCGGTTACAAAAACTGCAAAATAAATCAATGAGGATTATATTAAAAGTTAATAGATAAACAGCAAGATTATATATTATGTTAAATACATTAAAGTGGTTAAGCGTAAGGCAAAAAGTAATAATGAATGTTTTAATTCAAGTATTTAAAATTAAATATGGTTTATTACCTAATTATCTATCTGAAAAGTTATTGTATGTAAATGAAGTTCATAATTATTATTTAAGAAATAGATTAGATTTTAGATTAGATGTAGTAATAAATGAAAGAAATAAAAAAATATTGTTTTACAATGGATTAAAAATGTATAATGCCTTACCAAATGAAATAAAAATAGAATCAAAATTAGAAGTTTATACAAAATTAATTATTAAGTATATTAAAGAAAATATTTCTTATATTTAAAAAAGATTATAAAAACAAAATGTGATAATTGTTAAACTAGTTTTAAACTAAATAAATAAATAAATAAATAAAAATAAATAAATAAATTTTCGGGGGCTGCCATACAACTTCTTTGCACCAATATGAATTTCTTCAAAACTAATTATATTACGAGGATGAAAATTACACACGGTAGTTACATACAATAGAATAAGCACTTATATAAAGTTTCAAAATGTTATGGCCCCATTTTCGTGCAGCTACCATACAAAGTTGCCAATTCTATAACTGTGAATCTAATGAAGCTACGTGGTTAAAATTAAAACTGGGCAGGTAAAGTAATAGGGGAAATTACTAAACAAAGTTGGACATCACTCGGACAAACTTTTAGGTTAAGCTATTTTTTTTTTTTTTTAAACAAAAATTTTGGGGTAGGATGAGTTAAATTAGTTAAGGGACTACGAACGGTCGAGATTGGACCATGGGTTCGGAACCTAGAACTTTTTTATCGAATTTAGGCCAAACGAGCATATTTCCGAAACAAATGAAGATAGAAACTACAAATTTGGTGTCAGGGTGTTCTTTCCTATTTTGTTACTGTCCTTAAAATTTGGCATATATACCTTATAGCATATTTTCGAATTTAATAAAGATAGTAACTTCAAACAAATCTAGAAGCTTCAAATTTGGCACAAGGATTTTCTTTAATATTTCCCACGTGTCCCCTTAAATTACGGTCAATTGGAGTGGTAGTTCAGGTAATTCCCTTAGACATCCCAAGGTTTAAAAGCTTATTATCGAAATTAAAAAAAATAGTAACTTAAAATTAAGATTGGAACTAAATTAGGATAAGAACGTTCCAATTGTGTATAAGGGTTAACTAGTATAGAAAGTCTGACAGGGACTGCATATGGGCAAATCGAACAATAGAACATTTCCCATGTGTCCCCGAAATTTAGACTTAATTGTAGTGGTGGTTTTTAACTTTTATGGTTTTAAAATGACTTATGGATATCTCATTAAATTTGAACCAAATAGGTGTAGGGTATTTCTAATCCGGTTGCACCGACTGACTGTTTCTTTACTTATTTTTAAAGTTAAGTTAAAAGTTTAAAGAGAAAGAAAAGAGGGAACTTTGAATTTTTGGAATTTTTTACTTTTTTAAAAAAAATTTATTTCGATATGTAATTTATTATTAATTTTTAATTCTTTAATGTTTTTATAATTGTCTTTGATATTCAATTTAAGAATATTGTTATAATATTTTAGTCATAGATTGTCTAAGTCATTTCCTAACACTTCTGATCAGCTAAATTTAATTTGCCTGATGCAAAAGTTCCTTCACTTATTTAATTACAGCAGGAAGGCTCTGCTCATCCACAGGCGTTAACGCCTATTTGCTTTATTATTAAATATATTAGAAATAATCATGCATAATAAGAAAGTATGTTTATTCTAATATGTTATATAAGATATTAATTATTTATTATATGATATTTATTTATTCCAAGCAAAAGATCTGCAGGAATAAAATATATTAAATAAAAAAGATATTGGTTTATTTCGAGTATGATTAACTCTGATTTTTATTTTAAAATATCAATCCTTATATACTATTTTGGATTTCTTCAAATCCATACAAACATATTCTAGAGCAATAAATTATTAAAATTTATTACTTAGTTACAAAGAATTTTTATTTGGGTTAAATATAATATTTACTGACCTAGTTCATTATTACATAAAGATCATTAACCAAAAATTATCAACTAAAAATTATATGAATCATTATCATTCATTAATATTACATTTTCAAACAAATATGTAATTTGATCCACAAAATAAAATTATTATATTTGTAAGATACAATGCAATGCACTTGCTATCATACAAATATTTGTAAACAGATGTTAGCACTTAAAATGTTTTGACCTAACCAAAATGTTATGTCAACATTTATTAAAATTTATATTAAAAGAATTTGTATTTTTAGTTATTAACAATTATGGAAATAATTTTATGAACGGTCAATATATACTACATCCTTCCCCCAAAAAAAAAAAAATTAGTTTATATTTCTTAAAATTTAAACGAATTTTTCATAATTTATATCAATATTTAATTTTTAAATATTTTTTTTTTGTTTTTTTTTAAATTTATGCTATATTTTTATTTAAAGTAATTTATATTTTGATTTAAGATTTAAATGAGTTAAAAAAATAATTTATCTTTGATTTTACATTTATTTAACATTTCTATTTTTATAGTAATTTATTATATTTATAGTTTTTCTAGATTTAATTATATTATTATTATGTAATTCTATTTTTTTTATTATCTATAAATATTGTGCTATTTGGACCATTTTGTGCAACAATTTTGAATGGTCCTTTAAAAGGTACATTTAATTTTTTTCTATTTCCTACTTTAATATATACATAGTCATTAATTTTAAAATTTGCTTATTAATATGATTTTGTTTTAATTTATTATTTTCTTTATTTTTAATAAGATAATTTTTTGCCTTTTCATTAGCGTATTTTAATTTAATTTTTAATTCATTTAAATAATCTTCTAGATTATAAATGCTATGTTTATTATTTAATATTTCACATGAAAGTGTACATATTTTTCCATAAACCAACTCATAAGGTGAGTAGTGTGTAGTACTATGTGGTGTTGAGTTGTAAAAGTAAGTGTAGTAGGGTAGGTATTCGTCCCAATTGTCTTGTCCTTTTAAACTCATTAAATAGTCATTTAGTACTCTGTGATTTCTTTCAATAGAACCTAAAGTTTCATGATGATAAGGTGTTGATGTTCCTTTTTCAATATTCAAAAATTTGCAAATGTTTTTTAATAATTCGTTTGTAAATTCTGTACCTTTATCAGTTTTTAATTTTTTAAACATCCATATTTAAGTATGAATCTTTCCACTATTGTTTTTTTTACTGTTGTGGCATCTTTAGTTTCAATCGGGTACGCTTCGATATATTTTGTTAATTCACATTGTAAAGTAAGAATGTATCTTTAATTATTTGATGGTTGTAGTGGTCCAACAGTATCTATAGTTATTGTTTCAAATGCTGTTGTGGGTGTATCTGTAATTACATAATTCTCTTTTGTATATTTAGTTATTTTTATTTTATTACAGACTTCACAATTATTTATGTAATTTTTAATCATTTTATTCATATTTTTCCATACATATTTTTGTTTTAGTTTACTTATGCATTTACTTATACCACAATGTTCACCATATAATGAATCATGATTCTCTTTAATTAATTTGCGCATTTCATATTTATTTTTTATTTGTATAGGAGGATCATATAATACAATTTTTAAACAATCTGTATTTTCAGACTTGTTTTGCAGCTCATTAAATATATTTTTAAATGTTTGGATATCCATAAATTCAAATATTTTGTCATTATTTGCCAAGGCTAATTCTTTAATTTTTAAATTGCTTGTTTTGAATAATAGCTTCCTCAGAACCAATTTTATCTCTAATAATGATTTTTCGCTATATTCAGCAATTATTTCTTTTCTTGCTGCTATAATTTTCAATTCATTTTGATTTTCATTATAATTTCTTTTATTTTTATTTCTGACGTCAGTTTTTTCAATTTTATTAAATTTTAATTTATTCATAATTCTTATATCTGATATTGATGTTGCGTTCCAAATGTGAAGGTGAACAGTCTTCATATCTGTATTTAAGGTTTTGATGGATTTTCGTTATTATTTTTATTTATTTCATTTAAATTTTCCTCCTCTTTATTTTTCATTGCTCTTGTTATTATATTTATATTGTTTGTTGGTATCATTTCTTTTAATTTGGTAGAATCTAGCGTTATCCTCGAAAGTGCATCTGCGTTGGTGTTCATTTTACCTTGTTTGAATATAATTTCAAAATCATAATCCATTAAATCTATACGTATTCTCATTAGTTTAGAAGATGGATTCTTATGTGTGAACAAGCTTACTAGAGACCTGTGGTCGGTATAAACTGTAAATCTCTTACCAAAAAGATAAGGTCTAAAGTAGTTAATACCCCAATGTATTGACAAAAGCTTTTTTTCAGTAATCGACTTATTCAGTTCATGCTTGTTTAGTGATTTACTAGCATAGGCTATGGGCTTATCACTTCCTATAACTCCTTGAGATAGTACTGCACCTAACGCATAATTCGATGCATCTGTAGTTAGTATAAATGGTTCAGAGAAATTTGGGTAACTTAATATTGATGGGTTCATTAGTTTTTGTTTCAGTTTTTCAAACGCTTCATTTTGTTCTTTTTCCCAATTAAATATTTGTTGTTTTTTTAGAAGTTGCTTAAATGGCTTAGCTATTTCTGCAAAATTTTCTATGAATCTCCTATAGTAATTGCAGAATGCTACAAATCTTCTTACCTCATCAGCATCCTTGGGTGCTGGAAAGTTTGGTACTTGTCTGGATCTGTTTTAATTCCTTCTGATGTTATAAGATGACCTAAATATACCACTTCAGGTTTCAAAAAATCACATTTTTCTGGATTAAGTTTTAAATTATATTTTTGTAAACGTTCTAAAACTTTAATGAGATTTTCATTGTGATCTTTTAAATTTGATCCAAATACTATGATGTCATCTACATATAGGAATACAGCTTCTTGTAGTCCACTTAGTGCGACTGAAAGCATTCTCTGAAAACTATTTGTAGATATTTTTAGTCCAAATGGTAATCTTTTGAATTGGTAATGTCCTTTATTCGTTGAAAACGCTGTCATTTGCCTAGATTTGTGATGTAAAGGTATTTGGTGAAAAGAACTTGTCATATCCAGTGTAGAAAAATACTTTGATTTACCCAATCTATCTAGTACATCATCCAATCTTGTCAATGGAAATTTATGGTCTATAATTATTCTTGTTTAAAGATCTGAAATCTAATACCAACCTCCATTTTTTATTTCCATCTTGACTTTT
This sequence comes from Dolichopus griseipennis, assembly GCA_963082915.1. Taxonomy (NCBI): domain Eukaryota; kingdom Metazoa; phylum Arthropoda; class Insecta; order Diptera; family Dolichopodidae; genus Dolichopus; species Dolichopus griseipennis. The sequence goes on along the minus strand of OY720442.1, from coordinate 89,043,754 downwards.
TTGACTTTTTGGAACAATTAACAATGGTGAGTTGTACGGACTAGTAGAATGTTCTATTATGTCATCTTTCATTAACTTTGAGACTTGTTTCTCCATTTCTTCTAATTGGACATAAGGTGTTCTGTAGTTCTTTACATACACTGGTGTTTTGTCTGTCATCGCAATTCTTTGTTCATAAAACTTATTTATTGATAATGATAATGAACAGGATGAAAAATGTTCTGAAATCTATTACAAATGTTTAAAATAGAATTTTTTGCTGCTTCGTCTAAGTTATCCACTGTTAATATTTTTTTTAATTTTTCAAATCTCTCTGAATTTTTGTTTTTATTATTATGATTTAAAGATAGTATACTGTATTCTTTTAATGGTTGAACTTCTATTTCTGTTGTTTTGATTGTTACTGGTGTCTCTCTTGTGTTTAAAATTTTTACATGTTTTATGCCATCTGCTGGTATTAATGAATTTGCCAAGAATACACCTTTTACTATTTCTTTACCTATAATCAAACTATCTTCTTTTATATCTAAATTTATTGCTAGTATTGCTTCCATTCGAGGGGTAATTGTTATATTTGATATTGTTTTGTTATTCATGCTCATTGGTAATATTATATCTTGTTCTTGTTGTGATATTACTAGTGTGCATGTTTCATAATCTATTTTACATTTATGTTTATATAGTGTTAAAATATCTTTTAATTTTTGTACTGTAGTTATTTCTTCTTCATTAATTAAGCTATTTTTGACTTTATCTGAGAACTTGGTGGCTAAAATGAATTTTATTAATTTTGTCTTTTCAGTTTCATCTTTCAAGGTGTCAGCATAGAATTCTATTAACCCTAAGAAATTTGATAGTTGTTTTACGTCTCCTTCAAATAGTGGGACTATTTTTATTGCTGATGCTAGTTCAAAATTTGCCATTTTTGGTTCTTCTGTATTAATTTCTTCTGTTTCAATTTTAGGCTTAAGATATGTTGTAATTTGTCTTATGATTTCTTTAATTTTTAGTATAGACTCAAATTGTATATTTCCTTTTTGTTCAAAGTATTCCCAAACCTCATTAATTTTTTTATGTTTCTCTTCTATATAAGTCACAGTATAAGTTCTGGTTGGGTTCTTTTTTAATGTTCGTAATAAGTCTTTAAGTCTTTCTATTTTCTCATAGTCCATAGGATTTCAATGTGATTTTAATGTGAAACATTTTTGTTTTAGTTTTTAAATTTATTCATAAGAAAATTTTTACAATATAATTTTTTTTTTTTTTTTTTAAATGACAGTTTAATAATTATATAATATAAGGTTAATAAATTTAATAAGTTTAATAATTTTAATTTAAAAAAAAAATCAGTTTGAATTTCCATTTATCTTGGTCTTCCTGTCTGTTGATTATGCATTCTTTGCTTTCAGAATTGGGTGAACTGTTATTTGTTGAGTCGTTCACTACACTATATATCCAGGTAAGTGCAGGGTCGCCATGTTATAATATTTTAGTCGTAGATTGTCTAAGTCATTTCCTAACACTTCTGATCAGCCAAATATAATTTGCCTGATGCAAAAGTTCCTTCACTTATTTAATTACAGCAGGAAGGCTCTGCTCATCCACAGGCGTTAACGCCTATTTGCTTTATTATTAAATATATTAGAAATAATCATGCATAATAAGAAAGCATGTTTATTCTAATATGTTATATAAGATATTAATTATTTATTATATGATATTTATTTATTCCAAGCAAAAGATCTGCAGGAATAAAATATATTAAATAAAAAAGATATTGTTATATTTCGAGTATGATTAACTCTGATTTTTATTTTAAAATATCAATCCTTATATACTATTTTGGATTTCTTCAAATCCATACAAATATATTCTAGAGCAATAAATTATTAAAATTTATTACTTAGTTACAAAGAATTTTTATTTGGGTTAAATATAATATTTACTGACCTAGTTCATTATTACATAAAGATCATTAACCAAAAATTATATGAATCATTATCATTCATTAATATTACATTTTCAAACAAATAACAAAAATGTAATTTGATCCACAAAATAAAATTATTATATTTGTAAGATACAATGCAATGCACTTGCTATCATACAAATATTTGTAAACAGATGTTAGCACTTAAAATGTTTTGACCTAACCAAAATGTTATGTCAGCATTTATTAAAATTTATATTAAAAGAATTTGTATTTTTAGTTATTAACAATTATGGAAATAATTTTATGAACGGTCAATATATACTGCAATATAAAGTATTATAAATAATGTAAAATTAACTAAACGGAAAATATTATTGCAAATTAGAAGGAGAAAGATAAGTTAAGAATAGAAAATAAGAAATGAATTAATTGCCATGCACACGATTTTTATTATTTGGTTGTTTTTTTTTTTAATACATTATAATTTATTTATTTTGTTAACTTACTATTTGCACTCTTAAAATTAATATTATGTTTATATATCAGAAACGAGAGGTCAATAAACTCTTCGTTTGTGTCTTTTAAGAAATGGGTTGTTATCAAGTTATGGAAATGGGTGTTATCAAGTTATCATTGCTAGCGGTTGAATTTGTCCGTGTGGATTGTGTTGCGACAAGTGAGTTTACTGGGAAATTAACTTCATTCAGACTTTTAGAGTTTTTATATGAACTATTTTTAAGTATATTTTTTCTCTTTCTATGCTATTGTTTTTATTTTGAAATTGTTTATCATTGCTTTCTATTTCTTTTATTATTGGAGTAAGAGGAGAAGAAATTATATTTGGAAAAGTTGGGTTATTATTTTGTTTAATATTATTTTAAATATAATTAGAATATTATTTTATTCAATTAGTTTATTGTTTTGATTTTTTGTTTGAGTAAGGTTTTTAATGTTTTGTTCGTTTGTATTATTATTGTGATTAATAGTGTTTGAAAGTGTTTGATTAATTTTATTTAGAGTTTGTTTTGGTTATTTATCAATATTTTTTTGTGGTGTAGTATTTTTTAATATAGATGCAAAACTTTGTGGATTACTTATTGGAATTATATTTTTTTGGTTGTAAATTCTGCGAGCTTTGGCAAAGCTACACTTATTTTGTGTTTTAATTTTCAATTTGATTACATTTTTGCATATTGTACATACTCGTATGTATATGGCACTGCACATTCTAGTATATCGTAGGTCTAAAATGTCATTTTTCAGGAGATTGTTTCAAAGTTTTTTATTCTTCTTTTGCTTTTTTCTACACTTGTATAAAAAATTCGTTCTAGCGGCAAAAAGGAGAAAGTTACATACTTGTTAATTCTTTAAATGATTATTTAGATAAATTTCTTAAACTCAGCTAATATTAAAGAAAATTATATGTTAGAATGGAGAGTTTATACAACCGTTCAAAATTTCTAATTGTATGTCGACTTATTATAGAAACCTTTAAAAAATGTCCAAAGAAAAATATCGTAAGTCATATTACAACATTTCGGCTCGTATCTTTTGGTTTTGGATTCTGTCGGAAGTATTATTTACATATAATATAAACGTTTGGATTCAATATCAAACTTTGTGATCAAATAATATACTTACAATACTACGAAAGGAAAAATTTAGAAATAGGCAGATTTATAAGTTTGTTTAATTAAATAAAATTTATTTCATATTCGTAGTAATAATCACCATAAATAAAATACGTTTTTTTCTTCATTAATTCAATTCTTTTCATTAAAAAACATAAACAATATAAAGTAACATAAATAATATAAAACAAATACATTCAAGTTATACAGCTTCTTCAAGAGCTTCTAAATTTTCAGAATTTTGATTTGTATGCTGGAGATTTTTATAAAAACCCCTATAATATTCTGGCATGTACTCTGTTAAATCAATTAAGTCACTGTGCTTTTCAGCTGAGATTTTCAAAGCTTCTGTGTATAAAAAAGAAAGTTTTTCATTTGGAAGTCCTTGTATTTTACGCTTTCTTCTACCACCAACGGCTTCATTAAATAATATTATTGATGAATAGGTTTCACTTTCAAACGAATATTTATAAAATAATTTGTTTGGACAAGTTTTATCCGTTTTAATAATTTTAATATTATTCCATTTTACTTTCAGATTATTATCATCTTTATCTGTATTGACGACACTTACAAAATTAGAAAAGCTCAAAAATTGTGAGCTGATCATTTCAAAAACATCATACTTTGGTTCCGTTACCTTACAGTTTCTAATTAATTAATAAATCTGAGATGGAATGTATATAGCTTTTTATTTTTTTTTGTTTTTTGATTAAGAGCGTGAACTATTCAATATACAACCTGTACATTTTAGCCACTGTTAAATTCCCATCGATGTATTTTCTTGTTGTTTGTTCTCTTAAATAATGAGAATCAATTAAAGCAAAGCAGTTTATGTGCTCTTTCACTAATTCTTTTCTTCTTTCACTTATTTGGCAAACTGTTCTAATATATCTTCCTCTTTTATCTCCTTCAAGTTCTCCATTTATCGGCATTAGTTTTGAAAAGGCAATTTAAATCATTTTACAACTTATACTTAAACTACTTAAGAAACTACTTAAGAATAGTTTGGCACATACTTTAATTTTATTGTCACTAGCTAAAGATGATAAAAAGTATGTATATGTACAAGATCTACGACTTCTACCGGAAATAACTTTTGTTATTTTCTTTTCACTCTTTTCTACATGATTTATAATATATTTCCATTGCAATATATTATTATTAAAGTTATAAAATTTGGAGAAATTTTCCTGTCTGTCGGATTCACTAATTCTCAAAAAAAATTTTTGCCTGCACTTTGGAAAACATCGTTTCTTTTTTTTTGTTTTCAAATTAGGGGAAATATTATTATTAAAATTTTTTGCATTTTCATTTTTTTCTGTTTTTCTTTATTTTGGCGTAAATGAACTACCTGTGAGTGTGTTTATTCAACTGCTAGACAATGTTGATGGTAAATATTCGCTCTCACTATCAATAAAATCTTCAAATTCTCTTAATAAAATGTTTTAAGATATTGTTCCAATATTTTGATAAAAAAAGACTTACCTGTGCTCAAAATGTTAAAACATGTAGGATCATCTTGTTTTATCAAATAAGTATTTGTTGTTGAATTAGTATCTACAATATAATACAAAATAAAAACTGTTACTATAATTTCTTAAAAATTATACTCAATTTATTATACCTCCGCTAAGTTTGCGAAAATCTGAGACTGATGGTTTTGAAATATCAAATAAATCACAATTAGAATTATCATTTAAAACATTTGTAATGTTAGTATTTTCTTGTATATTTTCATATTTTCATTTCGCTTTCATTGGCTTGTATTTAATTCAAGTTTTTTTTTTCGCAGCTGCATCTATTTTTTAATTAAATTTATGGGTAAAATTTAAAAGTTTCAAGACTTACAATATTTTTAATACTTACCAGATTTTCTTTTATAAACCTCTTGCATCATTAAATAACCCCGATTCATTTTATTTTTTCAATTTTATTTAATATTTTTCCAACACAAAACTCGAACTTACGTTTGAAATAACTAAACACTTTTATTTAAACAGTTATAATTTCATGTTTCCAAACGTGTGTATTATATGTATTACATACGACATCGTTTGTTTCTCACAAATACATATATAAATATTGTAACGTATACATACCACCCAGTGTTGCCATTGTCACCGTAATTACCTTATTTCAAGGTAATTTTTTTCCAAAAACCGCCAAGGTAATTAAAAATTACCTTGTTAGAAAACACCGTAATTTTTTCCTAAAAAATAAAATAAAATTTTTTCCAGACATCTAAATCAAAAAGTAGTTGACATGATATTTAATGTTGGCATTTGGCAGCTTTTTTTTTTTAAATTGTGAATAACAAAAACGACTTCAAAAAGGCCATTGCAAATTTTGTGATTGTGAATGGAATAGTTATGTCAGTTTATTTTGTCAAATGTCAATTGTCATTTTATTTAAAATTCAAATCATTATTATCAGTTACTACCATTGCTACTTAATATTTATCCAAATTTCAAAAGGTTTTGCTATTTATTGAGGTAAGTAAAATTATTTTATATGGTTTATATAATATTAATTCTAATATACAAAACTAAAGTTAATAAAAATGCAATTTTCTTCATCTGATGAAGAAAGCAATACACCAAAGAATAAACAAAAATTTGTGCAAGAGTTTAGAAAAGAATGGCTGTTCAATAAAACGTTTAAAGGTTGGCTTTGCAGAGGACAAATACAAAGCAAAATGTAAATATTGCGGCGTTTTTTTTTCATCCGAAATTTCTGTTATTAAGAGACATGCTGCTTCTAAAAAACATGTAATTAAGACAGCTAATCCACCAAATTGTACAAATCGGATAACAAATTTTTTGGAAAGCGAAGTATCAAACGAAACAAAAAAATTACAAACAGCAATTAAAACGGCAGAACTTAAACTTTGTGGTTTTTTAATCGAACATAATATCTCTTTTAAAACTATGGATCACTTAACAGATCTTATACAAAGTATATTTCCAGATTCAAAAATTGCATCTGGTTTGAAATTGAAACGAACAAAAGCTACTGCTGTTTGTAAAAACGTTTTAGGTACTTGTTTCAAAGATGAGCTAGTAAACCAGTTAAAAGTGAAAAAGTTTAGTGTACTTATAGACGAATCGACAGACATTGCTACAAAAAAAAGTATATGTGTTGTTGTACGATTTCTTGATGATAATGTAAAAGGAGGAAATATTGTTAGCAAACTATTTGAGCTTTTAGAAGTTCCAACTAGCAATGATGAAAAAGAAATTGGACCTAGTCCTAGTGAACAATTATTTAACTGTGTTATTAAAACTTTCACGGATAGAAATATTCCGCTCGATAATATAGTTGGTTTTGCCAGTGACGGTTGCAATGCTATGATGGGAAAACATAACTCGGTAGCTGCTAACTTTATCAAAAAATGTCCTGGAATTTACATTTTGAAATGTATTTGTCACTCGCTCCATTTATGTTCTAATGCTGCTTGTAAGGTTTTGCCTTATGAATGTGAATTATTAGCGCGCAATACACATAATTATTTTAAACATAGTCATAAAAGACAAGAAATTTTTAAAACCTTCCAAGAATATTTAAATTTAAAACCGCATAAAATATTAAGAGCATCACAAACACGTTGGTTGTCTTTAGGACAAGTTGTTTCCCGATTATTAGAAAATTGGGGAGCCCTCCAACTTTTTTTTATTGATCAATGGATTGACAAAAAATTTAATATGTCGAAGGAGCTTTATGAATATTTTACAGATCCTTTTATAAAACTATACTTCGTTTTTTTAGATTGGATGCTTGAAAAGTTTAATTCTACAAACAAACTTTTTCAATCATCTAAAATTGTAATAACTGAAGTTCATTCAAAAATGTGTCTAATTTACAAAGAAATATTACAATGTTATATAAAACCTGACTACATTTTTGAGAATTTAATAAAAGACATTGATCCTAATAATAGACAATATTTTCTCGACAATAAAAATATATATATTCCTATATCAGTTCAAACAGAGTTAAATAAAATAGAATCTTCTTATCCTGAAAATTTCCATAGTCAAAAAATCCAATTTTTAAATAACATTAAAAATTTTTATCAAACTTCGTGTCAAGAAATAAAAAAAAGATTTAATTTTGATGATAATATTTTAAGAAACATCCAAATTTTAAAACCAAATGAAGCAATAGATATTAAAACTCGAACCATGCATCCATCGCTTTTCAAATTATTTAATCAATGTTCTCGAATAGCCAATGACATAAATCTTCAGCAATTAGATGACGAATGGCGAAGACTTCCTTACTTTGATATACCTCATGATATGAAATCGCTAGAAATTGGAAGCTTTTACATTGCTCTAGGCAAAATATGTGACGAAAATAATACATTAGAATTTGGTTTGCTTTCGAAATTTGTTTTAGGTATTTTATGTTAAATTATTATGTTAATTATTTTATGTTCAAATCAAGTTAATTATCTTTCAAGGTATTTTGTCACTTCCCCATTCAAACGCTGATTGTGAAAGAATTTTTTCAAAACTGAATTTAATAAAAACAAAACAAAGGAATAAAATATATACAGATACTATAAATGATGTGATTCTGGCCGCTGAAGGAATCAGGGAAAAAGGCTGTTGTAATTTTCAACCAAATAATAATATGTTGAAATTGTTGGATAATAATATTTACGAAAATTGTAATGCTGACATGGTCGATGAACTAGTTACACTGTAAAATCACAATTTTTACAGTAAAATAATCTTTATTATCTTTAAAAATTCTGAATATTTTTTATTTTAGTTATTTTATTAGTTATTTATGTTTAATTGAATTTTTATTAATTTTTTAATATTTTTTGTTTAGTAAGTACATATGTGCAATTTAAAACTAATATGTTTAATAAAAATAAAGTTTTTTGTTTGAAACAAACGTTGTATTTGTATGTAAATTACATTATATATATTTATAATCATAATTTTTAAATTCAAGGTAAAAAATGCCAAAACAAGGTAATTTTTTACGAAAAATAAGGTAATTTTACAATTTCATTCTGGCAACGCTGAACTTGTGGTCCACCGCAAGATTTAAAAAAAAACACATTGATAGTTAATTGTATGTATACTTAGAGAAAAAAAATACTTGAATAAATCCGTGCTTGTAATATCACAAGTTGATTTACAATACCAATTTATTAAAATTTTACATGCTAGGAGATTGTAAGTACAGTTACGATAAATATGATCGATTTTTTTAAAAATTAATACAATATTGTAAGGTTTTTTACCGCTATAACTTCTGAGGGAGGTGTCGTATCTCTACGAAATTTTTACAGATAACACTTGGCAACATTTTTTATCTAATAAACATATCTTTCTAGTAGATTGCAAATCGACTTACAATATACTAGAATGTGGTGTGCGATATGTATGTTTGTAAATGTTTCTCGTGCAGTGTAACAGATAAATATGTACCTCAGGGATGAAAAATGAGTAAAGTGAAGTGTACTAAAAGTATAATGAAAATTGTACTGAATTGAGATTAATTGTACTGAAATTTGTTTATATATGTATTTACATTATACAACAGTAAAACTACATTAAAAAGCAAAAAAAACAAATTCAATTTAAGAATTAAGACAAAAATCACATAATTCTTATCTTTAAGTCCTAATTTAATAATTCTTCTGCCATTATTGCAGCATTTTGTAAATTTTTTTTAAATCAAGCCTTTCTCCATCTTAAAACTATGGCACTGGTAATTTTTTATTAAATCCTTGCTTTGAATTTTGCAGTCTTATTTTGCAATTATTTGCAGTCTGTTTTTGCATTTTATTTTCAATAAATTTTGGATCGAAAATATTCTCTCAATATTTGTAGAGGAATGTGGTATTGACAATATAGCTTGAGTTATGCGATATATATTTCTAAACATATATTGATTCAGTTCATTTTTTATTAGAGAAACTTCTGGCTAAAACTCTGAAATGGAACATATTTTATATTTTCGAAAAAAATTCACAGTAGAGTGTATTGAATTTAGGTTCGAGTGAACTACTGTATTTTCTGGATTCAATTGTATTGAAAAAAGTACAATTGTATTGAAGATTTCATCACTGATGTACCTACCTCTAAAGTCTACACTATTAAAACATACATAAAGTAATTTGTTTTCAAAATTGTTGCACAATTATATTTTTCTTCAAAATTTCGAAAACATTTTTTTAATTAAGGTTTTGAATATATGTTTAAATTTTTATAGAACCTTGGTATAGGTACATACAAATAGGTATTCAAATTTTATTAATTTTTATGATAATTTCTATAACGAATAATAAAACGATATACCTATGCATATTTCTTTGTTTATGGTCTTTTATAATTTTTCTGCATACATATACATACATATAATCATAATAATATAACAATAACATGGTTGAAAATCTAATTAGAAATATTAATGTCATTAATAAAAAATATTTACTTAACATTTGCATACACACCAAAAACAAAATACGCACTCGCTTATTCATATAAGATTATTATCTTACAAAATACAAATAAATTTACAATTAGCCACATTATACTACATATCCATATATTGCATATCAATACAAATTAATAAAATCATTTCGTAACCGTTACATTTTGTATTACGCAGATTATGCTTCTATTCTAATATACACACATACAGAAAAAGTAAACAAAAACAAATGACTGATATAATTTGTTGTTGCATATTAAAAATTTGAAGATGAATAAGTTATGTATATTATTTTTTGTATTTTTCGTTTTTTTATAAAATATTGGGGTCGTGGGTTCAAGCTCGCTTCGTGATGAAAGTTTTTTTTTTAATTGCAATCAATATTTTTTTTTTTAAGTAGACTTGTATAAATTTTAAATTAATGAACCAAAAATGTACGGGCTGACTTAAAAAAAACCCTTAAAATTTTTTATATGAAACTGATCGTCTATATAATTATTTGGTCTATGATTTTATATTATCAAAGTGAAGTATTTTAGTTTTTAAAGTTACAAATTTTTAAAAAAACTATCGAAATATATTAATTTTATTTGTAATTTTGTTTTTAATATTTCTGTTGAATTTAAAAAAAAAAACCAAAAAATTTGTACCTTTTAAAGGAGGATCGAACTCAGACCTATTTACACCCGAAGCCACTTAGCTAACCACTGAACCATATAACTCTTATAAATTTATGGTCAGTTTTCTAATATAAATATATCACCAACTTACAGAATGAAAAATAAAACCATAGACACAGGCAAGTTCATATAAAAGTATGTATATAATTAAATATGAATTTTGTAAGGAACATTTGATAAAGAACACAAATGCACCTCTCACTGCTCGAGAATAATTAATTTATCAAAATGCTAACGATAACGTAAAGACTTACGATAAGAACACCAGTTATTTTTAATTTTACACATACACATACATTCATTAATTCTTCGTTCAAACATAAAACCACTACAAAAGCGTACATAATAAAAAATTCTTTCATTGCAAGCAAATAAAAAGAAATACATATTTTTATTCCCTTTTCTTTACTTTTTTTAAACATACAAAATGCAAAGACAATATAAAGAATAATAAAATAGAATAACTTACAAAAATATTGAACTTTTTATTATATAATAACTTTCATGTTCATTACTTCATTCCACTCAAAAACTTTATTACACGGCAATTAAAATGCACAATTTAATTACACGGGAGCACAAGCCTTGCAGCAACATCAATTTTTATACAAGATAGGACTAATTCTAAATTTAAAAACATACCTACACAATTTATAAGATTGTCTGACAACTTCTTTGAACCAAAAAAATTAAAAATTTTATAAACACAATTCTTTAATTTATTAATTCTTAATTCTTACTATATATAGTGTTCTTCTTTATAGCATCTATATCTATACAAAACTAGTGCAGAACTACTCCGATTTCCGACTGGGTTACTTGTGTTTGAATACATATAAAGTATAAACATTTTTCCTATCTGGCAGTATTGTTGTTAACTTTAAACATTTTCTATCATACTTAATCTGTAGTATAACAAAATTATAATTATAAAAAAAAATATTAATAAAAGTTTGAAGATTTGAAAAAATATAACAGGATATCAAATTTCATGTTACTCGCTTAATGTCAACGGGGTCAATAAGATCACAAGCATTATTTTATTTTCGTGACAAAAAATTTTGTATGGGATTTAATATAATCTGTATAGTATATTGTCTTTGCCATAGACCATTAGTAAGCTTATTTAGGCTTAAAAATCCATCATCCAAATTGTCAGGAATGCGTGTAGATTAAATAGATTATGATTTTGAAAAAATTAAATAATTATTGAATTTAGGTCTTTATCAGAGATAAAAATCGTTCTGAGGAATTTATTATTCAAAACAAGCAATTTAAATATTAAAGAAATAGCTTTGTCAAATAATGATAATATATTTAAAATAGTGGATATCCAAGAATTTAAAAAAAATTTTAATGAGCTACAAAACAATTCTAAAACAAGAGATTGTTTAAAAATAATGATATATGAACCTACAATACAAATTAAGAAGAAATGTATGAAAAAAAAAATACATAAACAATTGTGAAACGCACAATAAAATGAAAATATAATATAAATAAATTTACAAAAGAAAATTGTGAAACAGATACACCTACAAAATCTTTTGAAGTAATAACAATAGATTGGTCCATTAAAACCATTGAACAACTACAGATTCATCCTTACAATACAATGTGAATTGACAAATTGACAAAATATATTGGTATCCACAACAGTAGCAAAAACAATGGTAGAAAAATCATATTTTAATGTTAATGCTTTAAAAAGTTAGAAACAGATAAGGCAACAAAATTTACAAAAGAATTAGTAAAGAAGTAAAGAAACAGTCAGTCGGTGCAACCGACTTAGAAATATCCTACACCTATTTGGTTCAAATTTAATGAGATATCCATAAGTCATTTTAAAACCATAAAAGTTGTTTTTAGTTTAATCGTAAGACATAGCTAACCAAATTAACTTTATAATACTAAAAACATTTTCCAATTACTTTACCTATTCAAAAATATTACAAATTCTTACTAATTTATCTATTTAAAAAAATTAAAAAACAAAAAAACTTGAAGTAAATGAAAATATATTTATTTCAATTCAATTACAAAAGTGGAAAAATTTGAATTAATAAATTTTGTGATAAAAAGCTAATCGAAGCATAATATATTTAATAATTAAAATTTTTCAAAATATGTAAAATATGCAGTAAATGTATTTCTAAAATACAATTAAAAATTGAGAACTTTTCATATAATTCATTTTAATATAAAAATATAGTTTACATAAATGCATCAACTACTTTTGAATATAGCTTAAGTATCGTACACAATATCTCAATTATATATCACCTATGGTAATAATTCAATAAAATATATGATATAATACAAATTAAAAACGAGGAAGATTATAGTTGCCCTTGTCAACTTTTAGATACCCATGCGTGTATTAAATAAATAAGAATTTCATATATTGCAATTGAATTGTTTGACAAAAAATACAAAATATTTGTTTTTTTTATATTTAATTACAAAAAAAATTAATTAAAAAAAAAATTAATTAAAAAAAAAGATGAATTTAAAAAAAAAAACATATGCTCTGAACGAGATTCGAACCCACACTTTTCAATTAAAATGTCGACGTCCTAACCACTAAGCCATCGACTTTATATTCATCTCAATGTTTTTTTTAAATTATTATAGTTAAATAAATTAAAAAATTAAAAAAAAATTTTGCCACAGCCAGGAGTCCAACCAAAACGTTTTGACTACTAGTTCCAACAAAACAACACTAACTTGAATACTTCTATTCTATCTGATAACAATTTTACTTTCCGCACCTCACCACACTATGAAAAACACCGTTTACTACCTTCTTTCAACAAATCCACATTTTTTAGTACTAATTTAATGTTACCGATTAACAATAATATTAATAATGTTGTTAATGATAGTGTTGATACTATTAGTATAAATAATGATAATAGTATTATAAGTACTGATAATAGCAATACAGACAATAGTAATAATAATACTAGCTCTTTAAATACTTTAACTTATTCGACTTCGAATAATAATAGTTCTTTAACTTCAGTAACTTATTCAACTTCTTCTATTGATAAAAATAAAAATAAGTACTCTAATTTTGTACATGGTGGTATCCACAATAGTAAAATTGACAATGGTAATAATATTACCAGCTATGCAAATGTAGCCATTAATTCGGTTTCACCTACAGATGTACTTGAAAAAAGTCATTCTAATACTGTAAATGGTGGTACAATAAAAAAGTCGTTTGTTAAACCTCTTATGCCACCCATTACTAGAATGACTCATGAATCACTACTCGGAGAGGGCGCGTATGCTCTTTCAAGATTTAGGGAGGAACGAGTTTATAATAACGTTAGGTTATTTTTAGCTTACCTTCACAATGATTCGTATAATCGTGTCCTAGAAGGTAAAACTCGTACTAACCTTAAAGTCTTAATTAATAATGAAGGACTCCCAACTAAATATGAAGACCTATATAAGTTATATATTAAATTTCACAATTCTATAGATGTTTCGGAAAAAGATGTAAAAGATGATCTTAAATCTTATCGAAGTCACTGTGAGAGTAATTATTATAAACATTTAAACTCAGCTCGTGAGAGTTATAATAAGTTTTTTCTCCCCAGTGCCTCGAAATAATCTTCTCAAGGTATCTATCAACCGTAACTTAAATAAAGATAATATGTCTTTTTATTATCAAAATGTTAGAGGCTTGAGAACAAAGACTAGGGATGTTTTTCTAAATTCATCTATTTTAAATTTTGACGTATTTGCATTAACTGAAACGTGGTTAAATCCAACCATATTGGACTTAGAACTTTTTGATAACTGTTATACAGTTTTTAGGAAGGATAGATATTCTGATCCATCCGATTACCCAAATGGTGTAATTCCTAAAGGGGGTGGAGTTTTAATTGCGGTAAAAAATAACTTTAATGCAAATCAAGTCAATGTCCCTGGATTAGAAGACCTTGAAGTTATTATTGTGAAAATTGAACTTCCTTCTAAAAATTTATACCTTGTTAACTGCTATATTCCTCCTTCGTCTGATTCTGATATTTATACTTCTGTAGGTAAAACGATAGATTTTATTTGCAATGACTTTAGCCCTAAAGATGATTTGATTTTATGTGGTGATTTTAATCTACCCAATCTTAAATGGGTAAAGCATGACGAGGAACATTTTATGATTCCGAAACATATTAGGACCGAATGTGAATATGTATTTATTGATAAATTAAATACTAATTATTTGCAACAAGTCTCAGAAATTTGTAATTTTCAGGGTAAACAACTTGATTTAGTGTTTACTTCTGAATGGAACAATTTAATTTTCTGCGAAAATACCTTCCCTTTAATAGGTATTGATAAGTTTCATCCACCATTAAGTTTTAATCTTTGTGTTAATTCACCAATAAATTCTGATTATTCTAATTCTTATAGTTTTAATTTTAACAAAGCTAATTTTGCTGCTTTAAATGAATTCATTAGTTCCTTTGATTTTTATTCTGTATTTAATAATACAGATGTTAATATAATGACAAAAAGGTTTTATGAAGTTATTTTTGAAGGCTTTCGGCAATTTGTACCAAAATCTAAGAACCGAAACCCTTTATTAAGTCCGCCATGGTTCAATTCGGATTTGAGAAAACTCACAAATAAAAAGAATAAAGCTTGGCGTTGTTATCTTAAATCGAAGAATTCGCATGACTATAATAGATTTAAAATTCTTTTTGATGAATTTAAATTATTGTCTGAATTACTCTATAATGAATTTATTTCTAGTACATCTTCAAAATTAATATCAAATCCAAAATGCTTCTGGATATTTGTTAATTCCAAGAGGAAAAGTGACGAGTTTCCCTCCCATATGAAGTATAATGGTGTTTCAAGTAATGATTCTAAAATAATATCTAATTTCTTTCGTTAATATTTTTGTTCTTCTTATAGTAATTCTATTTTTACACCAAATTATAATGATTTCTCTCATTTGGATACTTTTCCGAAAACTACTTGCTCTAATATAAATATTAATGAAGGTGTAATTAAAATGAATTTAGATAAACTTGGGAATAATACTCTTCCTGGGCCTGATGGTATTCCGGAAGCTATACTCAAACAGTGTTCAAGTGCTTTGGCTATTCCCCTTTCAATACTATTTATTTTACTACTATTAATTATCGACCAATTGCGAAACTTTCTTCACTTCCAAAACTGTTCGAATTAATAATGTATGATTCTATTCATAGTCACTGTAAATCTTTTTTAGTTCATAATCAACATGGATATATGGATAAAAAATCAACAGTTACTAATCTTGTTGAGTCAGTTTCAACTTTTACAAAAAATATGGAAGAAGGTTTTCAAACCGATGTTATCTTTACAGATTATAGTAAAGCATTTGATGTTTTACCACATTCTATAATACTGATAAAGCTAAGAAAACTTGGTTTCCCAGATATTTTTGTGAAATGGGTTGACTCATATTTATCTGATAGGACCTACAGTGTTTTATTTAGAAACATTACTTCTAAACCTTTTAACGCCAATTCCGGAGTTCCACAAGGCAGTCACTTAGGTCCTCTTTTTTTTATAATCTTGGTAAATGATGTTTCTTCAGTTATTGTTAATAGTGAGCTTCAAATATATGCGGATGACATGAACATTTTTAAGAAAATTGAGTCACTAAATGATGCTTTACTCTTACAAAATGATTTAGATAATTTTTTTATTTGGTGTAAAAACAATAATCTTCTTCTAAATGTAAATAAATGTGCACTTATGTGTTTCACACGTCGTCTTAATCCGATTTGTTTTAATTACTGCTTGAACGGAATTAGTATTCCTAAAACGAATTCTATTAAAGACCTAGGCGTTTACTTCGATGATAAGCTTAACTTTAAACTTCATTTCTGCTATATTATAAATAAAGCTAATTCTATGCTTGGTTTTATAAAACGTTGGTCTAAAGAATTTAATGATCCTTATGTTCTTAAATCTTTATATTCTTGTCTTGTTAGACCTAATTTAGAATATGCTAGCCAAGTTTGGTCACCATTTTACGAGGTACATATTAATAGGATAGAGGCGGTGCAAAGAAATTTTTTAAGATTTACTTTGAGAAATCTTCAATGGTCAAACCCACTGATCCTACCTCCTTATGAAAATAGATTGAATTTAATTCACTTGAAAACTTTAAAATTAAGACGAGAAGTTGCTGATGTTATTTTTATTACTGAAGTTATAAAAGGTAACATTTCTTCTCCTCAAATCCTTAATAACATTAAAATTAATTCAAATAATCGTTTACGTAATACTAATTTATTTACGTTGAGTTTTCATAGAACAAATTATGGCAATTATGAACCAATTCATAGGATGTTGATAATGGGTAATAAACACAAGAACAACATCAATTTCACACTTTCAAAACAAACACAAAAACTTAAATTGTATAAATAGAAATATAAATTCTTTTTTTTATATATATTTAGTTGTTTTTATTGTTCACTTAAATTTTAATTTAAGAAATATGAAATTGTAACTTAATTCATAAGCTATTTTTTTTTATATGTTGTATAATACTAATTGTTAAAATTTTTGTAAAGTTTGAGTTAAACTAATAAATAAATAAATAAATAAATAAATAAATGTCCTAACCACTACACCATAGAACAATTAATAATTTACCTACAAAACGAGTTTTTATTTATCTTAATTTTTTTTTTTAAATAATTGTAGTTGCTATGGTATCAATTGTTAGTTTTAAATAACAGTTTTTAAATATTTGTAGTTGCTATGGTATCTATATTTTAAAAAACAGTTTTGATTTTTTTTTTATAGAAATATTAAAAAAAATTAATAATTTTTAATGTAAATGAGAGTTTTCTGTCAAATTTTCTATAAAATAAAATTTTTCATACATAAAATAAATACATATATTTTATTAAAAAGAAAATAGATAACAAAAAATTAATTTGAAAAAAAAAAAACATTTTTCCTTAGCCTGACTTCGAACCGAGACACTTTTGGTACAAGTAACATGTCCTAACCACTACACCATGAATCGATTAATAATAAAACTACAATTTGTTTGTTTTTATATTTGGTTTCTATTTAGTTATTAATTTTGAAAATATTCATATAATTTCGAAAAATTTGCATGGCAGCTACCAGAAGCCTTTGTCCGATTTTAACTAAAAACAATAGGGAACCTACAAATTGTCTAAAAATTACTTTGTGAAAGTTTCAGAACTCTAGCTCTTATAGTTTTTGAGTTATCGTGCTGACGGACGGACGGACGGACACCATAGCTAGATCGATTCACTTTTCGATGCTGATTCGATACATACTCTTGACACTCTATCTAGCTCGTCTATTTCGATGCGTTACAAACGGAGGAGTAATTTTAATATACCGATGTTCATATATGTTTGTACGTGTTATACCCGTTGAAATACCCAGGAATTTAATTGTTTATTAAAAAAATATTTTGTTTTTAATTTACAAAATATTATACAAAATATGTTTGTGCTAAAATTCTTAGCCTTTTAAAAATATAAAAGTGTTGAATAAAAACGGAAATAGGAAAGAACCCTCGTGTATCAAATTTAAAATTTCTATCTTCATGAATTTCAAAGATAAGCTTTTTAATTTTGGGATTTCTAAGGAGGTACCTGAACCACCACTACAATTAAGTCTAAATATCGGGGACACATGGGAAATAGGAAATATATTCTTTGGCTTCGTAATTGTACTTGTTTGGCCTCAAATCGATCACAAGCTTCTAGAAACCGAACTCGACCAGTACCAACTCCCATGTTACTTTCATTACTAGTAACCTAGAGTTTAAACTTCGTCAAAATAGCGGCATTATTTTTTGAGTTATGCTGTTTTAAGATATATTTTTGTTAGCCCTTGAATTTTTCAAAGGTTCCAGAACCCAAAACCATTGTACGATTTGCCCATATGCAGTCCCCGTCATGCTTTCAATACTAGTCAACCCTTGTACACAATTGAAACGTTCTTATCCTAATTTCGTTCCTATCTTAATTTTAAGTTACTATTTTTATTAATTTCAATAATAAGCTTTTAAACCTTGGGGAGTCCAAGAGGGGTACTGAACCACCACTGCGATTGATCTAAAATTAGGGGACGCGCAGGAAATAGTAAAGAACACCTATGTGCCAAATTTAAAGCTTCTACATTTATTTGAAGTTACTATCCTTATTAATTTCGAAAATATGCTTTAAGGTCTTCGGAACTGTGAGGCTAGGCCTCGACCCAATTGATCCCAAATTTCAAGGACACTAATGAAATAAAAAGAGATACCCTGATGCGAAATTTGGAGGTACTATTTTCATTGGTTTCGGAAGTATGCTCGTTTGGCCTAAATTCAATCAAAAAGTTCTAAGTTCCGAACCCATTGTCCAATCCTCACCGTACGAATCCCCGCCGTAGTTTCAATACTAGTAATCCACAACACAAATTTGATGAAGATAGCGTCATTAGCTGTTGAGTTATTTTGATTTTTTATATATGTTCGCTAGACCTTAGACCGATTAAAAGGTCCAGAATCCGAACCCATGGGCTGATTTCGCCTATATGCAGTCCGCGCTGTACTTTAAATATTAGTTAACCCTTGTACACAATTGGAATGTTCTGTCTTACTATTTTTAAATTACTATTTTTAGTAAATTCGATTATAAGCCTTTAAACCATGGAAGGTCTAAGAGGGGTACTGAACCACCAGTCCAATTAATCCCAAATTAGGGGGACACGCAAGAAATAGTAAAACACACCTCCTTGTGCCAAATTTGAAGCTTCTACATTTTTTCAAGTTGCTATCTTTTTTAATTTTGAAGATATGCTTTAAGGTCTTCGGAAAGGTCTTCGTGTGGCTGGTCCACGACCCACTACTTCAATGGGGCCCAAATTTCAAGGACAGTACCAAATTAGGAAAGGACACCCTGATACCAAATTTAGAGGTTCTATCTTCATTGGTTTTGGAATTATGCTAGTTTGCAAAAAGTTCTAGGTTCCGAACCCATGAACCAATCTCGACCGTACGCAATCCCCACCATAGCTTCATTACTCATTACAAGTAACCTACAGCACAAAGTTGATGAAGATAGCGTCATTAGTTGTTTAGTTATCGTGAATTTTTATATATGTTCGTTAGCCCTTGGACCGATTAAAAGGTCCAGAATGCGAACCCATTGGCCGATTTCGCCCATATGCAATCCCCGCCGTACTTAAGCTATATCGACTCAGAAGGTCACGCTGACCACAAATACATATACTTTTCCATATCTAGCTCGCTTCCTTTAGGTGGTTACAAAGACAATACCAAAGTTAATATACCCCTTTACCTATTCTATAGGTGTAGGGTATAAAAAAGGCAAATAATTATACAGAAATGGAACAAACTTTTCAAATTTTCGAATAGCTTAGAGTACTCCATTTTAATTTTTCTTATCTATCAAAATAAAAATCAAATAAATACCAAATTTAATAATTTTACAACATTTTCAATGAATAAAGTAAATAAAAGAACAAGAAACAATATAGTACAATGGAATATTCAGGGCTATCATAACAACAAACCATTTTTTAGAAGTACTAATACAAAAATATAATCCATTAATTATAGCTTTGCAAGAAACAAATGTACATAAAACTAACATTAAAAACTACTATAAACACTACAAATGTCTACTACCGATAAAGCACCGCAGGGAGATTTAGGCTTGTTAATCGACTCCGGTATAAAATTTGAACAAATCCAATTAGATAAGCCCCTTCAAGCCATCGCTATGAAAATTAATTATCAAATTTTAAAGAAAATATCACTTTTATTAGAGTCTATCTAGAAAACGAACTTAAGCTCGAAAACGCGCACCTAGATCAATTAACATCACAAATATCCACTCCATACCTAATCTTAGGAGACATGAATTCTAGAAGTCAAACCTGGGAAAATAGAATAACAAACCAAAGAGGTGCAATCATTGATGGATGGGCAGATGATATCGGCGAAGTTTGCATTATAAATTATGGTTCTCCAACCCTTTTGAATACCAGAGGAACCCTGACATGCCCAGAACTCACAATAGCCCATACATCAATAGCATATCAACTAAATTAGAAAATTGGAGGAAATCTGAAATGAAACCACCACTACCCTATAATTATTAACAATAGAAACAAAACAATTATAAAGTACAAAAACAAAACCAGCTACAATACACAAGAAACAAACTGGGAGTAATACAGAACACTTATAGATATATTTTTACAAAAACAAGAACAATCAGAAAACATCAACCAAGAAGCAGCCTTTCTCAAGAAAACTATAAGATACGCAGCATTCATATCCATGCCAATAATATCGTCAAGAAAAAAAATAAACAAACCAGCATGGGTGAATAAAAAAATTGCAGACCTCTCTAAAGAAAAATCTAAATTATTGAGAGCATTTAAAAGAACACCTACACAGCATACATTAATCATGCTGAAAAAAGAAAACTCCAGAATTAAGAAGGGAAATAAAGCAAGCAAGGAGGAATTCATGGAAAAAGTTTGCAAACGAAATAAACAATAGTAACTCAAACTACACATAGAGCAGGGCCAGAGCAATTCTTGGTAGAAAAGGCTCATGGACACTCGCCATACAACAAGGAAACAAACTGGAAACAGATACAATAAAAAATGTGGAGTTCCTAGCCGATTCCTGCGAATCATATGCAACAACCAACTCACATGACACAGAACCAGAGTACTTCCCGCCAATTACAAATATATCATTAAATGAAACTATGAATCTGCCAATAACAAGCGACGAAGTAACATGGGTGATCCAAAACTTTTAGGGAACAACACCGGGCATGGACCAAATAACTTACACTATGCTGAAAAATACTACAAAAAAGTACATAGAAAGGTTAACAAAATTGTACAATAAAGAGTATAATACTGCGAAAATACCGCAAAGCTGGAAAATGACAGAACCTAGATCAATATCAAAGCCAGGAAAAGATCCAATATACCAGGAACATTACAGATATATTTCTTTGTTAAGCACCACTAGCAAAGTTTTGGAGAAAATAGCAGAAAGAAGACTAAGCTATCTAATAAAATACATTTTAACAGATGAAATACATGGGTTCAGAGAACATAGAGGTACTAGTAAATTGCATCATCAACTAGAACTACAAACACAAATAGCTCTCTAAAATAAAAATCATATGGACTTAATCTCTTGCAACCTAGAGAAAGCTTTTGATAGGGTAAAAAAGAAAATAGTAATAGAACAACTATTAAAACTGCATGCATGAAGGAAAATTATAAACTACACAGCTGTTCCTCTCGAATCGAAAAATTGCAGTAAGCTACAACGGGTTTAGATCAAACTTCAAAAATCTTAACCATGGATTACCACAAGGCTGACCCTTTTCAATACAACTCTTTAATGTTTACATTCAAGACTTAAGCACAAAACTCTTGGAGATATAACATCTCATATATGCACATAATTTAATAATCACTGCAACAGGAGACAAGTCACATAGAGAAAATGCTTTACAAAAAGCATCGAATCTAACTGACAATTGGGCTTCAAATACAGGTGCTTATTTTTCACCCAACAAGGCCGAAGCTTAACATGTTTGCAGAAAACGAATTTGACAAAAGTCGATTATTAACCATCAAAACGAATCTGTTCAATTTGCAAATGACCTAAAAATACTTGGGCTCACCTTCAGCAAGAATTTCAAATTTAACAAACATGCGGAAAATACAGTCGAAGAGATATGAAGAGATCAAAAAACCTCTTAAAACTTATATGCCGCAAAAAGGTAAAACCACAACCAGAAACCGCAGTCCGAATAGCAAAAAGCATAGACTTCACAGCAACCATCTACGCATTCACAACAAAGGGAAACTTAAAAAAACTGCAAACGGTAATAAATCAAGCTGCGAGAATAGCAACTGGGGCTATCAGACCGATAATAATCGACAAGGAAATAAATAAATAAATTTTGTTTAATGAAAATTTTCAATATTTTAAGCTTAAAAGTTTTCAAGCATTAACAAAACTGTTTCTTGTACCATTAATTTACATTTATATTAAAACAGTAACAAATTCCCAAGATCTAACTTAAATTTTTTATTTCCCACATTTTAGAGGGCTAGTACTACTTTAGTAAAAGTAAATATTAAAAAAAAAATTTTTTTTTATTTTATTTTGTTTATTAATTATTTTGTTATATTATATATCCAATAAAATAACTTCTTCAATTTGCAGCGTTTTAATTGTTTTTATTTTCCAATGTATTACTGTTAGTAATATTTCCAATGCATTCTGTTAAAGATAGTATACTATACAAGAAGGAGACAAAAAATTGTAAAGAGAAGTGTGTAGCAAAAATATTTGTCTAAAGTTTGATTAATACAAAAAAGAAGAAAAATGTTAATGTGTTGAGTAAATAAATATATATATATCCGAAAAATAACAAGTAAAGAAACAGTCAGTCGGTGCAACCGACTTAGAAAAACCCTACACCTATTTGGTTCAAATTTAATGGGAAGTTAATAAGTCATTTTAAAACCATAAAAGATTTTATTAGTTTGTTCTTAAGACATGGCTAACCAAATTAATTTTGTAGTACTAAAAAACATTTTCTAATTACTTTATCTATTCAAAAATATTCCAAATTCTTACTAATTTATCTATTCAAAAATATTAAAAAACAGAAAAACTTGAAATAAATGAAAATATATTTATTTCGATTCAATTACAAAAGTTAAAAAATTTGAATTATTAAATTTTGTGATAAAAAGCTAATCAAAGCGTAATATATTTAATAATTCAAATTTTTCAATTCGATCAAAAGCTTCAATAATCCGAACTCATTAACCAAACTCGACCAGAACCAATTCTCATGATACTTTCAATACTAGTAACCTACAGTTTATATTTCTTCAAAATAGCGGCATAATTTTTTGAGTTAAGCTATTTTTAAGATATATGTTTGTTAGCCCTTGAACTTTTCAAAGGTTCCAGAATCCGAAACCATGCTACGATTTCGCCCATATGCAGTCCGCGCTGTATTTTAAATACTAGTGAACCCTCGTACACAATTGGAACGTTTTATCTTAATTTTAAGTTACTATTTTAAATCATTTCGATTATAAGCTTTTAAACCTTAGTAGGTCTAAGAGGAGTACTGAACCACCACTCCAATCGATCCCAATTTAGGGGGCCACACAAAAAGTAAAGAACATCCTTGAGCTAAATTTGAAGCTTCTACACTTGTTTCAAGTTGCTATCTTTATTAATTTTATAGATATGCTTTAAGGTCTTCGGAAATGTGTGGCTGGTCACCGACCCACTACTCCAAAAATCAAGTACAAAAATCAAGAACACTAAAAAAATAGGAATGGAAACCTATATAACCGTTTATTAAAAAAATATTTTGTTTTTAATTTATAAAATATTATACAAAATATGTTTTATGGTAAAATTCTTAGCCTTTCAAAAATATAAAAGTGATAAATATAAACGGAAATAAGAAAGAACCCTCGTGTATCAAATTTAAAGTTTCTATCTTCTTGAATTTCGAATATAAGCTTTTCAGTTTTGGGATTTCTTAGGAGGCATCTAAACCAACACTACAGTTAAGTCTAAATTTCGGGGACACATAAGAAATAGGAAATATATTCTTTGGCTTCGAAATTATACTCGTTCGGCCTCAAATCGATCAAAAGCTTCTAGAATCCGAACTCATTATCCGAACTCGACCAGAACCAATTCCCATGGTACTTTCAATATTAGTAACCTAGAGTTTAAATTTAATCAAAATAGGGGCATTATTTTTTGAGTTATACTGCTTGTAAGATATATGTTCGTTAGCCCTTGACCTTTTAAAGGTTCCAGAATCCGAAACAATGGTACGATTTCGCCCATATGCAATCCCCGTCATACTTTCAATACTAGTTAACCCTTGTACACAATTGGAACGTTCTATCTTAATTTTAACTTAATATTTTTATTAATTTCGATGGTGCTTTTAAACCTCGGGGGGTGTAAGAGGGGTACTGAACCACCACTCAAATGGATCCCAAATTAGGGACACGCACAATAAATAGTAAAGAATACCCTTGTGCCAAATTTAAAGCTTCTACATTTTTTCAAGCTGCTATCTTTATTAATTTTAAAGATATTCTTTAAGGTCTTCGGAAATGTGTGGCTGGTCCCCGATCCACTACTCCAATGGGATTGGAAATTTCAAGTACACTAAGGAAAAAGAAAGAGACACCCTTGGAGGTTCTATCTTCATTGGTTTCGGAATTATGCTAGTTTGGCCTAAATTCGATAAAAAAATTCTAAGTTCCGAACCCATTGTACAATACCCACTGTACGCAATCACCGCCGTGGTTTCATTACCAGTATCCTACAACACAAATTTTATGAAGATAGCGTCATTACTTGTTGAGTTATCGAAATTTTTTGTATATGTTCGTTAGCCTTTAGACCGATTAAAAGGTCCAGAATCCGAACCCATGGGCTGATTTCGCACATTTGCAATCCCCGTCGTATTTTCAGCCCTAGTAACCTACAGTTAAAATTACATCAACATAGCTCCATTATTTTTTGAGTTATCGTGCCTACGGACGGACGGACGGACATGACTATATCGACTAAGGAGGTCACGCTGATCACAAATATATATACATTTCCATATCTAGCTCGCTTCCTTTAGTTGGTTACAAACACCATACCAAAGTTAATATACCCCTTTACCTATTCTATAGGTGTGGGGTATAAAAACAAGTAAAGAAACAGTCAGTCGGTGTAACCGACTTAGAAATACCCTACACCTATTTGGTTCAAATTTAAGGACATATCCATAAGTCATTTTAACACCATAAGAGCTGTTATTAATTTGATCGTAAGACATAGCTAACCAAATTAACTTTATAATACTAAAAACATTTTCTAATTACACTATCTCTTAAAAAATATTACAAATTCTTACTAATTCATTTATTTAAAAATATTAAAAAACAATAAAGCTTGTTATAAATGAAATCATATTTATTCCAATCCAATTACAAAATGAAAAAATTCTAGTTATTAAATTTTGTGCTAAAAAGCTAATCAAAGCATAATATATTTAATAATCCAAATTTTTCGAAATTGCTTTTATTTTAAATGGCTAGTTAATATTCCTAATAGAAAAGCTTATACGCAAAATATGCAATAAATTTATTTCTAAAATACAATTACAAACTTACACCTTTTCATATACTTAATTTAAATATAAAAATAAATTTTACATAAATGCAGCAAGTACCTTTGAACATAGCTGAACCACTACAATGAAGTCTATATTTCGGGGACACATAGGAAATAGGAAATATATTCTTTGGCTTCGAAATTATACTCGTTCGGCCTCAAATCGATCAAAAGCTTCTAGAATCCGAACTCATTGACCAAACTCGACCAGAACCAATTCCAATGGTACTTTCATTACTAGTAACCTAGAGTTTAAATTTCATCATCAATAGTGGCATTATTTTTTGAGTTATGGTGTTTTTATACCCTACACCTATAGAATAGGTAAAGGGGTATATTAACTTTGGTATGGTGTTTGTAACCACCTAAAGGAAGCGAGCTAGATATGGAAAAGAATATATATTTGTGATCAGCGTGACCGCCTGAGTCGATATAGCCATGTCCGTCCGTCCGTCCGTAGGCACGATAATTCAAAAAATAATGGAGCTATCTTGATGAAATTTTAACTGTAGATTACTAGGACTGAAAGTACGGCGGGGATTGCATATGGGCGAAATCGGCCCATGGGTTCGGATTCTGGACCTTTTAATCTATCGAAGGGCTAACGAACATATATAAAAAATCACGATAACTCAACAACTAATGTCGCTATCTTCATCAAAATCGTATCGTACCATGGCTTCGGGTTCTGGAAATCGTACCATGGCTTCGGGTTCTGGAACCCTTGACAAGTTCAAGGACTAAAAAACATATATCTTAAAAACACCATAACTCAAAAAATTTTGATGAAATTTAAACTCTAGGTTATTTGTAATGAAAGTACCATGGGAATTGGTTCTGGTCGAGTTTAATTTCAAAGCCAAAGAATATATTCCTATGTCCTATGTGTCTCCGAAATCTAGACTTAATTGTAGTGGTTCAGCTATGTTCAAAGGTACTTGCTGCATTTATGTAAAATTTATTTGAATATTTAAATGAATTATATGAAAAGGTCTAAATTTGTAATTGTATTTTAGAAATACATTTATTGCATATTTTGCGTTTATAAGCTTTTCTATTAGTTATATAAACTAACCATTTAAAATAATTGCAATTTTGAAAAATTTGGATTATTAAATATTTTATGCTTTGATCATCTTTTTATCACAAAATTTAATAATTAGAATTTTTTCATTTTGTAATTGAATTGGAATAAATATATTTTCATTTATTTCAAGTTTGTTTGTTTTTTAATATTTTTAAATAGATAAATTAGTAAGAATTTGTAATATTTTTTAATAGATAGTGTAATTAGAAAATGTTTTTAGTATTATAAAGTTAATTTGGTTAGCTATGTCTTACGATCAAATTAATAACAGCTTTTATGGTGTTAAAATGACTTATGGATATGTCCTTAAATTTGAACCAAATATGTGTAGGGTATTTCTAAGTCAGTTGCACCGACTGACTGTTTCTTTACTTGTTATATATGATCGTTAGCCCTTCGATCGATTAAAAGGTCCAGAATCCGAACCTATGGGTCGATTTCGCCCATATGCAATCCCCGCCGTACTTTCAGTCCTAGTAACCTCCAGTTAACATTTCATCAAGATATCACGCTGATCACAAATATATATACTTTTCCATATCTAGCTCGCTTCTTTTAGGTGGTTACAAACACCATACCAAAGTTAATATACCTTTCTACCTATTCTATAGGTGTATGGTATAATAAAAGGCAATAATTATCATATTGTTTTTATTAAATTTTCTTTAGTATTTACAGAAAAATAGTTATAAATGCATAACACTAAACATTTTGTGTTTATTATCAAATTGTTTAATTATTTTTTTAAACTTTTTATAATATTATAAATTCTTACTCCAATCAACATGTTTGTAAAATAATTTTTTATCGATTTTTCACAGCATGAGTTGCTACTGAAGTCATATTCTAAATGTTTAAATAATTTAAGTTCTAAATTAGTTGCTGTACAGATTTCATTGAACATTTGATAATTTATTTTCGAAATTTTCTAATTCATTCATAAAATTTTCAGAAGGTCCAACTAATATTAACTAACATAAGCCAAAGTCGTCTGAAACTTTATTATTTTTAAAGCCTAGTCAATTTTTTTAACCAAATTTCTTTTCTGAAAAAAATAATAGATACAATTGTAAAATTAGGGACACACACAAATTAGGGACACACACAATAAATAGTAAAGAATACCCTTGTGCCAAATTTAAAGCTTCTACATTTTTTCAAGCTGCTATCTTTATTAATTTTAAAGATATTCTTCAAGGTCTTCAGAAATGTGTGGCGGGTCCCCGACCCACTACTCCAATGGAGCCCAAATTTCAAGTACACCAAGGAAAAAGAAAGAGACACCCTGATACCAAATTTAGAAGTTCTATCTTCATTGGTTTCGAAATTATGCTCGTTTGGCCTAAATTTGATAAAAAAGTTCTAAGTTCCGAACCCATTGTACAATACCCACCGTACGCAATCACCGCCGTAAATTATAAATAATTTTTTATTTAGATACAATTATTAATAAATAGTTTCAGTTTTTAATAAATCTTATATCCATGTATGATATTTATGATATTCATATTAAATTCTAATAACAAAAATTTAAAATAAATACGTACATTGCTATATTAAAATATATTATTTATTTACCGTGAACTATTTTGCCGAAATTTAAAAAACATTACTTTTTTATTTTGTCGTTATTTTTTGAAACCGCAAATTAAGCATTTTAAATAATGTTCACACATACTTTACACTTATTTTTTACTTAACAATTTTTGTTACTTAAAAAAAATATCAAAACTTTATATATATTAAATATTAGATAAATATAAATTCCTTTTCAACACCTTATTATAAAATGAAAAAATCTTCAACTGTAGGCGCCTTTAAAATAGATAAAAATTAGTGTGTGTTTTTTAAATGGTAATTTCTATTCATAGTGGTAGTTAAATAGTGTATACCTGTTCTAATCAATGAATATTTATCCCCCTATGGCTATAGGTCAAAAGAGAGAGAAGAAGGGGGGATTAGATATAGACTCAAGGGTATGGATCGGAAGAGAATCGAAAAATAAATTGATTTAGCTATGTATGTCCGTCCATCCATCCGTCCATCAGTCCGTCCGTTCGTCATCACGATAACTCAAAAAATAAAGAAGCTAGGATTTTCAAATGTTCACAAAATCGTTTTTATGCAATGGCCGTCATCGCTATTGAAATCCAGCCACTTTGGTCTGTGGGTTGGAGTACCTGCCAGACAACTTCTTTTTTTATATGAGCATTACTCTACACCTAAAGAAGTTGCGTGTCCGAAATTTTCCAAAAATAGTTTAATTTTATGGCCAAAGTTTCTGTAAATTTGGTTGGTCTAATGCAATGGGTTCCAGTAGCTGCCATACAACTACTTCTTTTATATGAGCATTACTCTACACTTAATGAAACCGCGTCCCTGAAATTATGCTTAAAATACTTTAGTTTTATGAGCAAAGTTTCTACAAAATTTGGTTGGTCCACTGCAGTGGGTTCGAGTAGCTGTCATACAACTCCTTCTTTTATATGAGCATTACTCTACACTAATAAAGCTGTATATTTAAAATTTTGCCAAAAGTAATTACATAGATGTTACATAAAGGTTCGATCCCTGGCTGGGTAAACTCAATAATTAGTATAATTAGTATAATAAATAACTTATAAATTATAATTAAATAACTAATAGTCTAAATAGAAAAAAAATAACAAATAAAAAAAAACGAAAATAAAAATATTTCCAATTATCGTGTTCTTGAAATAACCTATAGCTTGACATCATTGACATTTGCATATGCGTGGAATCGTCAATGTCAGAGATAAGAACAAATGACATTGGCCCACTATTAAACGTTATATAGGAAAAAAAAACAAAATAGGCAACTTCTACAGTAGGGTAATCTCCTGCTTAGAAATACTAAACGGATTAAATAAACTGAAATTAGACAAATATAAATACAGACGGATACAATAGGCAAGATAACACGGCAACAACCTTCGGCGCTTGAACAATGACTAGAATTGCACAATGGAGTGTCCGAACAATGCGAGAAACATCAAGGCTTGCCCAAATAGAAAACACAAATGGCAGATTACAGAGTTCAAATTATGGGTTAGAGTGAAATTATATGGATTGGGAATGGCAAAATCATCACGGCTAATGGAAATACTCTGTTGTATAGCGGTAAAGAAATAGATGGAATAAAGGGTGTGGGAATAATAATATTTAGAAAGCTGCGTAACTCCCTGCATACCTGGAAAGCCGTATCAGATACAGATACAGACCGTTTCCGATGTAAAATTAGAAATATCTCTCTAGTACAATGTGGTGCAACAACAGAAGATACCGAAGATATAGAGAAAGACGAGTTCTACGAACAGCTTACCCATGCTCTCAACATTATCCGGAAAGGAGATATTTTGATTCTAATGGGTGACTTAAATGCGAAAGTGGGAAATCTAAATACTGGATTAGAGCGCATTATGGAAAAACATGGATGCGGAACAAAGAGCAAAAACGGAGAAACGCTTATTGAGACCTTTCAAACATTTCAACTGACCATTGGCGGCACCATCTTCCCCCATAATGAAATTCACAAGTATACGTGGACTTCACCAATTGGGAAAATACATAACCAAATAGACCACATATGTATTAGCAGTAGATGGAGAAGTTCAGCAGTCAGCTGGGTGGCACAGTGGTTGAGTGCCGACCTTTCATGCGGAAGGGCCCGGGTTCGAATTCTAGTAAAAGTGAAAAAAAAAACTTTTCTGGTTTTCGACTCGACTCAGCTACCATTCGCCATTGGGTTCAAATTAATGGCATAATCAATAATTAATAGTTATAAATCTTTAATAAAAAATACTTTAATATAAAAATATAAATAAATGCAAAATATAAACAAATAATTTAATTAAATAATATAACTCGCAGATATAGAATACCATATAAGTAAAATATAAAATATTACAATATAAACAAAAAAATAGAATTGTAAATATTGAAAATCTAAGACGTTTCTACATGTTATAAGGCCTAGTACTATCTCATGTTTAAATTGTATGTGGAATTCAATAAGACCAATTCTAATAACACGAATATAATATGAACCCCTGTTCCAACATGTACCTATGGTATAGACAGGCTTATTAGCCTAACAGTTGAACAGTTAGCGCTTAAAAAAAAAAAAAAAAAAAAAAAGTTCAATGCTAAATATGCGAAATAAAAGGGAACCGACATAGACAGCGACCACGGACTAATCATAAGCAACTTCAGATTGAAATTGAACTGCATCAAAAAGAGCCAAGAGGGGAAACAACAGTTAAATCTCCGAAACCTCCAACATCAACACACCAAAAGCAGTATGATAACCACAATTCGGGAAAGATGCCTAAACAACGAGCAAGACTGGAATCAAGTTAGCAAACCGTCTATGAGATTGCGTAAAACTAACTAGGTACAAAGAATA
Organism: Dolichopus griseipennis; assembly: GCA_963082915.1. Lineage (NCBI taxonomy): Eukaryota > Metazoa > Arthropoda > Insecta > Diptera > Dolichopodidae > Dolichopus > Dolichopus griseipennis. Next base: position 89,012,258 of record OY720442.1, on the reverse strand, counting down.
GAGAACAAACGCCATGGATATCAGAAAGCACATGGGAACTCATATCACAGAGGCAAGAGGCAAAGAAAAAGCTAGAAAGCAGAAACAGATGCTGGACAAAATGAAGACGGAAACTAAAGATAAAGATAAAAATGGCACAGAAATTACTAACGGCCAAGAACAAACGAAAAGATGGAGAGAACATTTCCAAGAGGCAAGTAACTGGGAAATAAACGAAACAGAAGAAATATCATTTGCGAAAAACAATACAAACAATCTGCGCATTAGCACTTCCACACCAACTATGACTAAGATCAAAGAATCCATCACCAAGTTGAAAAGAAACAAAGCGGCTGGGTGTTATGGTATTCAGGAGTTTAAGAAAGCCTTCGACACTGTGAAAAGAGTTGCCATATGGAGAGCATGAAAAGAGAAATGTAAGAGAGAGCTCATACGAGAGCTGTACGAAAACTCCGAACTAACGGTTACTCGCAACGGAAACATTAATGAGCCCTTCCAAACTAACATCGGCGTCAAACAGGGATGTCCACTATCACCATTGTTGTCTGTAAACAAAAAAGAGGAATTACATGAGCACTTAGAAGATCTAGACTATGCAGATGACATATTACTTCTAGCACACAAGGTCAGCGACATGCCGTTCAAATTGGAACAATTGGGAAGACTAGCACTCAACGCAGACCTTGAAATTAACATCAGTAAAACTAAGGCGATGAAAATCAACAGCACCAAAAAACAACTCATCATGCTGAAAACGCAACCAGTCGAATATGTTAACCAGTTTAACAATCTCGGTAGCATAATGACTACTGATGGTGGTGTGGAGGCAGATGTGAATAACATACTTAGCAAAGCAAGGGCATCATTTGGAGGGTTGTACCCAGTATGGAGAAACACCCAAATCTCCAAGAAAGCAAAAGTAAGGATCTTCAATGCTTGCGTGAAGACCGTACTAATGTATGGAAGTGAAACATAAATGATATCCAGCAACATCGCCCAGAAGATACAAGTCTTCACTAACCGCTGTCTACGCATAATCTGTAGAATATTCTGGCTTAGCAAAATAAGCAAAGAAGACCAATGGGGCTTACAGGAGAGGAACCCACATGGCACATGGGTGTTCTTTACTATTTCCTGCGTGTCCCTCTAATTTTGGACCAATTGGAGTGGTGGTTCAGTACCTCTCTTAGACCCCCCAATGTGTGAAAGCTTATCATCGAAATTAATAAAACTAGTAACTTAAAATTAAGATAACACGTTCCAATTGTGTACAAGAGTTAACTAGTATTGAGAGTATGACGGAGACTGCATATGGGCGAAATCGTACCATGGTTTTGGGTTCTAAAACCCTTGAAAAGCTCAAGGGCTAAAAAACATATATCTTAAATCACCATAACTCAAAAAATAATGCCGGTATTTTGATGAAATTTAAACTCTAGGTTACAAGTAATGAAAGTACCATAGGAATTGGTTCTGGTCGAGTTTATTTTGAAGCCAAAGAATATATTTCCTATTTGCTATGTGTCTCCGAAATTTTGACTTAATTGTAGTGGTTCCGCTATGTTCAAATGACTTGCTGCATTTATGTAAACTTTATTTTTATACTTAAATGAATTATATGAAAAGGTCTAAATTTGTAATTGTATTTAAGAAATACATTTATTGCATATTTTTCGTTTATAAGCTTTTCTATTAGGTATATAAACTAACCATTTAAAATAATTGCAATTTTGAAAAATTTGGATTATAAAATATATTATGCTTTGATTAGCTTTTTATCACAAAATTTAATAATTAGAATTTTTTCATTTTGTAATTGAATTGAAATAAATATAGTTTCATTTATTTCAAGTTTTTTTTGTTTTTTAATATTTTTAAATAGATAAACTAGTAAGAATTTGTAATATTTTATAATAGATAGTGTAATTAGAAAATGTTTTTAGTATTATAAAGTTAATTTGGTTAGCTATGTCTTACGATCAAATTAATAACAGCTTTTATGGTGTTAAAACGACTTATGGATATGACCTTAAATTTGAACCAAATAGGTGTAGGGTATTTCTAAGTCGGTTGCACCGACTGAATGCTTCTTTACTTGTTTTTCTTGAATTTAATTTTTTTTTATTATATATATTTTTTTATGTAGAAATGAGGAAAAATTGAAGTGTTGGTTGGTGTTGGTCCGTTTCTTTAAAAATTTTAGTGTTAAGTTTGGTTTTAAATTGGAAAGTCAAAAGTTCCAATCTTTGTAATAAAATTTTTGAAATAAAATGAAATAAAGAAAGTATGTATTATAAAAAAAAGTTAATTTTAAAAAATACATTTTTAAATAAAACATAAAGAAAAAAAACAAATCAAAATTTTTTTTTATTTATTAATTAATTTTTAAATAACAAAAGTCGTACACACAAAAATGTTTATTTGAATGTTTTAATTTAATTTAACAAACATTTTTTTTTAATTTCATATAATGGGTGTGATATCTTTTATACAACTGTCTGTTCTTTATTTTATTACATTTACATTTACTTAAATCATACGTTTATAATTTGTACTAGAATGACATTGTTAATTCATAATTTGTACTACACTATTGTAGTACTATTAATATTCTTATATGTTAATAAAGTGACCATATATACTAAATAAATTATATATTTTTATTATATTACATCTCCCTTTTCAATTCAATTCGTTTTCATATGAAAGTTTTATTACATTCTAATAAATTATTTTTACATTATTTTAAACATTCTAATAAATTATTTTTACATTATAAATTCTTTTTACATAATTTTATAAGCTTATTTTATTTTAAAAGACATTGAAATTTTTTATTTTATTTTATAAGTTAAGTAATTTTTTTTTTTTTTTTTTGATTTCATATTTCTTAAATTATATGGATTTTGATTTTTTACATGATTTCTATCACTTCTGGATACAGGTTTACCATTAGGTACAGAGACCACACGTTAAGAAAAAATCAGAACAACATAAGCCGTATGGCCTTGGAGTGGAACCCCCAAGGAAGCAGGAGACACGGGCGTCCAAATAACACCTGGAGGCGCACCATAATAAGCGAGCTCAATCAGTGCAACCTCACTTGGGAGAATGCAAAAACAGCAGCAGAAAACCGGGTGAAGTGGAAATGTCAAATGGAAGCCCTATGCTCCCTCGCAGAGTGAAAAAAAAAACAAAGGATGAAAAAAAAAAAAAAAATTACATAGATGGTTTAATGTTTATATAACGGTAATACACGTATCCCAATGTTGACACAGTCTACTCTACCTCACTCTTCCTCGTTTTTAAATAGTTTATTAATTCATCATACAAGCATAAGCACTACCAAAGACTTCATAATAAAACATTCTTTCATAGCAAGCAAATAAAAAAAATACATATTTTTATTCCCTTTTCTGTACTTTTTCTAAAGACAATATACAATATGCAAAAACAATATTAAAAATAATAAAATAGAATCATTTACAAAAATATTGGACATTTTATTATATAATAGCTTTTCATGTTCATTCCACGGCAATTAAAATAACGAGCACAAACCTAGCAGTAACATAAATTTTTATACAAGATAGGACTAAATCAAAATTAACAAAGCTTTTTTAGTGTTTTTTTTTAACTTTGCTCTTATATCGCATTATTATACCCTACACCTATAGAATAGGTAAAAGGGTATATTAATTTTGGTATGGTGTTTGTAACCACCTACAGGAAGCGAGCTAGAAATAAAAAAGTATATATATTTGTGATCAGCGTGACCTCCTGAGTCGATATAGCCATGTCCGTCCGTCCGTCTGTCCGTAGGCACAATAATTCAAAAAATAATGAAGCTATCTTGATGAAATTTTAACTGTAGGTTACTAGGACTGAAAGTACGACGGGGATTGGATTGCATATGGGCGAAATCGGCCCATGGGTTGGGATTCTGGACCTTCTAATCGATCGAAGAGTGTTAGAATATACATGGCAACTCCACTTATCGATTAGTGTTGGATATCAATTTATACTTTTATATATATATGTACATATGTGCTCTTTTTTTCTTGTATTGCCTTTTTCCGGTTATAAGCGAGCAGATGTAATCTTAATAATCTTAATATAATGGTCATGTAATCTTAAAATATTAAACTAATCAATAATTTAAAACTGGTTTTTTTTTTTCTATTTTTATAACAAATTAAAAGGTTATGGGCCCAGTGCTCTAAAATTTAAAAACAAAAATAATTTAAAAAAAAAAAAAAATAATTAAAAAAAAAACAAAGTTTTAAAGGTTAACAAATTTTTTTTGTATTACGTATAAATATTAAAAAAAAAAAAAAAACCTGGAGCAATGAATTCGCTCGGTGTAACACGTTTGGAGCTGTTGTCGGAAGATAACTATGACACATGGTCACTTCAGATGAAAGCTGTACTAACCAAAAATGGCTTATGGAAATATGTGAATGGTTTAAAACTGAAACCTGTTCCTAAGGCAGATGATACGGATGGTGAAGCGGCTGTGGATGAGTGGAATGAGAATGACGATAAGGCAAAAGCGGACATTATTTTGTCAATTTCACCTTCCGAAATTAAACAAGTCAAAAATTGCGATACTTCTAAAGAAATGTGGTCGAAATTAAAAGAAATTTACGTGTCTAAAGGACCAGTTAGAAAGGCATGCTTATTGGAAGCGTTGACTACAATGAAAATTCATGATGGCGATGATGTCCATGAACACATTAGAAAATTCTTCGATATAGTGGACAAACTTCAAGATATGGATATAACAATAAATCACGATTTATTATCGATATTGCTTTTAAATTCATTACCATCCAGTTTTGAAAGTTTTAAATGTGCAATCAAAACAAGAGACGAATTGCCAGCCCTGGAAATATTGAGAATAAAAATTTTGGAAGAAAGCACATCGAAAATAAATAATAATAACAACTAATAAACAACTAATAAGAACGCCAGATGCATTTATAGCTACTGACAAAACAAAACAAAATTATAAGAAGAACAACAACAATAACAAGTTTTTTAAGTGTTATAGATGTCACCAATTTGGGCATAAGGTTTCTGAATGTAAACAAAAAAATCAAAAGGGTATAAATTTTTTAAATAATAATAATAAAACAGATTTCTCTATGTTTAGCAAAACAGAAAATTGTAATTCACAATTAGACGAGTTAAACAATAATAAAAATTTTTTTTGGTGTTTGGATAGCGGTTGCACGGCTCGGCGCATCTTTGCAATAAGGAAAATAAATTTAGTAAAATATCTACAACAAATTGTAAGAATTTAAAATTAGCAAATGGTGATCTTGTTGATGTTAGTGGAGAAGGTACGGTTGAAATTAAGGTAAATTCTAATATTAATAAATCACATGTCAGTTTGAAGGAAGTGTTATTAGTACCTGATCTGAAAACAAACCTTTTATCAATTGCAAATAACTAATAATAATTTTGAAGTTCTCTTTAAAAGAGAGTATGCTCTAATTTTAGATAATAAAGGAAAAGTAATTTTCAAATCAAAAAGATATGGCAATTTGTACTTTGTAGAAAAAGATATGCCTGAAATGATTGTAAATTTAAGTACAACATACATACAACATACATACAACATACTTGCAAAATTTAAATTTATGGCATCGTCGCCTAGGTCATTTAAATATAAATGACATTTATAAATTATCAAATAAAATTAAAAATATAAAATTAAACAATAAAATAAAGTATAGTGATTTTGAATGTGATGTTTGCATTAAAGCAAAAATGACTGCTCTACCATACCCTAAAATTTCTGAAAGAAAAACTAAAGTGCTAGAGTTAATTTATAGCGACGTTTGTGGTCCTATGAGGGTGGAATCTCTCGGAAAATCTAGGTACTTCGTGACTTTCATCGATGACTGCTCAAAATGGTGCGAGGTGTACTTTATTAATAAAAAATCTGAAGTTTTAAACAAGTTTAAGGAATATGTTGCTGTTATGGAAAATATTACTGGAAGAAAAATACAATATTTACAATCCGACAACGGTACTGAGTATATTAATACGGAATTTGATAATTTTTTAAAAGAAAAAGGAATCAGAAGAAGATTGAGTGCAGCCTATTGTCCCCAGCAAAACGGTTCTGCAGAAAGAAAAAATCGTACATTAATGGAGATGGCTCGTTGCTTATTAGTCCAATCTGGTTTACCTTCTCATTTTTGGGCTGAGGCCATTTTGACATCAAATTATATTAGGAACAGATGTCCAACTTCTGCTTTAAATTATGTTTTAAAAAAATTCCATTTAGGTCATCTACATGAATTTAGGTGTGAAGGTTATTACTTAAAAAAGGAACCAGGTTTAAGTAAATTAGATAATCGTGCTGAAAAATGTGTTTTGGTTGGATATTCAGATGTGACAAAAGGATATCGTGTTTATATACCAAGCAAAAGGATTGTAACTGTCGTTCGAGATATTAAATTTATGAAAAATTTTGTGGTTGCATCTAATGAATTTGAAGATTTTGGACCTGATAAAAGCTCAAGTAAGTCAGTTGATTACCCTTTAATAGAATGTTCTGATTTTAGCAATATAAAAACAAAAACAAATGTAATAAAAGCAAATGAAGATAACGAAAATGATTTTCAAACTATTGAATCATCAGAATCTGGTGAAGAAGGAAATTTAAAAGAAGCGGATTTAAAGAATTTAAAAATGGACAGTCGTGGTAGACCTAAATTACTTCGCACAGGAAAGCGTGGAAGACCAAAAAAAATTAAAAGACAACGAAAAGTTAAGCTCAATAATTCTAAGTATTGCTCTCAAGATGACGAAAATGTTCAGAATTGTGCGAATTATGGACACTTGTATGCTGCTGAAGTTAGTTATAATGAAATCAAAGATGATCCGGAGTGGGATGAAGCTATTGCTGTTGAAATGAAATCAATCATCGAACGTGATACATTTAGCGTTGTTGAACGAGAAGTTGATATGAACGTAATAGGAAGCCGTTTTGTTTTTTGCAATAAATTCAATTCTAATGGTAATCCAGTAAGAAAAAAGGCCCGACTCGTAGCTAAAGGGTTTTCTCAAATACCTGGTGTTGATTTCCATGCAACCTTTTCACCTGTTGCACGTTCCAGTTCAATACGCTTATTGGTCGCTCTGGCTTGTAGATTTGGAATGAAAGTGCGTCAATTGGATATTACAAACGCTTATCTTAACAGTTCTTTGGAAGAAAAGGTTTATATGGAACCACCATCTCTAATACAAAAAGGATTAAATTATTTAATTGAAACTAATCCAAAAGGTAGTTGTATCTCAACTAAGTCAAAGGAAATTAAGAATGCTATTTTAAATGGAAATAAAGTTTTTTTACTGCAACGTGCCTTGTATGGTCTTAAACAATCTGGACTACAATGGCACAAACGATTAACTGATGAAATTTTAAAATTTGGTGCTAAACAGTCTCAATACGATACTTGCTTGTATTATCATAATGAAAATACAGAGAATATGTTGTTTATACTAGTATATGTGGATGACATACTAGTTTGTTCTAGCAATGATGAATTAATTAATAAATTTGTTAAACATATAAAGTTAGCATTTGAAACAAAAGATATTGGCGAACTGCGTCATTGTTTAGGAATTCAATATGAATATGACGAAAACAAAATTATTATGCATCAAAGAAGTTATATTAAGGATATATTGAAAAAATATAATATGTTGGAATGTAATTCTTGCACTACACCAATGATTCCAGGCTTAAAATTAGAAAAATGTGTGTCAGATCAGAATCCGTACCGAGAATTAATTGGTTCTTTAATGTATTTGGCAACTAATACACGCCCAGATATCGCTTTTAGTGTTAGCATGCTGAGTCAATATAACGACTGTCACGGAAATGATCATTGGTTAGCTAACGAACATATATAAAAAATCGCACGATAACTCAACAACTAATGACGCTATCTTCATCAAATTTGTGCTGTAGGTTACTAGTAATGAAACTACTGCAGGGATTGCGTAAGTTCGGGATTGGACCATGGGTTCGGAACCTAGAACTTTTTGATCGAATTTAGGCCAAACGAGCATAATTTCGAAACCAATGAAGCTAAAACCTCCAAATTTGGTATCAGGATGTCCCTTCCTATTTCCTCAGTGTCTTTGAAATTTGGGCCCCATTGGAGTAGTGGGTCGAGGACCAGCCACACATTTCCGAAGACCTTAACGCATATCCTTAAAATTAATAAAGATAGCAACTTGAAATCTAGAAGCTTCAAATTTGGCACAAGGGTGTTCTTTACTTTCTCTTGCGTGTCCTCCTAATTTGGTATCAATTGGAGTGGTGGTTCAATACCCCACTTAGACCTTCCAAGTTTTAAAAGCTTATAATCGAAATTACTAAAAATAAGAACTTAAAATTAAGATAGAACGTTCAAATTATGTACAAGGGTTAACTAGTACTTAAAGTACTGCGTGGAAATCATAAGGGCAAACTCAGCCCAAGGGTTCGGATTGTGGACCTTTTATTCGGTTTCAGGGCTAACGAACATATATAAAAAATCACGATAACTCAACAACTAATGACGCTATCTTCATGAAATTTGTGCTGTAGGTTATTGGTAATGAAACTACGACGGCGATTGCGTACGGAGGGTTCGAAACTTAGAACTTTTTGATCGAATTTAGGCCAAACTAGCATAATTCCGAAACCAATGAAGATTGAACCTCCAAATTTGGTATCAGGGTGTCGCTTTCGATTTCCGTAGTCTCCTTGAAATTTGAGCCCAATTGGAGTAGTGGGTGTAGACCAGCCACTCAGTTTTGAGGACCTTAAAGCATATTTTCGAAATTAATAAAGATAGTAAGTTGAAACAAATGTAGAAGCTTCAAATTCGACACATGGGTGTTCTTTACTATTTCCTGCGTGTCCCTCTAATATTGGATCAATTGGAGTGGTGGTTCAGTACCTCTCTTAGACCCCCCAATGTGTAAAAGCTTATCATCGAAATTAATAAAACTAGTAACTTAAAATTAAGATAGAATGTTCCAATTGTGTACAAGGGTTAACTAGTATTGAAAGTATGACGGGAACTGCATATGGGCGAAATCGTACCATTGTTTCGGGTTCTGGAACCTTTAAAAAGTTCAAGGGCTAACAAACATTTATCTTAAAAACACCATAACTCAAAAACTAATGTCGTTATTTTGATGAAATTTAAACTCTAGGGTACTAGTAATGAAAGTACCTTGGGAATTGGTTCTGGTCGAGTTTGGTTAATGAGTTCGGATTCTAGAAGCTTTTGTTGATTTGAGGCCGAAAGAGTATAATTTCGAAACCAAAGAATATATTTCCTATTTTCTATGTGTCCCCGAAATATAGACTTAATTGTAGTTGTTCAGCTATGTTCGACGGTACTTGCTGCATTTATGTAAAATTTATTTTTATATTTAAATGAATTATATGAAAAGGTGTAAATTTGTAATTGTATTTTAGAAATACATTTATTGCATATTTTGCGTATAAGCTTTTCTATTAGGTATATTAACTAGCCATTTAAAATAATTGCAATTTTAAAAAATTTTAATTATTAAATATATTATGCTTTAATTAGCTTTTTCTCACAAAATTTAATAATTAAAATTTTTTCATTTTGTAATTGAATTGGAATAAATATATTTTCATTTATAACAAGTTTTTTTTGTTTTTTAATATTTTTAAATAGATAAATTAGTAAGAATTTTTAATATTTTTTAATAGATAGTTCAATTAGAAAATGTTTTTAGTATTATAAAGTTAATTTGGTTAGCTATGTCTTACGATCAAATTAATAACAGCTTTCATGGTGTTAAAATGACTTATGGATATCTCATTAAATTTGAACCAAATAGGTGTAGGGTATTTCTAAGTCGGTTGCACATGTTTATTTAATGATTTGCTAGCATAAGCTATTTGCTTATAGTTCCTTGAAATTCGTTGCATCAGTTTTTAAAATGAATGGCTCTGCAAAATTTGCATAACTCAGTATAGGCAGATTTATTAACTTTTCTTTAAGCATTTCAAATGCGTTGTTATGTTCTTTTTCCCAACTAAATATTTATTTTTCCTTTAAAAGTTGGTTAAGTGGTTTAGCTATTACTGCAAAATCTTTTATGAATCTTCTGTAGCAATTGCAGAAAGCTACAAACCTCATCTAACTTCTTCAGCATCTTTTGGTGTAGGATAATTTTTAATTATCTCATATTTGCCAGAATCAGTTTTGATTTCTTCTGATGTTATAAAATATCCTAAATATACCATTTCTGGTATTAAAAAATTGCATTTCCCTGGATTCAACTTCAAATTATATTTTTGTTAGCGCTCTAAGACTTCAGTTAAATTTTCATTATGATCTCTCAAATTTGATCCAAATACTATTATATCATCTACATATAGAAATGCAGCTTCCTCTAATCCGTTTAATGCCGCTAACAGCATGCTCTGAAAAATGTTTGTATATATTTTTAATCCAAAAAGATAGCCTCTAACTCTAACAATGCCCTTTGTTTGGATTTATAATGTGATGTATTGGTATTTGATGAAATGGACTTGTCATATCCAATTTAGAAAAATATTTAGATTTGCCCAATTTTTCTAAAACTTCATCTAATCTTGTTAAAGGAAATTTGTCATCTACTATTTTTTTATTTTATAACCTAAAATCTACCACTAGTCTTCATTTTTTCTCCCCATCTTAGATCTTTTTAGGTACTATTAACAATGGTGAGTTATATGGAATTGTACAGTGTTCAATTATATCTTGTTCCATTAATTTATTACCTTGTTTATCAATTTCTTCCAATTGAACATTTGGTGTTCTATAGTTTTTAGCACATTTTCAAAAAATTTTGTAAAAATGTGCCTATATAGTTTCACTCTGTCCGTCCGTCCGTCTGTCTGTCCGTCTGTCTGTCCGTATGTTTACAAAAACTTTTACACCGTTTGAAATAGAAATAAGAAATTTTAACCACGGGTAGATATTACGAAAAAAATAATTTCGTAGAAGAATTTTTTTCTGTAGCCCCACCCGTTACGGAGTTACAGCCCCCCAAATTTGGAAAAAGCCCTATTTTTAAATTATTATAACAAGAGTTCTGTTGCGTATATTTTCAATCTGAAAACGAAAAAAGATAGCTGGTTTTATAAGCTTTATAAATAATTAAAAGCAAATGTTTAAGGTTGCCATACGGTACTAAAATATACAATTATGCAAAACTCAATTTTTGAAAAATTTTTGGCCCCACATATCTTCTAAACGGTTCAAGCTAGGGTCTTGAAATTTTGGGAGAAGTTAGACCTTTAGAAATTAGTAGGAGTCAGTTAACAAAATTTTTTTGTCACATCCCCTATTTAGGAGCTATAAGGGCTCGAAAATTGAAATTTTGCTATTTTCAAACACCTGTAGCTTGAATACCTGTTAAAATTTTTTTTTAGTAATACGGTAAATTGAAAGATCTATAATTATATTTCAACATGTGTCAAAGGTTTTTCTTAATATTGAAAGGTGCCGAAGTTACAGCCCCCGAAAATTTCAAAAAAGCCCTATATTTAAATTAGTATAACAAGAGTTCTGCTAAATGTATTTTCAATCTAAAAACGGGAAAAGAGAGCTGTTTTTATGGGCTTGATAAAAATATAAAGCTAAAATGTATAGGGTTGCCATACAGTACTAAAATTTACCATTATGCAAAACTCAATTTTTGAAAAATTTTTGGCCCCACATATCTTCTAAACGGCTCAAACTAGGGTCTTGAAATTTTGGGAGAAGTTAGACCTTTAGAAATTAGTAGGAGTCAGTTAACAAAATTTTTTTGTCACGTTCCCTATTTAGGAGCTATAAGGGCTCGAAAATTGAAATTTTGCTATTTTTAAACACCTGTAACTTGAAAACTTGTTCAAATTTTTTTTTACAAATATACAAAATTTACAGCTGCAGTATTATGTTTCAACATATGTTTGGTTTTTATTAAATTTGAAAGGGTATTATGTTTCAACAAGGTTGCAGTATTATGTTTCAACAAGGTTTTTCTTAAATTTGAAAGGGGTTCTTTAAATTGAAGAAATTGTCTCCTAGTTTTAACTATTTTTGCTTAGATAATAAAATTTTAGGTAAAATTCCAAATATTGGTGGAGTTCAAAATTGATTTCCCCTAAAAAAATTGAAGGGTGAGGACAGGAGGGGGGTGGGCAGATCCATCATAAGTTTACTAAGCAAAAATTTGCGAACCTTCCCCATTGAAGGGCTACTAGGTCTTAAAAATTAAAACTTTTATGTTTATATAAAACAGTAACTTATTCACCAGTGTAAGTTTTTTCCAAAATTACATTGAAGCTGCAACATTATTTTCCGCACTTATTAACAAGTTTCCTTGAGTGCATTGAGGTTATATTCTAAGAATTTTCCTATTAGTCATATAATTAATAAATTAATGAAATAACTAAATTAATATTATCATTTATTTTTATATATATTTTTATAAAAATAAATGATGAAATATTCAGTAAGAAACCGTATATAATTTTGAAAATGTGCTTTTTAAAAACCCTTGGTTTTTTTCCTTACTTGTTTATATACACTGGTGATTTATCTACTATTGTAATCTGCTGCTCATAAAAATTGTTTACTGATAATAGCTCATCATCCATATGAAATATGTTCTGAAATTTCTCAAAGATGTTTAAAATAGAATTTTTAAGTTTTTTCATCTAAGCTATCTATAGATAGTACCATAAAAAAATCATATACATAGAGTATTCATCTAGAAAAAAAAATGTTTGTCAATTTTGTTGATTAGAAATCACCCCAATATCGTATTTGAAATCACCCAATTATCGTAAAAAGATGACCGTATTTTTGGTAGACATAGTAAAATTAAATTGAGATTATTTCTTTGCTTTATTTTAATTTTTCTTTTTATTTTGTTTGTTTGTCAATCGATGTATGTACAATTGTTTATATTTCCTTATCAAGTTGAACGATTTTTTTTTTTTAAATTTTATTTAATATTTTTATATGTTGTTTTTTTTTATTTGTATGTTTTGTATATATGTATTTCTTTATACAATTCCGACGATTTCTTTTTTTTAGAATACAGAGAACTTTTGACAATAAATAATAATTATTCAAGCACTAAATACTATGCTAACAAAAATGTAAGAAATTTGAATGTACTTTGTGAAAATTTTTAAACTGTCTCGTCAGATGAGTGCAGATTTTTATTTAAACAAGTAAAGAAACAGTCAGTCGGTGCAACCGATTTAGAAATACCCTACACCTATTTGCTTCAAATTTAATGGGATGTTACTAAGTCATTTTAAAACCATAAAAGATTTTATTAGTTTGATCTTAAGACATGGCTAACCAAATTAACTTTATAGTACTAAAAACATTTTCTAATTACTTTATCTGTTCAAAAATATTACAAATTCTTACTAATTTATCTATTTAAAAATATTAAAATACAAAAAAACTTGAAATAAATGAAAATATATTTATTTCGATTCAATTCCAAAAGTTAAAAAATTTGAATTATTAATTTTGTGAAAAAAGCTACTAGTAACCTACAGTTTAAATTTCTTCAAAATAGCGGCATCATTTTTTAGTTATGCTATTTTTAAGATATATGTTTGTTAGCCCTTGAACTTTTCAAAGGGTCCAGAACCCGAAACCATGGTACGATTTCGCCCATATGCAGTCCGCGCTGTATTTTAAATACTAGTGAACCCTTGTACACAATTGAAAATTTAAATTAGGAAATTTATTAATTTCGATGATGCTTTTAAACCTTGGGGGTGTAAGAGGGGTACTGAACCACCACTCTGATTGATCCAAAATTAGGAAAACGCGCAGGAAATAGTAAAGAGCATCCATGTACCAAATTTGAAACTTCTAAATTTGTTTGAAGTTGCTATCTTTATTAATTTCGAAAATATGCTTTAAGGTATTTGGATCTGTGTGACTGATCCCCAACCCACTACTCCAATTGGTGCCAAATTTCAAGGATACTAAGGAAATAGAAAGAGACACCCTGATACCAAGTTTGGAGGTTCTATCTTCATTGGTTTCAGAATTATGCTGTACATTACCCACCGTTGTACATTACCCACCGTACGCAATCACCGCCGTAGTTTCATTACCAGTACCCTACACCACAAATTTTATGAAGATAGCGTAGTTGTTGATTAGTTGTAGATTAGTTGTTGAGTTATCGTAATTTTTTATATATGTTCGTTAGCCCTTAGACCGATTAAAAGGTGCAGAATCCGAACCCTTGGGGTGATTTCGCCCATATGCAATCCGCGCTGTACTTTAAATACCAGTTAACCCTTGTACACAAGTGGAACGTTATATATTAATTTTAAGTTACTATTTTTAGTAGTTTCATTTATAAGCTTTTAAACCTTGGGAGGTCTAAGAGGAGTACTGAACCACCACTACAATCGATCCCAAATTAGGGAAACACACAATAAATAGTAAAGAATACCCTTGTGCCAAATTTAAAGCTTCTACATTTTTCAAACTGCTATCTTTATTAATTTTAAAGATATTCTTATCTTCATTGGTTTCGGAATTATGCTCGTTTGGCCCAAATTCGATCAAAAAGTTCTAAGCTCCGAACCCATTGTACATTACCCATCGTACGCAATCACCGCCGTAGTTTCATTACCAGTACCCAACAACACAAATCTTATGAAGATAGCGTCATTAGCTGTTGAGTTATCGTGATTTTTTATATATGCTCGTTAGCCCTTAGACCGATTAAAAGGTCCAGAATCAGAACCCCTGGGCCGATGTCGCCCATTTCCAATCCCCGCCGTACTTTCAGCCCTAGTAACCTACAGTTAAAATTTCATCAAGATAGCTGCTTTATTTTTTGAGTTATCGTGCATACGGACGGACGGACGGACGTGGCTATCTCGACTAAGGAGATCACGCTGATCACAAATATATATACATTTCCATATCTAGCTCGCTTCCTTTAGGTGGTTACAAACACCATACCAAAGTTAATATACTCCTTTACTTATTCAATAGATGTAGGGTATAAAAAGTATTCGACAGTTCTTAAAAGGTTAGCTTTCTTCAATCGCGTAACGAAGCCAAACAATTTTTAAAAATGAATTTTAAAAGTGTTAGTAAATGGTCCGAAGATGAAAAAACCGTAGCAATAAATATTCATTTTAATTCACCAAAAGGGTTATAAATTTTTGAAAAATGGAGTAAAGCTTAATTTGCCCCATTTTAGTTCCCTTAATAGAGAGATCCCCATCAAACATTTAAATATAGGTCTTAACGACAAAAATATAAATGAGTTAGGCATTATATTCTCAGAAAAAGATTTGATTAAAAGGGAAGCTGTATTGGTATTCGATGAAATAGCCATTAGAACACTATACTATAATAGTGCACTGGATGAAATTAGTGGTTTTTCTGATTATTGTTGCGGCAGAACAAAAGACATCGCAAAATACAATACACATTATAAAATATCCATATGTATGTATGTATTTTGCGATGTCTTTTGTTCTGCAGGAACCTACTTAAAGGGTTTTTTATGCCTAATGGAATATGAATTTTGAAAGCTTATTTATATACTTTTCCATAATATATTTTACCCGGCTTTTTTCCTTTTAGAATTCTAAATTAAATAATAAAATGATAATGATAAATTAGTAAGTAAGATTTGAAATTAAGATAAAAAAAAAATTAATGAAAGCAAAAACAAAAAACAAAAATTATCGAAACAAAAACAAAAAAAAATCTAATTTTAAGTAGGTATGTAGGTAAGTAAAAAAAATAAAAAAAATTAATGAAAACAAAAAAAAAAAATCTAATTTTAACTAGGTATGTAATAATAATAACTTGAAATATAGGTACATAATATATATATTGTTTTTTCGCTTTAAACTTTTCGATTCTCAATTAAATTTTTTCTCCTTAATGAAAATATTAATTTTAATTTATAATTAGTTCATAAAATTTTTTTTTTTATTTAGAGTTTTAAGATTGCAAATTCTATCTTCTTTAATTTTGCAATAATGCTCATTTGGCCTCAATTCGATCAAAAGCTTCTAGAATCCGAACCCACTGTCTGATCTCGATAATTAGCAATCCCCGCGATACTTTCATTACTGGTAACCTACAGCACAAATTTCATGAAGACAGCGTCATTAGTTGTTGAGTTATCCTGATTTTTTTTTATATGTTCATTTTAGAGTGTCGGTTTAAAGGTCTAGAATTTGAACTCATAAGCCAATAACACCCATATGCAATCCCCGCCATACTTTCAGTACTAGTAACCAAGAGTTTAAATTTCATCCTGATACCTCCATTAGTTTTTCAGTTATCGTGTTTTATATATATATGTTCTTTATTCACGGAACAAAAGTTCCAGAACCCGAACCCATGGTCCGATTTCGCCTGATTGCAGTCTTCCCGTTCTTTCTATACTAATTAACCCTTGTACAAAATTGCAAGTTCTATGTTAATTTTAAGTTCCTATTTTAATTAATTTCGATCATATGCTTTAAGTTCTACGGAACTGTGTGAATGGTCCGCGATCAACTACGGCAATTGATCCTAAATTTCAAGGACACTAAGGAAATAGAAAGAGGCATCCTGATACCAAATTTGGATGTTCCATAATCTTTGGTTTCGGAATTATGCTCTTTTGGCCTAAATTCTATCAAAAATTCTAGGATCCGAACCCATGTTCCGATCTCGACCGTACGCAATCCCCGCCGTAATTTCATGACTAGTAATCTACTGCACAAATTTCATGAAGCTAGCGTTATTAGTTGTTGAGTAATTGTGATTTTTTATATATATTCGTAGAACGACTAAAAGGTCCAGAATTCGAACCCCTGGACCAATAATAATAATTATAATAAAATATAAGTAAATAAAACAACTAGCTTCATTTCTTAAACTATTTAAAGTAAATTTTGCATACATTGAGTTCATATAAAATGATCGAAGACAATAAATTATATTAATTAATTGCTTTGTATCTGACCAATGGTGTAGTGTTAAAGACGCCGCCTTTCATGTGGAAGGTCTGGGGTTATAACCCCGGTCAGATCATATCTAATGAAAAAATATCGTTAAATTGTATATCGTAATAGTTATATCGTTATACTTTATATCGTAATATAAAATAAAATATTAATAAAAATATATAAATAATTCTTGTGTAAGATTATATTTTTTATTTTTTTTTTTATTTTAATATTTTTATTAGCATTTTTTATACTTTTATTTTACATGACTCCTATTTTATATTAATTAAAATTTGCTTTTAACATAACAATTAATTTTGTTCTTGAAAGTTACTAAATTATTTTCCAATTTTAATTCATTCGGCAATTCATTAAATAATTTTAATCCATTCTACAAAATCATATTTTTAGTTTTTTCATTCCTAAAGTAGCTTAGTCTAAAATTGCTAGTATTTCTTAAATTAATTTAACAGCTGGGTGGCACAGTGGTTGAGTGCCGACCTTTCATGCGGAAGGGCCCGGGTTCGAATTCTAGTAAAAAACTTTTCTGGTTTTCGACTCGACTCAGCTACCATTCGCCATTGGGTTCAAATTAATGGCATAATCAATAATTAATAATTATAAATCTTTAATAAAAAATACTTTAATATAAAAATGTAAACAAATGCAAAATATAAACAAATAATTTAATTAAATAATATAACTCGCAGATATAGAATACCATATAAGTAAAATATGAAATATTACAATATAAACAAAAAATAGAATTGTAAATATTGAAAATCTAAGACGTTTCTGCATGTTATAAGGCCTAGTACTATCTAATGTTTAAATTGTATGTGGAATTCAATAAGACCAATTCTAATAACACGAATATAATATGACCCCCTGTTCCAACATGTACCTATGGTATAGACAGGCTTATTAGCCTAACAGTTGAACAGTTAGCGCTTAAAAAAAAAAAAAAAAAAATTATAATTGTGAATATCACTAGTATACACCAATCTATTGCACAGATATTCAGGATAAAGCTTATGCTTCATTTTGAAGACAACAACCAAAACTTTTATTATAGTTTTTTGATAAACGGACATCCAACATAAAGCTTCATGCATCAAACTTATTGACGCGTATCTGCTTGCCTTTAATAATATTCGCATTGCTCGATTCTGCAGCTTTTGTAGCCTATTCATTTCTTCATTACATGCTAAAAAAAGATGGCGCACAAAGTTAACATTTGTGCATTCATATTTCATAACCTTATACAATAGCTACAGCCGAGTAAACAACGGCTTAGTGAATATTATGATTAAAGAAACTGAAGCCTAGTTTAAAATAAACTTGGTGAATGCCCTATACTCCTTAAAGGAGTGGAAAAGGAATAAAAAAAAAAAAAAAATTGCTTTGTTCACAAAAATTTTATCTATGGCATATTTTGGCCTAAATCTATTTTCCAATAGTTATTTCCATTTTACCAAAATATTAATACTCAATGTCGACAAAACAAAGTGCATATGGTTGCATACAAAAATGGATCACATGCATAAAGTAAATATAAAAAATACAAATTATTGTAACATGATTTTTTATAATATGTTAAAAAATGTATTGTGTTAAAATTGGACCACATGTTAATACCTAAATAAAAAAAAGTATTTTTAAAGTGTGACCTTAAAATGTTAGGACCTTAAAATATTATTTGCCATTCTAGCAACGTGTCCAACCCATTTAATTCTTTGTGCTTTAATAAAGCGGACCACGTCTTCATTATTTATTAGTAGTTGTAGTTCTTGATTGTTTCTGTGTATATATTCACCGTGTAGATTTTGTTTCGGTCCAAATATTTTCCTTAAAATTTTGCGTTCAAAAATTTTTAGACTATTTTCGTCTGATATTGATATTGATAATGTCCAATTTTCCGCACCATAGGTCATTACTGGTCTAACTAGGGTTTTATACATACACAGTTTTGAATGTCTAGATAAAAGCTTCGATTTAAATAGTTTTTGATGTGCATAGTAGCATTTGTTGGCCGCTTGGATTCTATTATGTATTGAACAATGCATGCTTTTGTCTTTGTTGAGCAATACTCCCAAATACGTAAAATTATTTACGCCTTCGAAGTTGTATTCTCCGATTGTTATGTTTTGCGAGCTGCGCCTAGCGTTTGAGCGTGATAATGTCATATATTTTGTTTTATTTTCGTTTATTCTTAAGCCAATTTTGCTAGCTTCTGCTTCGAGTTTCACGAACTGCTCAACCATAGCTCTTTTGTTTCTGGCTATTATAGCAATATCGTCAGCAAAAGCTTTAATTTGTGATGATTTGTTGAATATATTTCCACCTCTATCTAGATCTTTCGTTACGTAATGCAGCATAAGGTTGAAAATCACTGTCGATAATGTGTCGCCTTGTTTTACACCTGTTTTTATGCTAAAAACTTCTGAAATTTGATTTTGTACTATGACGCTGCTTCTGGTGTTATTTAAAGTCATCATTGTAAGTCGAATTAGTTTTTCTGGGTATCCCAAATTGTGCAATATTTTCGGTATTTCCTCTCTTTTAATGCTGTCGAAAGCTTGTTTGAAATCAACAAATAGTATATGCAAGTCAAGATTGTATTCGTAGCATTTTTCCATCTTGTGCTTTATAAAAAAAACTTGGTCTGTTGTTGATCTGTTTGGTTTAAAGCCGCATTGATACTCAGCTAAGATGGTTTCTGCTTTCTCGTTTAGTCTTTCGTATAAAATTTTGCTAAAAATCTTATATGCAACATTTAGTAGCTTGATACCCAGGTAGTTACTGCAATTGAGTTTATCTCCTTTTTTGTGAATAGGGAATATGGTACCAATTTCCCATTCTTTCGGCATGCTTTCATTTCTCCATATTTTACACATTAATCTGTGTAAGTGATGAAGCAGCTCTTCACCTCCTTTTTTAAAAAGTTCTGCAGTAATACCTACTTCGCCTGGTGATTTTTCGTTTTTAAGTTTATTAATTGCTGCTGTAGTTTCTTCAATTGTCGGTTCTTCGGTATTAGTATTTCGTTCATTATCTCCTTCTATGTGAAATGTAAATATTACTCCATCATTATTGTTGTTATCAATATTGAAAAGTTCTTCAAAGTACTGTTTCCACCTGTCTATAATTTGTTGTTCGTCAGATAGAATAAAACCATTTTTATCCTTGCAATTTGTCAATTTAGGTTGGAAATTTCTTGTTTCTTCTTTTAGTCCATTGTAAAAATTTTTTATGTCTTTGTTGTTGAAGTTGGATTCAATTTCTTCATGTAATTACGTTTTTTTTTGTCTACAAAGCTTAGTGGCATATTTCCTTTTCGTTTTATAGATCTCCTCGTTTCTTTTTGTATTTCTTTGTATCATTTTTAGCCTGGCTTCATTCTTGTCTTTAATTGCTTCAGTACATTCTATGTCAAATCATTCTTCATTTCTTCTATTCGTCTTTATACCTATGGTTTCTTGAACTGTTGAGTTTATTGCACGTTTAATGTGTAACCAGTCTTCTTCTATAGTTGTTAGTTCTGTAGTCATATCTCTTAGGCAATTCAGCAATTGATGAATACGCAACAATTTTTAAAGTACACCCTTTTTTTATTTTTATTTTGATAAAGCTAGTATTCCTGAAGAGTAAAGTTATTTTCACATTTTTCATGATTTGAAATATATATAGATATACAAATATGCAAGTTAAAAAAAATATTATGGAAAAAAAATTATTTCATATTAAACCTAGATTTTTTTTGATTTTATAAGCAGATCTATGTACACAATTTCTATAGACACTCTATAGGCACAGGTCATAGAATTTCTATATAAGAATGGCAAAAGAATATTTCCGACTCTTTTCTTCTAATGGGATTTCCTATCCTGAGGTATTCAGACAAAAAAACAAATATGTATACAAATGGAAAGGTATTTAAACGAGAATATTTAATAAGCAGTTTCTCATTAGTTTCTTTGTTTACATTTTAACATTGAACTACATTTGGATTAGAGGGTTTCTATATTGTAAGTGATTTCGTAAAAAGATATTTACTATTTGATTTAATCTACTTTTAATTTAGAATATTTATTTTATAGTAGTATATAATTCAACAAAACATCAACAAACAAATTTGAATAATATTGGAAAACAAAATTGCAGTCAATTATTTTACGAAATAATGGAATCTCCATTAAAGTATTTTTATTTTTGTTTATGTTAAATTTTAACTTATATCATAAATTAACTATATACATAGAGTATTCACGTAGAACAAAAAAGTTAGACAAGTTTTTTTATTTTCTAAAATCAACTTTATCGTATTTTAGTTTATTTTTATTTTAATTTTTAGTTTTTTTTTTTCTTTAACAATCTGTAGTTACATGTTACAATTTATTTCATAAAAAAAAGAAAATAGTGCAATTGATTAATTGAGACTCTAGCCTAAGCTATAATGTCGTATAGATGTGTTTTGTATATATTTCTTCTCTTTTTTGTTTTTTTTTGTATGGATATCATATCAATCGCTGTGTCATGTATGTCACAGTTTGTGTATATTTTGATTATAATATAAAAAAATATTGATAGAAAAAGAAGAATGAAATTTCTCTTTTTTGTTTTATATTTTTTTACTTGCATTATTCCAAATCTTTCAAATCGTTAGAAAATAATTCCAAAATTGTCTTCTGTCATTATTTTAAATTTTCGTTAGTTTAAAAAAGGTATGTAAAATTTTTTTATAATTTTTAGGTTTTTAAGTACCTACTAAAAAAATATAATTAAAAATTTTTGTTTATCTTATTGAAAATTTGTTTTATTATTTGATTATTTAATTTAGAATTCTAAAACGGGAAAAGCCGGGTACAATATATTATGGAAAGTATATAAATAAGCTTTCAAAATTCATATTCCATTCGGCATAAAAAACCCTTTAAGTATGTAAATACATATTATAAAATATACATATGTATGTATGTATTTTGCGATGTCTTTTGTTCTGCCGGAACCATAATCAGAAAAACCACTAACTTCATCCAGTGCACTATTATAGTATAGCCTTCTAATGGCTATTTCATCGAATACCAATACAGCCAACCTTTCAATTAAATCTTTTTCTGAGAATATAATGCTTAACTCATTTATATTGTCGTTTTTAAGACCTATATTTAAATGTTTGATGGGGATCATCTATTAAGGGAACTAAAACTGGGCAAATTAAGCTTTACTCCATTTTTCAAAAATTTATAACCCTTTTGGTGAATTAAAATGAATATTTATTGCTACGTTTTTTCATCTTCGGACCATTTACTAACACTTTTAAAATTAATTTTTAAAAATTGTTTGGCTCCAATACGCAAGTGAAACTGCCTATTAATAATGCTACATAAAGATAAATCCTGTTTTTCTTTATTTAATTTTTGCCTTAACTTTTTATTTTGATATGAATTAAGAAAATAATGTTTTTTTTTAAATTAAATTTTGTTTCTTAAAGAAAGCTAACCTTTATGAACTGTTTCTTAAAGAAAGCTAACCGTCGAATACTTTTTTAAATAAAAATCTGCACTCATCTAAAATTTCAAACAATGCCACTAAAACAAACTTTTTTCATCTGATGAGACAGTTTAAAAATTTTCAAAAAGTACATTCAAATTTCTTAAATTTTTATTAGAATAGCATTTAGTGCTTGAATAAAAAAAAAAAACAACAATAAAAATATTAAATAAAATTTTTTAAAAAGAAATCGTCCAACTTGATAAGGAAATTTAAACATGAGATATTACTACGCCTTATAACATGTAAAAATGTCTTAGATTTTGAAATCGTCCAACTTGATAAGGAAATATAAACAATTGTACATACATCGATTGACAAACAAACAAAATAAAAAGAAAACTAAAAATAATGCAAAGAAATAATCTCAATTTGATTTTACTGTGTAAACCAAAAATACGGTCATCTTTTTCGATAATGCGGTGATTTCAAATATCGTATTGGGGTGATTTCAAATACCGTAATGGGGTGATTTCAAATCAACAAAATTGACTAACATTTTTTGTTCTAGATGAATACTCTATGTATATGATTTCTTTATGCTTATATATTATGATTTATATTAATATGTATCTTCATTTTCGGATATTTATTTATCGTGGAAATGGAAATCATAGAGAAATGAAGATCAAATTATAGTTTATTCAAAACGTTCCCTTTTTTTTTGTTTGAATCCTTCTGATTGCATATTTGAGGTTTCAATGAATCCATTTAAACTCTAAAATTTTGTCAAAAGAAAACCTAAAAAAATATGTAACATAACAATGACCAATGTATGTATATACCTACTTTGTATTATATTTTATTTGAAATTTTTATATATAATATAAAATTTTTGTTTGGAACCATATAAAATAAAATATTAAATAAAATATTAAATAAAATACATATTAATAAAATAAAAAATAAAATATAAAATTTAAACAAAAATTTTATATATATACTCGTAAACATTTCTAATAAAACTAATATATAGAAGGAAGTCCTCCGTGTTTTTCCGCAATTCTTGATGCAATATTTTCTTCCCATTTTATCAATTCTATATCCTATTTAACAGGGGTGATATATATATATATTAGAGCTGATCAAATGAATTCCACATACAATTTAAACATGAGATATTACTACGCCTTATAACATGTAAAAATGTCTTAGATTTTCAATAGATACAATTCTATTTTTGGTTATATTATCATATTTTTGTATTTGAATTGTATGATATTCTATATCAGTGGGTTATATTATTCAATTAAATTATTTAATGTATTTTTGATTAAAGATACAAGATAAAAGTGTTATTACTTTGAATGGGAGTTTTTCACTGCATGAAAGGTCGGCACTCTTACCACTGTGCCACCTACCGGATATGTAGGTACATATATAAATAGATTGACTTTCAAACAAAAACCAAAACAAAAATAACCTAAAATCATTAGTCACTTAAATTTTTGTTTTGGCCGTTTACTCTTTGTAAATACTTTAAGAAATCCTAAACGGAAAATAACTTTTCATAAATTAAAATGTAGATGTCACTTAAATTATTCCAAGTGATATATTTTATTATTTCACTAACAGATGGTTTTGTTTATGAAAATTTAACAATTAAACTTGTAATTCAAAACAACAAAATAATAAAAATTAAATGCAATAATCATTTATATAATGATGAAATTATAAATAATGAAAAATTTTATGGCATTAAAGGAAATTGTAAGAAACCTGATGAAATAATTATCTGTAAAAAGAAAATACTTTAAATCTCAAAAACTCTACCTGTTACACAACCCCTTACATCTTCAAACTACTAAAATAAAAAAATTCTACCTGAAACGTAACCAACAGTAACAATACTCCATCTGTGGAAGAGATAACCGATGGTATATTACTCCTGAATCAGTTCGACGGTGTGATCATAATTGATAACAAATAATGAATAATTAAATAAAAGCAGTAATCAGCATTAAGTTTGCAAAACAAATTCAACACAGTTTCTCATTACCATAAAACCACGTGTAAGCAACATGTGCCACAGGTAGAGCTTTGAAATAATTAATTGTACAGTTAGTTATGTTCTTACTACTAAAAGACTCTTTAATTTCTAAACTGTATATATTTTGTTATTCAATTTTTATTTTAAATTATTTTGTTCGTTTTTTTTGTAAATAAATCAGTCTATGGTTGAATGTGAATTGTATATATTATATATCAATACATAATATATAATCAGTATATGGTTATAAATAAATTGTACATATTCTAATTCTTCAATTTTTTTTTTTTTTCTATTAAACAAATATAAGAAATAAAAGAAATTTTTTATATAACTTTGTTAGCTATTATGATCATAAACATATCATATACATAAAGCATTTATACCGATATAGTACACCGAAATTATGAAATTTTGCAGATTACCATACGTTGGACAGAAAGTTTATACAAAGATGGGGAACATTATAGTTGCCCTTGTCAACTTTTAGATACCCGTGCATACCCACTAACCGTTATTTATTTTCCTTATGCTATTATATATATTACAAAAAAATATATAAAAAAGTAAAATAGTTAAAACAAAATTTAACTCATTATCCCATAATTTTTGTCTTAAAAAAAAACAATGGCCCACCCTAAAATTTGGTCCGGGTGATGTAACTCCCTGGACATTGGGGGAGTTACATCAATTCCCCCAATGTAACCCCCAATGTCCGGGAGTTACATCAATTCCCCCAATGTGTGTGATGTCCAACTTTGCCAAGTAGCTTGTCCTATTACTTTACCCGCCCAGTTTTAATTTTAACCTCATAGCTTCATTAGATTCGCAGTTATCGAATCTACAACTTTTTATGGCAGGTGCTCGAAAATGGGGCCGTAACATATTGAAACTCCATAGAAGTGCCCGATTCATTATATAACTAACCGTGTGTAATTTTCATCCTCGTAGTATAATTAGTTTTGAAGAAATTCATATTGGCGCAAAGAAGTTGTATAGCAGCCCCCCGAAAATGGGGCCGCAACATTTTGAAACTTCATATAAGTGCTCTTTCGTTATATAACTAACCGTTTGTAATTTTCATTCTCGTTGCATAATTAGTTTTGAAGAAATTCATATTGATGCAAAGAAGTTGTATGGCAGCCCCCCGAAAATGGGCCGCAACATTTTGAAACTTCATATAAGTGCTCGATTCATTATATAACTAACCGTGTGTAATTTTCATCTTCCTGGTATAAGTACTTTTAAAGAAATTCATATTGGTTTAAATATGTTTTATTATAAGTTTAACTTTGGCCTGGTTTTAACCAAAAAGAAGAGGCAAAGTCAAAAATGTCCAAAAAATGTTTTGTGTGAATTTCAAAACTCTAGCTCTAATTTTTCAATTCTATCTCTTTTAATTAATTTTTAATTCACGAATTTATTAAACTTAAGCAAAATAAGCATCATATAATCATATTTATATAATGATTATCATGATAGATAATAATAATCATATTCATAAAGATTATTATCCATCAATCTCAAAGTCCAAAGTCCCCATATAAAATAACAAATAATCATTTTAACATCAAAATCAACAAATTATCATCATTTTAACATCAAAATCAACAAATTATCATAATTTTAACATCAAAATCAACAAATTATCATAATTTTAACATCAAAATCAACAAATTATCATAATTTTAACATCAAAATCAACAAATCATCATCATTTTAACATCAAAATCAACAAATTACATCAAAATCAACAAATCATCACCATCTTAACATCAAAATCAACGAGTCATCTTAGTTCCAACTAATCAACTCCACAACAAAAAAAAGTTAAGTACAATATTTTTAATCTAAATTAAACTAAATTTTAAAAAAATCTTTTTATAAAAATTACAAATATAAAACTTAATTTACAATTAAATCAAAAAAAAAAATTTTTTTAAATTACAATTTTAAAGAACAAATGTATCCTATGTGCCTATGAAAAAGTTTATTGAGAAACTACATGCATATGTACGTATTAATAGTATGTAAACAAATATCGTAATAATTAAATTTTTTACTTAGCGTAAAATTACAGTTTTATATACAAAATATTATATTTAAATACAAAAAAAATAATTTAATTCTCAACTTAAAGCATAAATTAAAATAAAATAAAAACAGAATTTTTATGAATTTAATTTACAAAAAAAAAAAAAACAAATGGTTTTTATCTAAATCTATATTATGATTATATTATCTAATATATAAAGAAGAAAATTTGTTTGTTTATTTGTTTGTTTGTTTGTTTGTTTGTTTGTCCAGGATTCACGTGAAAACCACTGGTCCGATTGACACCAAATTTTAGAGGAATAATTTTGGGAGTCCGGGGGTGACATAGGCTATGTCGCATTTTTATAAGTCAGCAGGTTGCGGCTCCAGAGCCGTTTTAAGCTTTTTCGTTTTTTTGATGTCGAGTCGAAACGGTTTGACCGGTTCACTTGAAATTTTGCACGAATGTTCTTCTTATTACACGGAATTAATGGTATAAAACTGGTTGGAATAAATTAACCCCTTTCGGCCCGGCGGGCTTCCAAAAAATTTTGTGTTTCCGATTTGTGTCCAATTTTACAGGGTGGTTTTGCAGTCAAAAAGAGAGGCTGGCACAAATTTTTGTTGGGTTCGGTTAACCCGTTTGGGCACGAGGGCGCAATGAAGCTTTTTCAATGTTTTTGATGTCGAGCCGAAACAATTTGACCGATTGACTTGAAATTTTGCACAAATGTTCCTCTTAGCAACCGCATTTAGTTGCATAAATTTGGTTGGAATAATTTAACCCATTTCGGCCTGGCGGGCTTCCAAAAAATTTTGTGTTTCCGATTTGTGTCCAATTTTACAAGGTGGTTTCGCAGTCGAAAATAAAGTCTGGTACAAATTTTTGTTGAGTTCGGTTAACCCGTTTAGGCACGAGAGTGCAAAGAAGCTTTTTCAATGTTTTTGATGTCGAGTCAAAACTGTTTGACCGATTGACTTGAAATTTTGCACAAATGTTCCTCTTAGCAACCGCATTTAGTTGTATAAATTTGGTTGGAAAAAATTAACCCATTTCGGCCTGGCGGACTTTCAAAAAATTTTGTGTTTTCGATTTGTGTCCAATTTTACAGGTTGATTTTGTAGTCTAAAAGAGAGGCTGCAAAAAGTTTTAGTTAAGTTCGATTAACCCATTTTCCACGACGATGATATGAAGTTTTCTATATATTTTATTTTCTTATACGATTAAAAGTATTTTATTGAAAATTTTGTACCAGCATTTTAATTAAAACCCACAGGGTTAATTTGGTTTTGACCTGTTTGTGCTTTTTGAACAAAGGTTCAATGAAATTTTCAGTTTTCTTCAAATGAAATCTAAAAATCAAAAAATTCAATTTTTTATATATAATGCTTAAATACATAGTATTTTAAAACAGTTTTTCCAAAAAATAAGCCTACATTTCTCTCATAAAATCATAAAAAAACGAGGAAGAGCGTATTACAACTTTCAGGTGAGTACTAAACAAAATATAAGTTGAAAAGCGAATTTTTAAACCTTTTCTAAACCATCGACTATATTTTATTCAAGCGTTGGCAATTCAAGAAAATCCTCTTTTGACCTATAGTCATTTTAATTCAGTTAACATTGTTCACCGGAAACCTACCATCCTCAACTATATCGTCAAGGAGCACCAAATTGTCAAGAAGCAGCATGTATAGAAAAATTAGAGATAATCGTTCAAATTGTTTTGCAAACTGTTTTTTAAAGTTTTTGTTTCGCAATCGATTAAAAGAACTCGACAAACCTTTTTTTTAAGTATTCCCCTAATTCAAAGAAGTTGTACCTATTTTCAAAAATTGGACGTAATTTACTTAAAAATTTTTTTTTGAATAATCGTCGGCAGGGGTTAACAACTTTCAAGTCTGTTAGTAAATTGAACTTCATTTTCAAAGAAGAACACATATACGAAATTTGAAGTTAATCTGTTAAATCATTTCTAATATATAGCAAAGCAACGAAAAAACCTATAAAAAGCTGTTGGGCCACGATGGGTTAACGGAACTCCACAAATATTTTTTTGTGGCATTTATAGGCAAAGTAGTATCTCAAAAAATTGGCTGAAACTTGCTTTTTTACAATTTTCAAGCTTCCGGGCAACGCCGGGTAAATCTGCTAGTTATTGTTATATTGACAAAATAATCAAAAAAAAAAAAAATTATGAAATACCTATTAATAAATTTCTCGTTGACTTGAAAAAAAAAAAAAAAAAAAATAAGTCCTTTTTAGAAAAACTATTAATAATTTTAAATTAAAATTCATTAGTAAATAGATTCAACAAAATTTAACGGAATATTTTTTCTTCCGCTCTTAAATCTATAATTTAACAAAAAAAAAATTAAATAAATAATTTATAAACTTAAATCAAAAAAATAAGTCTATAATTTAACAAAAAAAAAAATTTAAATAAATAATTTATAAACTTAAATCAAAAAAATACGTCTATAATTTAACAAAAAAAATTTAAATAAATAATTTATAAACTTAAATCAAAAAAAAAATAAGTCTATAATTTAACAAAAAAAAATTATTAAATAAATAATTTATAAATTTAAATCAAAAAAAAAAAAAGATGGAAATAGACAAATTTAAAATTATGCTCGAAGTTGTGAGCAAAATTTCACCCTTCACGGGAAAAAATACAAACGACTTGACTGAGTTTATTGAACGAGTAGATGTGCTCATACCATCACTCAATACTTTTGACGCTACAAATACAGCGCTAATAATAGGGTACATAAAAGACAGAATTATTGGCGAAGCTAGGGTGTCATTAAGGAAAAATGGAAATCCTAATACTTGGGACCAAATAAAACAAATTTTGATAACAAATCATGGCGAAAAGTTATCAGCTGAGACACTCTTAGACGAAATGAGATTATGTCGTGTCACAAAAAATATTGAAAAATTTTATGAAGAAATTAATAATTACCTCTGTAGATTAAACAACTATTATCTCTTAAATAAAAATTTAAACAGTGAAAATGTAGAAAGCAATAAAAGAATAGCTTTAAAAATATTTGAAACTAATTTACCTGAACCTCCACGTAGTATTATATACAGTAGGAGACCTAAGACCTTAGACGAGGCATACGAAATAATAAAAGAAGGTAATTATCAAAACCTTCGTGCGCAGAACTCCAAACCAAATTTAAACTATAATAATAATTTCAACAAAAAATATTATAATAAAAAAAATTTCACATCAAAACCAAACTATTCAAATTCAAACCAAACAAACTAAAATTCTAATAGGAAAAATTATCAACACTCAGGCAACTTTTATAAAAACAATTCAAATAACCAAACCTTTTATAATGACACTAGAACAAACCAATCTAGAATATCGAGAAATTTTAACAGTTCTAATGCAATGGATATTGCAACTAATAGAACAATTCAAACTAGAGCGCCCAGAAATAATAATAGCTCTAACGAAATGGATATCGCATCCAACCAAAGCTGGCCGATCGCCTGACTAAAACAAATGCCCTATATTATTATCAATACTCCTTTAAAAGTATTGAGATTTATTATTGACACAGGTGCTGAATTCAGCATAATAAATCCAAATTTGTGTCATCCTAAATATAAAATTAATTCTAATGTCCAAGAACTTAAAACTTTAAAACACAAAGTACAAACAAATACCAAATATAAGTTTCCACTTTTTGAAATCTTTAAAGAAAACTTTTCAGTTGAATTTCTAGAAATAAATTTTCACAAAATTTTTGACGGTTTAATCGGAAACAATATTCTTGATCCTCTAAATGCTATTATCGACTATAAAAATCGAACTATAAAAACTAACAACGCGATTCTTCCTTTCTTTTTGACAAGAGATGAGGAAAATTATCTTGCCAAAAGTTTCCAAGATAATCCTATTGAACTATTTTCAAACGAAGTTAAGAAATAATTTTAACGTTCTTGACCACATAAATAAATCACATTTAAATAAAGAAGAGCAAAATTCATTAAGGAAAATTATACTGAATAATAAAAATGTTTTCTATAAAAAAAACGACAATCTTTCATTTAACAAAATTAAGCACTCAATAAATACTCAAAACGAAATACCTATATATGTAAAGATGTTTGTAATTATAATTGTTTTATTCTTTGATTCTAAAATAATTTCTTCTAGTTTTTAAAATGTGAAATATAATGTAACGATTAATATTAATAATAGTTTTCAAAAAATAAAATATAATTCACTAATGATATTATTTTGAAAATATTATAATTTTCTAACAAATTTAACCTTCGTCCACGTCCACGGTTTCTTCGAGAAGAAGGAAGTTAAAAAATCAAAAAGTATAGCTTTAGAAAAAATGTGTTTAACAGCTGATTGCGACAAATGCGTACCAATAAACTGAAAGTGTTACCAACGTACTTAAATGTAGAATCCATCTCATTTCCACACGGCCGTCCTAGAAAGATCTTCAGCCCCCTGAATATTTATTATCTATTTTACTTTTGAAAAATGTTGTTGTCTTTTAGAAATTTAGTTTTCATCTTCGTCCGACGTTAGGTCTTCATATAAATGTTCGTCTAAATCCGAAGTGCACCACATTTTCATTTTATCAGCTGCAGTTTCTGTTACTTTTGGTCCATAATGTTCTCCTTCCTTTTGAACCTTATATCGATCGAACTCCTTAAGTGTTACTATGCGGTATGGACCTAAATACTTGGGTTTAATTTTCTGACCTGTGCTAAATTGTGTCTTTTCTATTGCTACCAAGTCGCCAACTTTACATTGTTTTGCTGGTTTCCTCTTTCTATCAAACTGGGTTTTATTCTCCTGCTGAATTTTAGCAATGTCTTGTTTTGCTTTTTCACGAAGTTCTTGTCGTCTTTCTTCGAAATCTTTTATGTACTCCTCTTCGATAGTTTCCATAATTTTTATTTCTCGTTGTGTTTTCATATCGCATCCAGTTAGTAACCTAAACGGCGTTGTTTTGATAGCACGCTGGAAAGTTGAATTAATTATTTGCTGTATGGGTTTCACATAGGTGTACCATTTTTCTTCATCTTCAAGTGATAGTTTTGTAAGGGCTCCTATGACTACAGAGTGCATCCTTTCTACCTGTCCATTGCCACGAGGCAGGCCAACTGTAATGAGATGTTACTTAATATCACGTTCTTTGCAGTAGTCTTGGAATAGGTTTGCCGTGAAAGCCCCTCCTTTATCGGCGATTATTCTTTCGGGATACCCAAAGGTTTCAGCTAATACTTCAAATTTTTGGATAACTTCTTCGCTGTTAAGTGTTTTAGTTGGGAACAACCACACGAATTTCGAAAATCCGTCTACAATTGATAACAAATATTTGTAATTTTTTTTCGTTGTTGTCATTGGACCTAGGTGATCAGCGTGGAATGTATCGAATGGACGTTCACCTTTTGGGATAGGTTGTAGAAGGCCTTCTGTTTTACCAGTTTTCTTTTCGGATAGGATACATCGCACACAATTATCGATGTGCTTCTTAATCCTTCGTTCCAAATCTGGGATGTAGAATTCTTTCTCGATTGCTTCCTTCATTTTCCTAAAGTGAAAATGTCCTTCTTCGTGAACTTCCTTAATAATTTGATTCTTCATAGCATCTGGAACGACAAACAAAATTTTATTATTGAAATTTTTACAAAGTATACCATTATGCATTAAGTAGTCCTTGTAAGATTTTTCTTTTAAGATCTCTATTATTGTCCCCAGGAATTCATCACTGCGTTGTGCTATGGATAATCTTCTTAACAAATCGCTACCCTCTTGAATAGTCATTACTATTGGGTTTCTGCTAAGTGCATCGACATGTCGCATCCTAGTGCCTGATCGGTGTTCGATGACGTAGTCGAAATCCTCTAATAAGAGCGCCCATCTGGCAACTCTTGTCGTTAAATCTTTTTTTTTCATTGTTCCAACAAAGGCATTACAGTCCGTGATTAATTTAAATTTCTGCCCAAGGAGGTATATACGGAATTTTTTCAATGCTTCAACAATGGCCAAGACTTCCAATTCATATGAAGTGTAGTTTCGTTCCGCATCGTTCGTTTTCCTACTGTAATAATAAACAGGATACAGACAACCGTCTTCGCTGTTCCTCTGGAGCAAAACCGCACCATATCCATCTCGTGAGGCATCAGTATGTAGTTCGGTGTATGCACCGTATGCAAATATTTTTAGAATAGGCGTGTTTGTTAGAGCATTTTTTAAATCGTTGATCGCTGACAATTCAACACTACCGATTCTGAAGTGGACATTTTTTTTTAGTAAATTGGTAAGTGGCTGAGCTCTAAGTGCAAAATCTGGAATGTATTTTCTGAAATAATTTACCAATCCAATGAAACTTTGAAGTTGCTTAATTGTGGATGGAATCGGAAAATTTTGTACAGCTTTAGTTTTGAGTTGCGAGGGTATGCGAGGCTTTTCCGTTGTGAATGCGGTGTCCAAGATATTCGATGTCGTCTTTTAGAAATTGGCACTTTTTCCATTTTATTCTTAGTCCATTATTTGCAGCTACTTCAAGTACCATTTTTAGTCGTTCAATTCCTTCCTCGATTGTATTTGATGGGATAATAATATCGTCCACATAAACCACAACTATTCCGTGTAAAATTAAATCTTTCAGGACAAAGTTTATGTACTTTTGAAAAACGCTTGGTGAGTTACATAACCCAAATGGAACTTTATTAAATTCGTACTGACCGCAATGGCATACAAAAGAAGTAAATTTTCTACTCTCGTTTTCGATAGATACATGAAAAAAACCATTTTCAAGATCTAGCGATGAAAAAAATTTTGATGGTTGTAACTTATCAATTTGTTCCTCGATATTTGGCAGCGGGTATCTGTCTTTGATGATTTTCTTATTTATGCCCCTGTAGTCCACGCACAACCTATAGGAAGCATCCTTTTTCTTGACCAATACTATTTGACTCGCGTAATCAGATGGTTTTTCCCTGATAATGTCATCTTCCAACCACTGTTGAATTTGATCTTCGATTACTTTCATTTCATACGGGGGAAATCTTCTAGGTGGTCGGTAGACCGGTTCATTGTCAATAGTCACTATTTTCATTTGTATCGGTGACTGGTTTGGAGTTTTTGGAACATAATTTTTGATCATTGTTACTACTGCTGTGAAATCATCCTTTTTTAGATTGTTCAAACCGAGAATGTCTTCGAACTCCCTCACTTCTTCGTCAGCTTTAATCTGGGCTAAGAAACAGTCTGATCCACTATTGTTGTTCTGCTCGACCCTTTCAATTGTTTGAAATTCAGTTTTCTTTATTTTGATTTCTCCATTAGTTATGGTTATAGTTGCTTGTCTCAACAAGTCCATTCCTATTATCATATCTGGTTTCATGTAACAATCGTTAACGGCATGAACTTCAATATTTTTATAAATATCATCATCGATTGAAATATTTGTTTTACATGAGCCTCTTGTGAGTACATTTGAACCTAGGCCAGATATCATCCTTTTAGAGCAGCTTGAATTATGATTCGTATTGATCAATTTAAAATAGCACTCCTTTAAGACACAAATGTCACTGCCGGTATCTACAAGAGAGTCAAAAATAATATTATTTATTGTAACTTTAATATTCATTTGCGTTTTCGTTGTTTGCATTATGTGTGTAGAGCTTGAAGGTTCAGTTCTGTTAACTAGATTAGTTGTTGTTTTAGGAGTAGGGTTCTCTGTACAATTTGATCTCATGTGCCCAAATTTATTGCACCCGAAACACTTTGGGCCTTTGTCTTTCTGGGTACAACTATGAAACTCGTGATCGTTTGAACCACAGTTGAAACAAAAACGACGTCTGCTTCCGTTATAGTTTACTTCCGTTTTAAATTTTGAAAACCCTTTTTTATCAGCTGATGAT
This sequence comes from Dolichopus griseipennis, assembly GCA_963082915.1. Taxonomy (NCBI): domain Eukaryota; kingdom Metazoa; phylum Arthropoda; class Insecta; order Diptera; family Dolichopodidae; genus Dolichopus; species Dolichopus griseipennis. The sequence continues at coordinate 88,977,725 of OY720442.1, read as the reverse complement.
CTTGTATTTTCAATTTTACAAACCTTTTCGTATATTAGCAGATTTTCTTTTAACTGCGAAATATTTTTAGAGCTATACAGAACAATTTTATTAGCAGGTGTGTCTTTTATTCCGTCAATTATGTAACTAACGATAGAGTCTTCTTCTATCTCTGCTTGTGAAGCGATGTCAACCATAAAGTACAGATACTCACGAAATGATTCGTCGTTCCTTTTCCTTCTTTCGCGTAATCGTGCATGTACGTCAGCGCTCGTAACCTTAGCTTGAAATTCTTGGATTAGAGATTGCCTTAACCTGTAGTAATTTAATGATTTCGCTTCATATTCGATATACAACTTCGCTGATCCCGATAAACATCTTTTATAGAATAGGAATTTTTGTAGCTCGTTCCACTGAAATAATTCTGAGTATTGCTCGAATTCCTCTATCCATTTGCTTATGCTGATTGTTTCGTCGCCATTAAATTTGCGTATAACGCTTTCGACATCACTAAAATTAATTTTGGTCTCGTGATTATTAGTGCGCGTATTACTAAAATGTGTTGCTGAAAAATCGATGCTTGAATCGCTTTTCTGCAGAGTTCTGCGCCTTGAACCCATTTTGAAAAATAATTTTTTTTTTTTAAAATAACCTTAAAACTGTAAAAATTTTAAATATCGGCCTTGGTACCTTAGTTGAAAAGTTAATAAATGCTAATAAATCAAAAATAAAATTTAAATAAAATATATATTTTAAGAAAAAGACAACAAATATTTTTATTTTATAATAATTAATCTTCTTCGTTTTTTCTTTACTTCTTTTCTTCTTTTATTTCTTTTCTTCTTTTATTTCTTTTCTTCTTTTATTTCTTTTCTTCTTTCATTTAGAGTACCTATGTACTTGAATCAATTGTAAAAATAAAATAAAATAGGATTATTAAATAAAATAAAAATTTAATTCATATTAAAATTAGTATTAAATTGAAGGTGTATTTCACCACTGAAATCGTATATTATTAAGTTGAAGGTGTATTTCAGCACTGCATTTATTTTTAAAATTTTTTTTTTTTTATTTTTTTGTGCTTGCTTTATTTCACCACTGCATTTAATTTTATTACTTGCCTTATGATTAATTTTTTTTTTTTTAAAACAGGTTTCTTGTTTACTATCCCTTTATCAAATATTTAAAAAAATAAAACTTTATTACCAAAATAAATATTTCTAGTTGATCATATGAGACAGATGTTTTGTTATATTTAAAATATAATATAAAGTTCTTGAGAAATTAATTTTTTTTTTTAATGTTATTAAAACTTTTTAAATGTAAAGCTTTAATAAATATTTTGCTTCAAATATTGTTTGTTAAATAAATAGTTTTTTTTTTAAGAAAAATTAAGTACTATTTTAGAATTAAGAGATGGTTGTATCAATCCCGGTTGAGCCCCCATGTAAAGATGTTTGTAATTATAATTGTTTTATTCTTTGATTCTAAAATAATTTCTTCTAGTTTTTAAAATGTGAAATATAATGTAACGATTAATATTAATAATAGTTTTCAAAAAATAAAATATAATTCACTAATGATATTATTTTGAAAATATTATAATTTTCTAACAAATTTAACCTTCGTCCACGTCCACGGTTTCTTCGAGAAGAAGGAAGTTAAAAAATCAAAAAGTATAGCTTTAGAAAAAATGTGTTTAACAGCTGATTGCGACAAATGCGTACCAATAAACTGAAAGTGTTACCAACGTACTTAAATGTAGAATCCATCTCATTTCCACATATATACCAAACTATACAGATACCCAGAAATTCATAAGGACGAAGTCAACAGACAAATAGATGAGATGTTGAAAGATAACATCATTCAACACTCAAATTCCCCATACAATTCCCCAATTTCGGTTGTCCTTAAAAAACTTGACAACAGTGGAAAGCAAAAATGGAGAATTGTTATCGACTATAGAAAATTAAACAACATAACCGTCGATGACAAATTCCCAATACCTAATTTGGAAGACATTTTTGATAAATTAGGAAAAGCAAATTATTTTACCACCTTAGACCTTGCCAAAGGGTTCCACCAGATAGAAGTGGACCCGAAAGACAGAAAGAAAACCACGTTTTCAACATCTACGGGACATTATGAATTTATGAGAATGCAATTCGGGTTAAAGAATGCACCCTCCACATTCCAAAGACTAATGAATCAAGTGTTGGACAAATACATAAACAAAATTTGTATAGTTTATATGGATGATATCCTTATTTTCTCTTCATCTTTGCAAGAACATTTAGACTCTTTGCAAAAAATATTTTAAACCTTATCGAAGGAAAATCTAAAAATACAGTTAGACAAATGTTCATTTTTAAATCGGGAAACCGAATTTTTGGGACACATCGTAACGAAAGAAGGTGTTAAACCCAACCCAAAAAAAATAGATTCAATTTTAAAAATTTCATTGCCTACGACGCAAAGGGAAATAAAGAGTTTTCTCGGCATCACAGGCTATTACAGAAAATTTATACGTGATTATGCTAAAGTAGCGTATCGATTAACAAAATATTTAAAAAAGGGAGCAAAAATTAATTTAAAGGATAAAGAATATTCTAAAGGTTTTGAAACATTAAAACGTTTGATCACATCAGATCCCATTCTAAAATATCCTGACTTTAGTAAAAATTTTCTTTTAACAACGGATGCATCTGACTTTGCACTGGGTGCCGTGTTAAGTCAAAATAATCATCCAATTTCATTTATTTCGCGTACTTTAAATAAGCACGAGAAAAATTACTCAACAATAGAAAAGGAACTACTTGCTATTGTTTGGGCTACTAAGCAATTCCGACCCTACTTATATGGTAGGAATTTTACTATCAAAACGGACCATAGACCACTTATCTGCCTCAACAATTTGAAAGAACCAAATTGTAAGCTTCAGAGGTGGAAAATCAAACTAAATGAGTTTACCTTTGATATAGAGTATCTTAAGGGTAGACAAAATGTTGTAGCGGACGGTTTGTCCCGCATTAATGTTGAAAAAAATTACGAACAACATAATAACGAAATAAACGAAAATCAAGAGGAAACAAATTACGATGAAGTAATACAACCTATTTTAAACGAAAATTTAAACCAACCTTCTAATGAGATAAACAGTTTGAATTATGGGCTAAATTGTAATAACGAAGATGTTATATCAACTGGCGCCACGATTCATAGCGCTCAAGAAGATTCTAGTGATCTTATATATATCACGGAAAAACCTATAAATCTATTTAAAAACCAAATATTCCTAAAAGAAGGAAATAAAGAAAAAGTTTCTTTAAAAATCGTGCAAAAAATGCATACAAAATACAGTGCATATAGCACAAAATAGCAATTTATTACAGCTAATGCAAAGAATTCTACCAGACAAAGGTCTGATCTGTGTTTACTGTGAAAATACAAAATTATTCCTAAAATTTCAAGAGCTTTATTCTAGAAACTTTGCTACAAATAAAAATTTGAGAATTTTAAAAACATCTCGAAATCTTATAAACGTTTTAGACAAAAATGAATTAATTACAATTATCAAAAATGAGCACTTAAAAAATAACCATAGAGGTATTAACGAAGTCGTCTTAGAACTGACACAAAAATATTTTTATCCAAATCTTCGCAAAGAAATAACTAAATTCATAAATAATTGTGAAACTTGCAGTCTTGCTAAGCACGATAGACATCCTGCAAAAATTCATTTCAAATTGAGCCCTATGCCAGCTCAATTTAACGACATAGTGCATATGGATATTTGGTTTCCAGAAAGAAACCAAATGTACCTAACAACTATTGACAAATTCTCTAAATATGCTACATTGCATAAATTAAATGATAGAAATTGGATTAGCGTTTTAGAAGGCATTAAAAAAAGAATAAGATACTTAGGTAAAATGAAAAAGTTATTATCAGACGGAGATAGATGCATTATCCACAATGCCGTTGAAGAGTTTTTGAAAGAAAACGGTATCGAATTCCACCAAACAACTGCCGCTTTAAAAACTGGCAATAGTGACATAGAAAGACTACATGGAACTTTGAACGAACACTTGAGAATCATGAATGTCGAACGCACTAACGATACTTTAGACAACAATCTTTTTAAAATAATAAATTACTATAATAATTCTATACACTCAACAACAAAATTAAAACCTATCGATTTTTTAACAAAAAATTTAGACAAAACCGATATAGAAAAACTAAAAAATAAAATTTTAATTCAAAAATTAACCCATAATGAAAAAGTTAATAAAGCTAGGCAACACACTCCTAATTTAAGTGAAAATATTGTAAAAAATAACTAACAAATTATGAAAAAATTAATGACTACATAATTGACAAAAATACAAAAAGAAATACAAAATTTTACAAATCCCAATTAAAACGAAAATATAATTAGCAAACGTTTACTCTTTTTAGGAATGGAGTCTAAAATCTTAGCCATAATTAAACTAATTATGCTGCTGAACCTAGAAGTAAACCGTGCACAGCAAATAGAAGTCACACCGTTATTCGGAGACAACGGTTATACAATCTTAAAACTAAACTAAATACAACTCGTAGACAGCTATTCGAAAATACTACACATTGTAGACCTAGATCAATACCAAAATCTAATTAATACGATTGAAACAAATATTGATTCGTTAAATTTACGAGAAACAAATCCTAACTCTTTACTACTTGTTAAAGAATTAGAGCATTTGAAACAAAATTTTGAAACTATTATTCCCCCCATCCATAGAAATAAAAGGGGCCTGCTAAATGTATTAGGCTCGGGATTAAAATTTATCGCTGGTACAATAGACGCAGAAGACGCAAAACAGATTTCTGACTACATGGATAACTTAAAACAGAATACACAACAATTAACAGAACAATCTAACAAACAAATAACCATAAACCAAAAATTAATAACCTCAATAAATAACATAAAAACGCATATTAATAATCAACAACAACAGATTCAAAAATATTTATCTAAAATCATTACTGAAACAAACAAAACGATACAAGATGATTCAAAATACGTATTACAAATATACGTAAACATAGCACATATGAACAAAGAAATCGACGGAATCAAAGACATAATATTGCTTAGTAAACTGAACGTACTAGCACATGACATTCTTTCGCCTAACGAAATCCAAGATAACAACGGAAACTTTTCCATTTATTAAAAGTAGCGTAATTTTAAAAGAAAGAAAAATTATTTTAGCAATTCTAATTCCAAAATTCACTGTTGAAAAATATTTTAGTGCTATTGTAATTCCATTTCCAAATCAAGTAAAACAAGAACTAGATATAAGTAATGAAAATATTATAGTATCTGAAAAAAAAGTAATATTTACATTTGAAAAGCAAATTGTTGAAAAAAAAGAATTAAAATCACATAAAAATAACTGTATTTCAAATTTATTTAATAAAAACAATACATGTAACTTTAAAATTAACAATAAACCGTCTATTGAAGAAATAGATTCGGGCTTGTTAATCGCAAAAAACATTGAACAAAGTAAATTATCACAAAATTGTCAAAAAGAAGATGTTATAATTGAAAAACATAATTTAATAAAATTTATAAATTGTGATGTAACAATTAATGATGTAATATTTATAAATAAAATTAAAATGTATCAAAACAAAATTATGTTACCAATGTTGAACCTAAAAATAAATAAAATAATAAATAATTTAACTCTGGAAAATGTAAATTTAGAAAATATAGAAAATAGAAAAACTATTACATACATAGATTTTAAGAACAAAATATTTCAACACTCGCTAAGCTCTGTGACATTTGTAATAATGCTTATCCTTATAATGTTTATAATACTTTTAAAATATCGTGAGAGAAATAAAGTTAATACTATTCCACAAAAAGTTTGCGATACACCTATGATAGAGAACGCAACACTTAATAATTTTTCCGGGACGGAAAAATCTAGGTGTGGAGGAGTTATATACGGAATATAACTTTAACCTCCTACACTACAAATTATAAATTCTTTCTTTTCATTTAAATTATACAAGCTAATTTCCTTTCTCACGAAATTAGCTTAACTATAATCTTTTAAAATAACTTACTTTTGCTAACGCAGCATTTCAATACATAAACTAATATTATTGTTCACACTATATCACAGTGTTTAATGCATAAGTATTTTTTATGAATATCACAGAACGCGCTTGCTAAGCACTTTATGTAAAAAGTACAGTTTGTAAATTATACTAGTTTTAAGTAAAATAAGTTTTGAATGTGAAAATAAAAATCAGTCTTGAATAAACCATCAAAGAGGATAGTTGACATAACTATATAATTTCATGTTGTGTACAAGATGTACTGCAAAATTATATATTTTTATATGAAAATATTGGAGTTAAAAAAGTTATTTGTTCGAGAGCTACCCGAAGTTTTGGTCCGAACCAAAAAAAAAGGGAACCCAGAAATTGTTTGAAAATATTTTGTGCTCCTTTAGTTTTTGAGTTATTGTGCTGACACACGGACGGACGGATAGACAGACACAGATCGATGCGTTACAAACGGAGGAGCATATAACGGGTATAAAATAATATCTATTTGCAGCTTATAAAAAAATAAAATTTTATTTTGCTATTTGTACTATAGTATGGTAGTAGTAATATTTTGTTTTCTTCGTATTCATTCATATTTCTTTTTACTCATGGTTATAAGATTAGAATTTGAAAGTGTAATAATTTTTGTCAGTGAAATCTGAGTAGTTGCGATAGAAGAGCAATCTTCTAAAAATAAGTAAGTATTAATAAGTGCCTTTTATTAAATATTTAGTTTTAATAAGTAAACTTAAGGTAATAACGGGACAAATCAAGACCATACATTTATTATAGAAACCTTAAAATAATAGTTTATTTCCCAGTAAAATATATAGATATGATATACCTAGTACTAATAAAATTAAATAATTTTTAAAAATTTTGGAAAAACTAATAAAAAGTCAAATTTTTGAATTTTCAAATCAAAGACAACTGTTTTCTTTTTAATATTAGTTAAATATTAGTTCTCTTATTAGTAGAATAGGAATATTAGTGCCTAAATAGGGAATCAAAAAAAACCCAAAGCAAATAAAATTAATTAAAAAAAAATGTTTTATTGCTTAATATTAAATTATAGAAGGAAAACCTTAGAAGGAAAAAAGCAAGGAAAATTCTAAAATTTAGTCTGATATAAATAGTTCATATAATATTTGTATAAAAATATAACTTTAAGAAATCCAAATACTCTATGTTATGTAACTTTTGACAAACCTTCATTTAAAAATTCAGTATTTTTATTTTAATATCTTCATAAAACTACTATTTTTTTTATTATTCGTGTTTATTTATTATTTTTATAAGCTAAATTTAATAAAAAACAAATAAAGAAACATTCAGTCGGTGCAACCGACTTAGAAATACCCTACACCTATTTGGTTCAAATTTAAGGACATATCCATAAGTCATTTTAACACCATAAAAGCTGTTATTAATTTGATCGTAAAACATAGCTAACCAAATTAACTTTATAATACTAAAAACATTTTCTAATTACACTATCTATTAAAAAATATTACAAATTCTTACTAATTTATCTATTTGAAAATATTAAAAAACAAACAAACTTGAAATAAATGAAAATATATTTATTCCAATTCAATTACAAAATGAAAAAATTCTAATTATTAAATTTTGTGATAAAAAGATAATCAAAGCATAATATATTTAATAATCCAAATTTTTCAAAATTGCAATTATTTTAAATGGTTAGTTTATATACCTAATAGAAAAGCTTATAAACGCAAAATATGCAATAAATGTATTTCTAAAATACAATTACAAATTTAGACCTTTTCATATAATTCATTTAAATATTCAAATAAATTTTACATAAATGCAGCAAGTACCTTTGAACATAGCTGAACCACTACAATTTAGTCTAGATTTCGGAGACACATAGGACATAGGAAATATATTCTTTGGCTTTGAAATTAAACTCGACCAGAACCAATTCGCATGGTACTTTCATTACTAGTAACCTAGAGTTTAAATTTCATCAAAATACCGGCATTATTTTTTGAGTTATGGTGTTTTTAAGATATATGTTTTTTAGTCCTTGAACTTGTCAAGGGTTCCAGAACCCGAAACCATGGTACGATTTCGCCCATATGCAGTCCCGTCATACTTTCAATAATAGTTAACCCTTGTATACAATTGGAACGTTCTATCTTAATTTTAAGTTACTAGTTTTATTAATTTCGATGATAAGCTTTTACATATTTGGGGGTCTAAGAGAGGTTCTGAACCACCACTCCAAATGATCCCAAATTAGGGGGGCACGGAAGAAATAGTAAAGAACACCCTAGGCCAAATTTGAAGCTTCTACATTTGTTTCAAGTTACTATTTTTATTAATTTCGAAAATATGCTTTAAGGTCCTCGGAACTGAGTGGCTGGTCCCCGACCCACTAGTCCAATGGGGCCCAAATTTCAAGGACACTTACGCAATAGGAAGGGACACCCTGATACCAAAGTTGGAGGTTATATCTTCATTGGTTTCGGAATTACGCTAGTTTGGCCTAAATTCAATCAAAAAGTTCTCAGTTCCGAACCCATTGTCCAATCCTCACCGCACGTAATCACCGCCGTAGTTTCATTACCAATAACCTACAGCAAAAATTTCATGAAGATAGCCTCATTAGTTGTTGAGTTATCGTGATTTTTAATATATGTCCGTTATCCCTGACACCGACTAAAAGGTCCAGAATCCGAACCCATGGGCTGATTTCGCCTTTATACAGCCCGCGCTTTACTTATAGTACTAGTTAACCCTTGTACACAATTTGAACGGTCTATCTTAATTTTAAGTAACTATTTTTAGTAATTTCGATTATAAGCTTTTAAAACTTGGGAGGTCTGAGAGGGGTACTGAACCACCTCTCCAATTGATCCCAAATTAAGGGAACACGCAAGAGATAGTAAAGAACACCCTTGTGACAAATTGGAAGCTTCTACATTTTTTCAAGTTGTTATCTTTATTAATTTTAAAGATATGCTTTAAGGTCTTCGGAAATGTGTGGCTGGTCCCCGACCCACTACTCCAATGGGACCCAAATTCACAAGACACTTAGGAAATAGGAAGGGACACCCTGATACTAAATTTAGAGGTTCTATCTTCATTGGTTTCGGAATTATGCTCGTTTGGCCTAAATTCGATCAAAAAGTTCTAGGTTCCGAACCCATGGTCCAATCCCGACTTTACGCAATTCCCGAAGTAGTTTCATTACTAGTAACCTACAGCACAAATTTGATGAAGATAGCGTCATTAGTTGTTGAGTTATCGTGATTTTTTATATTTGTTCGTTAGCCCTGAAACCGATTAAAAGGTCCAGAATCCGAACCCATGGGCCAATTTCGCCCATATGCAATCCCCGCCGTACTTTCAGTCCTAGTAACCTACAGTTAAAATTTCATCAAGATAGCTCCATTATTTTTTGAGTTATCGTGCCTACGGACGGACGGACGGACGGACGGACATGGCTATATCGACTAAGGCGGTCACGCTGATCACAAATATATATACTTTTCCATATCTAGCTCGCTTCCTTTAGGTGGTTACAAACACCATACCAAAGTTAATATACCCCTTTACCTATTCTATAGGTGTAGGGTATAATAATAATAGTAACAATAATAATAATAATAATAAAAAAAATTATAATAATAAGAATAATAATAATAATAACTATAGCGTTGGTCTATCTGGTAGTAACGGTAATGATACTACTTGTAATTCTTCCAACTTACAGTAGTATCATTAGTTTCTCGTAACAAGTTCATATTTATCTCTCGTTTACATCCGAATACAGAACCTTGTGATATTTATCACCAGCTCTCTAACATGTCCAATATTGATTGTATTCGAGATGGTGTATCGATCTTCAAGAAAGCAACTAAACTGTGCTCATTTTTTAAAATAAATATTCCTGATAATTTATTTCAATTCATAATAAAACACAGTAGTTGACCTCCTGGAATGCTAATTAAGGAAATCGAATTGCATAAGAAAATATTACACAATTCAAAAAACCTTAGAACCTCTCGATCTTTTACCAACACGTGATAGAACTTTGTACTAAAACGGACACTGCGTTTTAAAAATCAATGACTCTTCCTCACACTTTAGCTTTGACGGAAACCTGGCTCAGCGACAATTTCAATAGTGAGGAGCTATTCTCAAAAGATTATTTAGTCTAACGTACAGTTAGAAATATTTCTTCCTCTCTTGGCACGCGGCAGTTGAGTGCTGTTAGCTGTTAATGCAACACTAATGAGCAGCTTGGTTGATTTGCCATCTTCTAAACTATTTGAAGTGATTTGTGTCAAAATTTCTTTTAGTCTCGCAAAAGCTAATTTATTAATTTTATTGGCTTATATATCTCCCAGTAATCTAAATAAGGTTGAGTATTATAGTTAGCTCATTATTGCCATTAACAACATTCATTGCAAACTCAAATTCTTTTAATTCTAGGCTATTTTAATTTTCCAAATGTGAAATGGTTATAGTCTGATACAAATAATTTCTTAATTGCAGATAATGTCTCATTCACCTTTAAATCAATTTTTATTGACGGCCTTAATAGTCTAGATCTGCAACAAATCAGTTCTGTTACTAATAAGATAGGCAGTCAACTAGATCTTGTTTTTTCTTCAAACCATGAAAATTGTTGGGCATCCCATAGCGAATGTACATTCACAAATATTGATGACTATTATTCTCCAATGGATATGATTCTCAATGTATTGTAAATCAATATAATGAACCCTTTCCTTCTGAGAATTATCTAAAGTTTCATTTTGCTAAGACAAATTTCACACACTTCATCATCGAACACCTGCCTAAAACAATTTTATGAGAAACTAACAACATGTTTTCAATAAGAAATTCTTATAAAATCTTATAAAAATTCTAACTACTCAGTTCCATGGTCATGCAACGAACAGCGTCCTTTGAGGAACAAACGTTATTCTGCGTGTAAAAAATACATGGAAACCAATTCTGTTGACCACTATAATACTTTTCTTGACATCTGTAATAAATTCAAGTATTTATCTGATATTCTTTATAAAGATTATTTATTAAGAATTAAATCTCAACTTTTTTCTAATACGCGACGTTTTTTTTGATTTTGTTAATAGTAAACGTAAGACTGATGGGTATCCATCTGCTTTGCGATACGAAAATGCAACATAAAATAACTCGCAGATTGTTTCTAGCCGAATCAGTCGTATTTAAGTAGTTTAGTTCCTCCATCTCATTTAACTTCCCGACGGGGTTCCACCAATAATATTAAAACAATGTGCCCAACACTTGGTTGAACCTCTTTTTAAACTATTTAATTCTTCTATTCAATGTGGTTACTTCCCCAAATTCAGGAAACTTTCGTTTATTAACCCAGTACCATAAAGAAATCATATACATAGAGTATTCAGCTAGAACAAAAAATTTTAGTCAATTTTGTTGATTTGAAATCACCCCAGTACGGTATTTGAAATTACCCCAATACGATATTTGAAATCACCGCATTATCGTTAAAAGATGACCGTATTTTTGGTATACACAGTAAAATCAAATTGAAATTATTTCTTTGCTTTATTTTTATTTTTCTTTATATTTTGTTTGTTTGTCAACCGATGTATGTACAATTGTTTATATTTCCTTATCAAGTTGGCGATTTCTTTTTAAAAAATTTTATTTAATATGTTTATTGTTGTTTTTGTTTTTATTCAAGCACTAAATGCTATTCTAACAAAAATGCAAGAAATTTGAATGTACTTTTTGAAAATTTTTAAACTGTCTCGTCAGATGAAAAAAGTTTGTTTTGCAGGCATTGTTTGAAATTTTAGATGAGTGCAGATTTTTATTTAAAAAAGTATTCGACAAATCTTAAAAGGTTAGCTTTCTTTAAGAAACAAAATTTAATTTAAAAAAAACGTATTATTTACTTAAAAAATAAAAAGTTAGTAAAAATTAAAAAAAGAAAAACAGGATTTATCTTTATGTAGCATTATTAATAGGCAGTTTCACTTGCGTATCGAAGCCAAACAATTTTTAAAAATGAATTTTAAAAGTATTTACTAACTTTCCGAAGATGAAAAAAACGTAGCAAAAAATATTCATTTTAATTCACCAAAAGGGTTATAAGTTTTGAGAAATGAACAGCTTAATTTGCCCCATTTTAGTTCGCTTAATAGATGGATCCCCATCAAACATTTAAATATAGGTCTTAACGACAAAAATATAAACGAGTTAGGCATTATATTCTCAGAAAAAGATTTAATTGAAAGGTTGGCTGTATTGATATTCAATGAAATAGCCATTAGAAGGCTATACTATAATAGTGCACTGGATGAAGTTATTGGTTTTTCTGATTATGGTTCCCGTCTGAACAAAAGACATCGCAAAATACATACATACAGTCGGTCACAAAATTATTGGAACGATTACTTTGAAAAGGTTTACTTTAATTTTTTTATATAATACAAACAACTCATATGAAAATGTGATATATATTTTTATACCCTACACCTATAGAATAGGTAAAGGGGTATATTAACTTTGGTATGGTGTTTGTAACCACCTAAAGGAAGCGAGCTAGATATGGAAAAGTATATATATTTGTGATCAGCGTGACCGCCTTAGTCGATATAGCCATGTCCGTCCGTCCGTCCGTCCGTAGGCACGATAACTCAAAAAATAATGGAGCTATATTGATGAAATTTTAACTGTAGGTTACTAGGACTGAAAGTACGGCGGGGATTGCATATGGGCGAAATCGGCCCTTGGGTTCGGATTCTGGACCTTTTAATCGGTTTCAGGGCTAACGAACAAATATAAAAAATCACGATAACTCAACAACTAATGGCGCTATCTTCATCAAATTTGTGCTGCAGGTTACTAGTAATGAAAATACTTCGGGAATTGCGTAAGGTCGGGATTGGACCATGGGTTCGGAACCTAGAACTTTTTGATCGAATTTACGCCAAACGAGCATAATTCCGAAACCAATGACGATAGAACCTCCAAATTTAGTATCAGGGTGTCCCTTCCTATTTCCTAAGTGTCTTGTGAATTTAGGTCCCATTGGAGTAGTGGGTCGGGGACCAGCCACACATTTCCGAAGACCTTAAAGCATATCTTTAAAATTAATAAAGATAACAACTTGAAAAAATGTAGAAGCTTCCAATTTGCCACAAGGGTGTTCTTTACTATCTCTTGCGTGTTCCCCTAATTTGGGATCAATTGCAGTGGTGGTTCTGTACCCCTCTCAGACCTCCCAAGTTTTAAATGCTTATAATAAAAAAATAGTTACTTAAAATTAGGATAGGCCGTTCAAATTGTGTACAAGGGTTAACTAGTACTATAAGTACAGCGCGGACTATATAAGGGCGAAATCAGCCCAACGGTTCGGATTCCGGACCTTTTAATCGATGTCAGGGCTAAGGAACATATATAAAAAATCACGATAACTCAACAACTAATGAGGCTATCTTCATGAAATTTGTGCTGCAGGTTATTGGCAGCGAAACTACGACGGTGAGGATTGGACAATGGGTTCGGAACTTACAACTTTTTGATCGAATTTAGGCCAAACGAGCATAATTCCGAAACCAATGAAGATAGAACCTCCAAATTTGGTATCAGGGTGTACCTTCTTATTTCGTAAGTGTCTTTGAAATTTGGGCCCTATTGGAGTAGTGGATCGGGGACCAGCCACTCAGTTCTTAGGCCCTTAAAGCATATTTTCGAAATTAATAAAGATAGTTACTTGAAACAAATGTAGAAGCTTCCAATTTGCCACAAGGGTGTTCTTTACTATTTCTTGCGTGCCCCCCTAATTTGGGATCAATTGGAGTGGTGGTTCAGAACCTCTCTTAGACCCCCCAATGTGTAAAAGCTTATCATCGAAATTAATAAAACTAGTAACTTAAAATTAAGATATAACGTTCCAATTATGTACAAGGGTTAACTAGTATTGAAAGTATGACGGGGACTGCAATTTGGTCGAAATCGTACCATGGTTTCGGGTCCTGGAACCCTTGAAAAGTTCAAGGGCTATCAAACATATATCTTAAAAACACTAGAACTCAAAAAATAATGCCGCTATTTTGATGAAATTTAAACTCTAGGTTACTAGTAAGGAAAGTACCATGGGAATTGGTTGTGGTCGAGTTTAATTTCGAAGCCAAAGAATATATTTCCTATGTCCTATGTGTCTCCGAAATCTAGACTTAATTGTAGTGGTTCAGCTATGTTCAAAGGTACTTGCTGCATTTATGTAAAATTTATTTTTATATTTAAATGAATTATATGAAAAGGTGTAAATTTTTAATTGCATATTTTGCGTTTATAAGTTTTTCTATTAGGTATATAAACTAACCATTTAAAATAATTGCAATTTTGAAAAATTTGGATTATTAAATATATTATGCTTTGTTTATCCTTTTATCACAAAATTTAATAATTAGAATTTTTTCATTTTGTAATTGAATTGGAATAAATATATTTTCATTTATTTCAAGTTTTTTAATATTTTTAAATAAATAAATTAGTAAGAATTTGTAATATTTTTTAATAGATAGTGTAATTAGAAAATGTTTTTAGTATTATAAAATTAATTTGGTTAGCTATGTCTTACGATCAAATTAATAACAGCTTCTATGGTGTTAAAATGACTTATGGATATGTCCTTAAATTTGAACCAAATAGGTGTAGGGTATTTCTAAGTCGGTTGCACCGACTGACTGTTTCTTTACTTGTTTAGTACTTTTATTATTAACAAAATCATTAATAAAACAAGTAAAGAAACAATCAGTCGGTGCAACCGACTTAGAAATACCCTACACCTATTTGGTTCAAATTTAAGGACATATCCATAAGTCATTTTAACACCATAAAAGCTGTTATTAATTTGATCGTAAGACATAGCTAACCAAATTAACTTTATAATACTAAAAACATTTTCTAATTACACTATCTATTAAAAAATATTACAAATTCTTACTAATTTATCTATTTGAAAATATTAAAAAACAAACAAACTTGAAATAAATGAAAATATATTTATTCCAATTCAATTACAAAATGAAAAAATTCTAATTATTAAATTTTGTGATAAAAAGATAATCAAAGCATAATATATTTAATAATCCAAATTTTTCAAAATTGCAATTATTTTAAATGGTTAGTTTATATACCTAATAGAAAAGCTTATAAACGCAAAATATGCAATAAATGTATTTCTAAAATACAATTACAAATTTAGACCTTTTCATATAATTCATTTAAATATTCAAATAAATTTTACATAAATGCAGCAAGTACCTTTGAACATAGCTGAACCACTACAATTTAGTCTAGATTTCGGAGACACATAGGACATAGGAAATATATTCTTTGGCTTTGAAATTAAACTCGACCAGAACCAATTCGCATGGTACTTTCATTACTAGTAACCTAGAGTTTAAATTTCATCAAAATACCGGCATTATTTTTTGAGTTATGGTGTTTTTAAGATATATGTTTTTTAGTCCTTGAACTTGTCAAGGGTTCCAGAACCCGAAACCATGGTACGATTTCGCCCATATGCAGTCCCGTCATACTTTCAATAATAGTTAACCCTTGTATACAATTGGAACGTTCTATCTTAATTTTAAGTTACTAGTTTTATTAATTTCGACGATAAGCTTGTACATATTTGGGGGTCTAAGAGAGGTTCTGAACCACCACTCCAAATGATCCCAAATTAGGGGGGCACGGAAGAAATAGTAAAGAACACCCTAGGCCAAATTTGAAGCTTCTACATTTGTTTCAAGTTACTATTTTTATTAATTTCGAAAATATGCTTTAAGGTCCTCGGAACTGAGTGGCTGGTCCCCGACCCACTAGTCCAATGGGGCCCAAATTTCAAAGACACTTACGCAATAGGAAGGGACACCCTGATACCAAAGTTGGAGGTTATATCTTCATTGGTTTCGGAATTACGCTAGTTTGGCCTAAATTCAATCAAAAAGTTCTCAGTTCCGAACCCATTGTCCAATCCTCACCGTACGTAATCACCGCCGTAGTTTCATTACCAATAACCTACAGCAAAAATTTCATGAAGATAGCCTCATTAGTTGTTGAGTTATCGTGATTTTTAATATATGTCCGTTATCCCTGACACCGACTAAAAGGTCCAGAATCCGAACCCATGGGCTGATTTTGCCTTTTTACAGCCCGCGCTTTACTTATAGTACTAGTTAACCCTTGTACACAATTTGAACGGTCTATCTTAATTTTAAGTAACTATTTTTAGTAATTTCGATTATAAGCTTTTAAAACTTGGGAGGTCTGAGAGGGGTACTGAACCACCTCTCCAATTGATCCCAAATTAAGGGAACACGCAAGAGATAGTAAAGAACACCCTTGTGGCAAATTGGAAGCTTCTACATTTTTTCAAGTTGTTATCTTTATTAATTTTAAAGATATGCTTTAAGGTCTTCGGAAATGTGTGGCTGGTCCCCGACCCACTACTCCAATGGGACCCAAATTCACAAGACACTTAGGAAATAGGAAGGGACACCCTGATACTAAATTTAGAGGTTCTATCTTCATTGGTTTCGGAATTATGCTCGTTTGGCCTAAATTCGATCAAAAAGTTCTAGGTTCCGAACCCATGGTCCAATCCCGACCTTACGCAATTCCCGAAGTAGTTTCATTACTAGTAACCTACAGCACAAATTTGATGAAGATAACGTGATTAGTTGTTGAGTTATCGTGATTTTTTATATTTGTTCGTTAGCCCTGAAACCGATTAAAAGGTCCAGAATCCGAACCCATGGGCCGATTTCGCCCATATGCAATCCCCGCCGTACTTTCAGTCCTAGTAACCTACAGTTAAAATTTCATCAAGATAGCTCCATTATTTTTTGAGTTATCGTGCCTACGGACGGACGGACGGACATGGCTATATCGACTAAGGCGGTCACGCTGATCACAAATATATATACTTTTCCATATCTAGCTCGCTTACTTTAGGTGGTTACAAACACCATACCAAAGTTAATATACCCCTTTACCTATTCTATAGGTGTAGGGTATAAAAATTCATGACGACAAAGATGAAATACATAAAAATAACAAAAACAAATTTGAGAACTAAAATTCATGTTACAAAATTATTGGAACGAATTAGTTTTTTCAAATATATCTCAAAAAAAACATAACGGGACAATTTTTAAATGTCGTTAAAAAGTTTGTTATAATGCGTTTTGGTTTAAAATTGAAATTTTGTTTGCTTAAGTTATTAAAGTTGTTCGTTTAAAATCAAGTTTTATTACAATGTCAAGGAAAAATAAAAATACTACTATTGAACTTCGTCAAAATGTGATTAAGCTTTATGAGGAAGCAAATTCTTTTGCAAATGTCGGTAAAATATTAAGTAAAAGCAAAGCTTCGGTTTTTAACATAGTTAAAAGGTATAAAAACGAAAATAGAGTTGCATCGATACCAAATCCAGGAAGACCTGCAATTTTAAATAACAGGGAAAAATGTCATATTTGGTTTAAAGTAAAAGAAAATCCAAAAATAAGTGCACCTAAATTGAGGGGTAATGTTGAACAACAATTTAAAAAAGAATTAAGTACACAAACTGTTCGAAGAACTTTGCACGAAGGTGGTTATCATGGTCGTATTGCACGTAAGAAACCTAATATAAATAAAGTAAATAAAAAGAAGAGAATAGAATTTGCGCAAAAATATGTGGGGAAGCCAAAAGAATGGAATGGCGTTTTGTTCTCAGATAAGTCTAAATTTAATATTTTTGGCTCGGAAGGTAAAATTATGTGTGGAAAAACCCAACACAGAACTTAACAAAGAAAACTTACTACCTACGCAAAACAGGGTGGTGGTTCAGTGATGGTGTGGGGATGTTGCTCGGCTTCTGAGGTTGGAAAACTTGTATTTATATATGAGATTATGAATAAAGAGATTTATTTAAATATTTTGAAACAAAATTTAAAACAAAGTGCTTCAAAATTGGGACTACGTTCTACTTTCAAATTTTACCAAGACAATGACCCTAAGCACGCAGCTTACATTGTTAAAAATTGGTTATTGTATAAAAGTTTTAGTATGCCCTCCTTAGTCGCCAGGTCTCAATATTATTGAAAATTTGTGGCATCATTTAGACACTGAATTGCGCAAACACCGCATTTCAAGTAAAAGTGAACTAAATAGGATTTTAAAGGAAGAATGGGACAAAATTTCACCCACTTATACTGCTAAGTTAGTGGAGTCTATGCCAAGTCGTCTACGGAGTGTTATAACCCAAAATGAATATCCAACAAAATATTAGCATTTTAGTAAAGTAAGATTTAAATAATCGTTCCAAAAATTTTGTAAGAAGAATTTTGTTCTAAATTTTGTTTTTGTTATATTTATGTATTTAATCTTTATCGAAATGAATTTTTTTATTTATGATTTTGTTACTAATAAAAATACTATAAAAAATACATATCACATTTTCACATGAGTTGTTTAAATTATAAAAAAATTTTACATACCTATTTTAAAAAAATATAAAGCAAAAAAAGAAATTTCATTCTTCTTTTTCTATCAATATATTTTTATTTTATAATCAAAATATACACAAACTCAGTACATACAAAAAAAAGAAAAAAGAGAAGAAATATATACAAATGTAAACACATCGATTGACAAAAATTAAAATAAAAATAAACTAAAATACGATAAAGTTAAGAAATAAAAAAACTTGTCTAACTTTTTTGTCCTACGTGAATACTCTATGTAAATAGTTATTTTATGCCAGTACATAAGAAAGGGGCTCGTGTTGATGTTATTTATTACAGAACAATTGCTAAATTATCATCTGTTCTCAAATTGTGTGAAAAAATAATTTGTTCTCAGTTCGTTGACTATTGTCAACAATTTATAGCTCCAGAACAGCATTCCAGAACTTCAAAAGGGTAGGTCTGCGGTTACCAATCTTACCGAATTTGTTTCTGATACGTTAAAAACCATGGAAACTAAAAAACAAGTGGACGTGGTATTTACTGATACCAGTAAGGCCTTCGACCTGACCCCCTATAAAATTATCCTTGAACGGAATAAAGTATTAGGATTTTCAAATCATAGCCTAAAATAGCTATCATAATATCTGTCATATAGGTCTTACCAAGTCCTTCTTAGATCTACAACTTCAGTGGTTTACGTCGTTAACTCAGGAGTCCCGCAAAGAAGCCATCTAGGTCCTTAATTTTCATAGTTTCGACTTATAACAGTCCCCAAAGTCTATCCCACTCCTATCTTCTTAGTTTATCTTCTAATGAGATCAGCGGATTTGTCATGCGCTGATCTAAGGAGTTTTCCGATCCCTATATCACAAAACAACTCTTCATTACTTTTGTAAGACCTATACTTGAATATGCAAGCCAAGTATGATCTCCCTATCGCGACATAGACATTTCAAACATTGAATCAGTACAAAAAAATTTTCTCTGTTTTTTTTTCTCCAGTGGCGGATATAATATTTGTTCAGCAAATTATTCGTGGTGAAATTATTTCACCTGTTTTTCATGAACAAATGAGGTTTAGGGAAAATTTGAACAATTTAAGATCGGTAGAGCTCTTTAACATCTCACACCACTCTATAGACTCCGGTAAATTCGAGCCAATTTCGCATATCTTAAGAGAGACTAACTTAAGGTCTGAGCTATTTAATACTAACGTTAAAAAATTATCAGTGAGAGTCAGACTTTACGCAAGCATGATTAGTTCTCGTAGTTAGTATGACTGATCTAGCAAATGTAAATTAACTTGCAATTGTAATACTAGACTGTGTTGTAGGCATGAGTTTTAAGTTTTTAGTATTTTATTAACTTAATTTATTTATCTTTATTTTATAGTTTTAATATTAGAGTAGCATCATTTTACTAACACATTTAAATGTGTACCCTTGTAAAGGATGACCAAAGTATATCTATTGTTCAGAAGTAAGTTAACTCTCTTTTACCAAAGTTTTCTAAACCTAATAGATCTTTTACAACAAAACACTCTATTTGTATAAGCATACACAATATATTTTTTTTTTGTTTTACATTCACTGTGTATAGAAAAAACATGTATAAAAAAAAAAAACATTACTATTTATTTTTTTAATGTGATTTTAAAGACGGTCTCTTAGAAAATTGTCTAATTAGAAGTAAAATGTATAGGAAATACTGAAATCGAAACTCAGGTATAGGAACTACTGAAATTGAAATCGCGTGTATATATGTACGATTGGATAAAAAAATAAGATTTGAATTAAAACACTTTCTTGTTATATATAAAAATTAAAAACTAGTTCTTTTATTTCATTTAGTTTATAAATCACAAAATAATTATATTTTAATAATGTTAAAAAAAAATAAAGTTAATCTCACTAAATAAGTTTTTTCAATGTTTTATGTTTTAATAATATTTAAAAAAAATAAAGTTAATCTCACTAAATAGGTTTTTTCAATACAAATTTCAATATTAACAATAACGTCAAAAATATAAATTATAACTTTCTTTATAAATTATTTTTACTATCTTCTTTAAAAATTTAACTCCTTTATCTTCTTTTAAAAATTTAACTCATTCCCGCTTGTATTAATCTCCACGTCCACGTATATACTCTGCTTTCTTCTACTTTCTTTTCCTCCTTTTATATTTTTGGAAGTAACAGCTTTTAAATAAAAAAAAGAAAAAGTAAATAACCGTTTAGTAAAATATATGAAAAAAAAGAAAAGGTGAATAAACTTTTGATCTTGAAAATTCTTTTTATCATTAGCTAGCTCCCCTAGTGTCATTCGTGAACATCTTGCCTTTTGTTTCGTTTCATGTTTCATTCTATCGACGTTTCATTCTATCCGTCAGCAATGACAACTGTCTAAAATAATTATTTACTATTTGTAAACAAACATGTTTTACAAATAGTAAATCAAAATTTTATAATAAAATAAAAAAGGATGCTGGTTGCCGTTTGGATTAAAATATCTCTGAGCTACTAGAGATATGGAGTGTCAAAAGATAAGTATTTTAACAATATATTTTTTCTTTTAAAATTAAATGATATTCTTTTTAGGTGCTGCTAATGAATAAAATATATTACTGAGACAACAAATTAAAATTTATGCTTCAACTGGATATTGGTAAGCGATTTATATTATCAAAATAATATGAAATCCCACATATATAGTAGCGGGCTCGTTTGAAAAGTTTTTTAGCCGAGTACATGATGTTAAATTTTTTAAAACGAATTAATCTTAGCAGTGTGAATATTTCAAATATTTAAAATACTTACATATTTATATGAGATTTTGTGAAAAATGGGTAAACATAATTTTAAATGTTTGTGGCGCGGTTTTAAAAGTGCTGAAACTGAAAATAATTTTTTTCGCTTACCAAAATTTAGTGAAAGATTTTTTTTTTAATATCATGTGTATATATAATACATAATATTTTTATTTTTTTTAGGAGAAGTTTGTGGTTGAAAATTTAAATAGATCTGATTAGCATTTAAAAAATCATTTCAATTATAAGTGTCGTGACAAATATTATAATAATTATTTTATAAAAATGTACATTAGAATAAGAATATATTTTGTAACAAAAATTTTCAACAAAAATGTAAAAAAAATTAATAATAAACATAAATTTTTAGCGTGACACATTTATAATAGTACAGTTCCCCACATCAATACAATAATTAGTTAGCTTTTTCTTTTTTTAAAACTCATTCGTCTCTTGCTTCCTAGCAATTGAATGTTTTATCATATTTTATTTTTATTTTTTTGCTTATTTCAAATTCTAAGTTAAGTTATGAAATTTTATATACTAATGTTTCTTTAGTTTTAAGTTATATTACTTTGTTATTATATCAGAGGAAAAAAATGAAAATAAAGTATTGAATTAAAAAAAAAAAAAAAAAAAAACAAAAATAATAAATTTGATTTTAATACATTTTAAAGACTTTTCAAAGTCTTCTAAAAATTGAAATTTACATATTATATTACAACTTTCCCAATTATATTTTAAAGTTTATTACTTTCGACAAATCCAGCCATGGTGCAGTGGTTAAGGCGCCGCCTCTCATTCATAATAGAATAAGTGGTCTTGGGTTCGAATCCTGGCTGTGTAAGAATAATCATAATATAAAATATATATATATCGCAATATATAAATACTTTATAATATAACATCTTAAAATAAAAATAATAATAAATAACAAATAATATAAATAATTTACCTATAATCATGCTCCTGAAATACTCTATAACCTAATAAACAATAACAAATACTAACTAACTATATTACATATGCACGTACCAAACCGACAGATGACATGACCATAACCCAGTAAGCATCTTATCGTCAGAGATAGGGATATGTGAAAATTCGCAGTGACAACTAGCTGAAAAAATTGGCGTCGTCCCTCTGCAGCCCGATAGGTAAAAATCAATGCAGATAGCTGCGGCGGATTAATCACCCTTGCTCAGTGAAAATAAAATGATTGCAGAAACTAACACAGAGCCTCGTATAAATGATGAAAGAATGGTAACGAAGATTAGGACAATGGAATGTAAGAACAATGACAGAACAAAGTAGATTAGCGCAAATTGAGAAAGAATTTGAGAGATATAGAATAAAGATTCTTGGGTTAAGTGAAATTAGATGGCGAGACTGCGGAGAAACAATTACTTCAAACAACAACACACTCTTATACTCGGGAAATCAAACAGGAGAACACAGTGTGGGAATAATTATAGAGAAATACTCAAGAAATCCCTGTTAGCATGGAAACCGGTCTCGAATAGAATAATAACAGCATGATTCCAATCGCAAATAAATAAGATAACCAATATACAGTGTTAATCTCCGACAGAAACATCAAAGACGAAGCCAAGGATGAATATGAGCAACTAACAGCAACACTGAGCTGCGTTCCTAAATCGGATATTGATATTGATGGGAGATTTCAATGCGAAAGTTGGTGGTAACAGTGCTTGGCCAACAATAGGAGCATATTGTATGGGTGTACGAAACAATAATGGAGAAAGACTAAAAAGAACGGGTGAAGAACATGACTTGGTGATAGGCGGCACAATATTCCCAGCGCATAAGACAATACAATACACCTGGGTTTCTGCTGATTCTACAACAAAAAACCAAATAGACCACATATGCATAAGCCGATGATGGGTTAAGTCAATACAAGACGTAAGAACATGGAGAGCGACCATATGCTGGTAATTACCGATATAAGAATCAAATTAGCAACCTTAAACTCAATGGGAAACTCTAGGAAGAAACGACTGTGTATTAAACTAAAATCAAATGATACACAAAAAAAGAATTTGTATCACACATACAACAAGAACTTAACAGTAACAGAATATAAATTAAGACCAAAATCAAAACATCTTATCGTCACGTCGGTGAGGAAATCCGGGGTTTTCTAGCAGTGAAAGGAAAGAGTGGGTATCAGAAGAAATATGGGCAGCCATTGAGGAAAGAAAGAAAATAAAACAGCAGCTATTAATAAATAATAATACTGAATTGAGAGACCGACACAAAGTAATCTGCATTAAAATTAAGAGATGACCAAAAGAGACAAAAGAAAATTCTATAGCTATATCGCAAATGAAGCTCAGCGGGCCCAAGAAACAGAACAACAGCCGAATACTCTATTGAAAAATAGATATACTCTCAAATATGAACTGCTGTCAACAAAGACCAATAAAAAGTAGGGACGGCATCCTACTCACGTCTACCCAAGAACAGCTAATGGGATGGAGAGAACACTTTCAAGAAACCAATACCCAAGAATTAGAAACAGAAGAACATCAAACAAGTATCAGAGAAGATACTTCAATAGAGCAAGGACCACCAACCCTTAGTGAAATAACAGAAGCCATAAGAAAGTTAAAGACAAACAAAGCCGAAGGAATCGATGACATGCTAGCTGAACTGTTAAAAGCAGGGAAATTACATCTTCCAGAACAGGAAATAAGCAAGAAGAAGAAATTCCAGAAAAATGGAAAATGGGAATAATTATAAAATTACCCAAGAAAGGAGACCTAACAGAATGTAGAAACTGGAGAGGAATAACAGTGCTAAACAGTGTAACAAAGATTATAGCCCTAATTAATATATGCCAGAATAGTAGAAAAACTAAACAGCTACATTAGAGATGAGCAAGCGGGCTTTCGACAGAACCGAGGGTGCACCGAACATGCCAACACACTAAGGTTAATAGTCGAACAGCCGGTGAGTGGAACAGCTCCTTATATTCAACATTCATAGACTTCGTGCGTGCTTTCGACATAGTTAAAAAAAACGAGATATGGGCCGCTCTAAAAAAACATAGAATCCCAGCTAAAATCATAGGCATGATAAAAGCCCTGTACAACAATGCCAAAACAGTTGTATCACACAATGATAAGCTCAGTACTTTATTCACAACAACAATAAGAGTTAGACAAGGATGCCCCTGATCGCCACTGTTATTCATAACAGTGCTCGATAAATGCATGAGGGAAATACGTAAATGAATCAGATGGCAACTCTTACAGAAACGGCAGAGCCTGGAATATGCGGATGACCATAGTTCTACTAACCTATTTAGCAAAAGAAATGCAGACCACCATCAATAAATTAGCAGAAAAAGCTGGAAAAATAGGATTGAAAATAAAAATTAACAAGACCAAATGTTTAAGAATAAACAACACAAGCGAAGCAACACTACTATTACACAATACCCCAATAGAAGAGGTAACAGAATTTGAGTACTTGGGAAGCATAATAACAAAAGATGATGGTGCTAACAGTGACATAGAACACAGCTAGAAGCGCTTTCGGAAGGCTATGGCAGTATGGAAATCAACACACATAGCACGTGAAACTAAAATTAGAATATTCGAGGCATGTGTCACATATGGAAGCGAAACATGGTTTGTATGAAGAAATAACATACAAAAATTACAAGTCTTCATGAATAGATGTTTTAGAATATTATGTCGCATATTCTGGCCGAGGCGAATAATGAATGAGGAATTTTTGGTAATGAAGAGGTAAGAGATATGGGTCCAAATTAGAAAAAAGAAGTGGAAGTATTGGTCACATTCTAAGGCGGCCAACAACATCAGTAGCACGCCAAGCCATAGATTGGAACCCGCAGGGTAGAAGAATGTGGGGAGACCAAGAACAACCTGGAGGAGATCAGTCAAGAGAAAATGTGACCTATCAGGAAAACCATGGTCCAAATTAAAGAGCTAAACAGAGACAGTTGGAAAGGTTATGTGCAAGCCCTATGTTCCCTAGTGGAATTATAAGAACAAAAAAAAAAAAACTTTCGACACGTTATGCAATTTTACCATGTTTCAATTTCATTTTTTTTTTTAAATTTCCGTCTTTTTCTTGAATGAAATATTATTATTATTATCTACTTATTACTATCTACTTCTAACAATTCGAGTAAATGTTTGCATATGAATGTGTGGAAATAGTAAAGTTAGCAAGAAAATTTTTGATCACGTAACCAAGTGAAATTATTTCTTATGGATAACTCTCCCAGTAATTTATCGTTTTTTCTTTGTCGCACAAATAGTATCTTCGGCCTAATGATTAACGGTTCTAATGAAAATTAGCCTTCAACAATAGATATACTTTGATTATGACTTTCAGTTTAATGAGATGGTTCACTAAGTCAGCTACATTTACTACTGCTTGATTTAAACAAAAAAATATTTTATCACGACATTTGAATAACAAAAGAAATGCACGTAATGGTCGCATTAAATAGCATCTAGCGCTACAAGAAAAGTGCAAGGCTCTATAAAATTTTCTACTGAACGATCTTTTTATCTTATAGCAAACAATAGATGAGTTTTGAAGCAAAAAAGTTTTATAGCTTTAAGCCTATCTACAATGAAACTAAGTTAAATGTATTGAAGTATATGAGAGTTTCTACAATAGACGCAGCCATGTCGCAGTCATTACGCAGTCATTAAACAGTTGTTTAACTTTTTAGCTTTCATTACGTTTTCAAATGTCAATAACTGAACTTTGTAAAATAGTTTGTATTGAAAAATAAAAAAAAAATATAAGAGAATGAAAAATTAGTAAAATTATTAATTTTTTTCCTATCTAGGGTTGAATAATATCAAACCATTATTCGAAATAGCTATACAGTAAACATTAAATTATTGAATATATTTTAATACATGAAATTTGTAAATTATACAAAGTCAAAAAAAGCTATTCTGTACATTTCATTGTGGACACTCCTTTGTTGACTACATGATGAGAGTGCGTACATATGCGTCATTGTAGATTTGCCATTATGCTAAACCATAACCTACACTAATTCAAAAGGCCTGGACATCTAAGGAAAAAAAGCTCAAAATAGGACTCCCGCAAATGAAATTTACACGAAGTCTTATGGGAAAACGCGGGAGTCCTCCTAAAAATGTTAAAATAACTCAAAAACTACTTATTTTTTTCATTATGTTAAAAGAGTAAATTGAAATATCATCTTTTTTACATCATTTAGTAACAAAAAAACATTTTAACTTTAATTTTTTCATTCATAAGTATGGATTTCAAAAAATTGCTTCCCAAAAAAATTTTAATAGGAAAAAGCTTCTTAGAAACTCTCAAATAGATTATAATGGTAAAAAAAAAAGTTGCGTTTAGTGGGAATTTTTGAATTGAATGGGTTTAATTATTTAATTAGCAAATTAGAAATTGAATAATATATATAATTAATAAATAAATGGAAATAAAAAATAAGTAAAATTAAAGGTGAATTTAGTCAATAATAACATTTAATTCTTCGCATTTTTCAGTATCATTTTTTGAGAAAAAATATTTAAATATTATTAAAAATTGAAAAAAATAAATAATAAATAAAGGGAAATAAAAAATAAGTAATTAAATAAAAAACAAGTAAAGAAACAGTCAGTCGGTGCAACCGACTTAGAAATACCCTACACCTATTTGGTTCAAATTTAAGGACATATCCATAAGTCATTCTAACACCATAGAAGCTGTTATTAATTTGATCGTAAGACATAGTTAACCAAATTAACTGTATAATACTAAAAACATTTTCTAATTACCCTATCTATTAAAAAATACTACAAATTCTTACTAATTTATCTATTTAAAAATATTAAAAAACAAACAAACTTGAAATAAATGAAAATATATTTATTCCAATTCAATTACAAAATGAAAAAATTCTAATTATTAAATTTTGTGATAAAAAGATAATCAAAGCATAATATATTTAATAATCCAGATTTTTAAAAATTGCAATTATTTTAAATGGTT
Source organism: Dolichopus griseipennis (assembly GCA_963082915.1). NCBI lineage: Eukaryota > Metazoa > Arthropoda > Insecta > Diptera > Dolichopodidae > Dolichopus > Dolichopus griseipennis. The sequence continues at coordinate 88,950,263 of OY720442.1, read as the reverse complement.
AGTTTATATACCTAATAAAAAAGCTTATAAACGCAAAATATGCAATAAATGTATTTTTAAAATACAATTAAAAATTTACACCTTTTCATATAATTCATTTAAATATAAAAATAAATTTTACATAAATGCAGCAAGTACCTTTGAACATAGCTGAACCACTACAATTAAGTCTAGATTTCGGAGACACATAGGACATAGGAAATATATTCTTTGGCTTCGAAATTAAACTCGACCAGAACCAATTCCCATGGTACTTTCATTACTAGTAACCTACTGTTAAATTTCATCAAAATACCGGCATTATTTTTTGAGTTATGGTGTTTTTAAGATATATGTTTGTTAGTCCTTGAACTTTTCAAGGGTTCTAGAACCCGAAATTATAGTACGATTTCGCCCATATGCAGTCCCCGTCATACTTTTAATACTAGTCAACCCTTGTACACAATTGGAACGTTCTATCTTAATTTTAAGTTACTAGTTTTATTAATTTCGATGATAAACTTTTACACATTGGGGGGTCTAAGAAAGGTGCAAAAATAGAGGGACACGCAGTAAATATTAAAGAACACCCATGTGCCAAATTTGAAGCTTCTCCATTTTTTCAAGTTGCTATCTTTATTAATTTTAAGGATATGCTTTAAGGTCTTGGGAAATGTGTGCCTGGTCCCCGACCCACTAGTCCAATGGGGCCCAAATTTCAAAGACACTTACGAAATAGGAAGGGACACCCTGATACCAAATTTGGAGGTTCTATCTTCATTGGTTTCGGAATTATGCTCGTTTGGCCTAAATTCGATCAAAAAGTTCTAAGTTCCGAACCCATTGTCCAATCTCACCGTACGTAATCACCGCCGTAGTTTCGCTGCCAGTAACCTACAGCACAAATTTCATGAAGATAGCCTCATTAGTTGTTGAGTTATCGTGATTTTTTATATATGTTCCTTAGCCCTGACATCGATTAAAAGGTCCGGAATCCGAACCGTTGGGCTGATTTCGCCCTTATATAGTCCGCGCTGTACTTAGAGTACTAGTTAACCCTTGTACACAATTTGAACGGTCTATCCTAATTTTAAGTAACTATTTTTAGTAATTTCGATTATAAGCCTTTAAAACTTGGGAGGTCTGAGAGGGGTACAGAACCACCACTCCAATTGATCCCAAATTAGGGGAACACGCAAGAGATAGTAAAGAACACCCTTGTGGCAAATTGGAAGCTTCTACATTTTTTCAAGTTGTTATCTTTATTAATTTTAAAGATATGCTTTAAGGTCTTCGGAAATGTGTGGCTGGTCCCCGACCCACTACTCCAATGGGACCCAAATTCACAAGACACTTAGGAAATAGGAAGGGACACCCTGATACTAAATTTGGAGGTTCTATCTTCATTGGTTTCGGAATTATGCTCGTTTGGCCTAAATTCGATCAAAAAGTTCTAGGTTCCGAACCCATGGTCCAATCCCGACCTTACGCAATTCCCGAAGTAGTTTCATTACTAGTAACCTACAGCACAAATTTGATGAAGATAGCATCATTAGTTGTTGAGTTATCGTGATTTTTTATATTTGTTCGTTAGCCCTGAAACCGATTAAAAGGTCCAGAATCCGAACCCATGAGCCGATTTCGCCCATATGCAATCCCCGCCGTACTTTCAGTCCTAGTAACCTACAGTTAAAATTTCATCAAGATAGCTCCATTATTTTTTGAGTTATCGTGCCTACGGACGGACGGACGGACGGACATGGCTATATCGACTAAGGCGGTCACGCTGATCACAAATATATATACTTTTCCATATCTAGCTCGCTTCCTTTCGGTGGTTACAAACACCATACCAAAGTTAATATACCCCTTTACCTATTCTATAGGTGTAGGGTATAAAAATTATATATATATTATAGATATTTATTAATTCTCGTTTCCACACCACCGTAGAAGTAGAGAATATAGCTCGTTTTTGTAAAGGTGTATCCCCAGGAGGCCTAATCGACTTAAACTAAAAAATAAATAAAAAAAAAAACATATTAATATATATACAAAAATATAAATAACAAAAATTTAATGAAAAAAAACAATTCATTTATGTAAAAAAAACATTCATAAAATAACAGCGTCTGATAGCACGCTATTAAAATACGATACTATTCGCTTTAGCTAAGACCAAAATACAAGTTTCGTATTTTCCGGCAAAACTTTTTTATTTAGTTTTGTTTGAGCATTACCTGTAAAGCAGGTAACTAATAAATCTTTATTAATCTTTATTATTTTATTAGCAAATTAGAAATTGAATATTATATATAAATAATAAATAAATGGAAATAAAAAATAAGTAAAATTAAAGGTGAATTTAGTCAATAATAACATTTAATTCTTCGCATTTTTCAGTATCATTTTCTGAGAAAAAATATTTAAATCTAAAAGAAAATCATCTCTAAATCTAAAAGAAACACCAAAGTTTTCGTTCTCATTTAAAATATACAAAACTAAATTATTTTGACCAGTATATAAGGCCCAGTTATTTAAATTTACTTTTTTATTAATATTTACAACTAAATTAGAAAAATTTAAAATTAGATCTTCATCTATATTTGAATTTTTATTCAAAGAAATTAATTCTACCGAGTTCTTGGGGAAAATACTTGGAACAGTTCTGCATCTGGTAATAATTGCGTCCTTTGAGATTTATCTACAATTAAGCACGAATCTTCAAAATGTAATTTACAAACGGTACTATAGGCTGTCGGTTGCCAGTTCGTTCTTCCAACAGCGTTTTTTTTATATTCTCTTTAACCGGAAATTTATATGTTGTAACATATAGCGTGCTACTGTTATAATTGGCAACAACCATTTCAAATAAATTATATTGCATAAGGCACTTAATAATTGAATTAACATTGTTAAATTTCAAATATAATGTTTTAGAAAGTTAATTTAATTAAAAAACTTAAATTAGAAATTTGATAACTAAACTATAAGTACCTTTGTATTGTATATAAAATAAAATATTATTGAAGTGCATTTAAAAAAAAAAATCCTTTTATTCATAAAAATTATTTAATTCTTTCTTAAGAAAAAATATTTAAATAATATTTTTAAAATAATATTTAATTGAAATCAAAAATATTATTTTATTTTATTAAGGTACTTGTAAAATACTACTCGATACATTAAACTAAATTTTACACTACGCAACAACTTTTTTTTTTTGAAACTGTACTATTCAAATAAAACTTTTTTACCCAGAATGTGGTACTTCTTTTCCAATTCTTGCTTGTAAATGTGCTAAAAAAAATGATTTGAAATTTAATTTTTTTACGAGTGAAAAGAGAATTTTTTAAGCTTAATTTATATATAAATTTCATAATTATTTATTAAATTTATATATATTAAAATTTAGATTAAATTTGAACTACTTACCGAAATCGTTGAAAAAATTTAAAATTATAGCTTTTAATTTGAAGGTTATGTCTATTCAAATATTGATAAATGTCTATTCAAATATTTTTTGAGAGTGTCAAAATGGCAGTGATTTTTAATAGTAAAAAAATCATTGAATATATTTAGCTGTAAAAATATTAAAAATTTCGAGTTGAAAGCTCAAATTTTGGTATGTTACAGAAAAAATTTCAAATTTTATTTTAATATAAAAATTATAATATTTGGACAATTATTTCATAGGTAAAACTCCAAAAGAAAATTGATGAAAATTTTGATTTTACCTAAAAAAAAACATAAACATAAAAGTACAAAAATTTTTTTAAGAAACGTCATTTGGAAGAGCTTTAACAATGTGTACTAATCCATTCAAATATTTTCGATGTCTAGGCCTTCTGAAAGAATTAATGTAGGTTCTGGCTAAACTGTGTAGCGGGTTTTTATTGACGTTTATGTTTATATTTTAATGTTTGTTTACAAGATTTTCTGAGAATTTTTTGAAGTGCAGTAATTATATGAAAGTTAAAAATATGAATTGATTAAAAAATATAAGATTGAAAAAAAAACCAATTTAATTAATTTTTAAATATATTATTTAAATAGAAAAAACAAGGATAGAAATAGAATTATTGAAATTTTTATGAAGGTCATCAAAAGTAATAAACTTATAACTTCTGCGAAACTTTGACAGCTAATTGTTATGGTTTATCAGCCCTTTATATATATTATTACTTTTTAGTTTGAAATTGTAGAATATAAAATGATAAGAACTAATAAATTTATTAGTTTTAAAAATAAATTTTTTACTTACTTTCAGTTCAATGATTGAAAAATTAATTATGTTTATTTAATCAATTGGTTAACATTAAAAGTTATTTTTCCTTGTTTGCATAAAAAATTTTATAGCTATTGATATTTTGCAACTTCGTTGCTGCGTTATGGCTGCGATCATTGTGGCCAAGGTAAAAAGTCGGTATTTGTATGAAGAAAAATTTTAAATTTAATATTCGGCAAAAGTAATAGAAAAAAAAATTCGTAAAAAGGCTTGTACAGTAGAGTAACGGTAAAAAAAAAATATTAACTTATATGTCTGTAATTTTTTGATCCTGAATAATTTTTTTAGTATAACTTATATGTATATAATTTTTTGATCTTTAAATAAATAATTTATTAATTTAACTTATATGTAATGTTTTGATTTATATAATCGTTTTCTATTATTGATTAAGATAATCAAATAAATAGAGTCAGCACATCATTAATTGTATTAACAAATTTGGTTAATATATTAAAATATTGAATGCGCCAAAAGAAAACAAAACATAAACGTCAGATCAAAATACAAACTTTTCCCAATTTAATTTAATGACATTGGGAAATTAGAGATTTGACAGTAAAATGTTTTGAGATTTTGACAGTAACATGTTTGAGATGACAGAACCGAACTTAAAAAATTGAAGACCTTTCAATTTTTTAAGTTTTGGAAATTTCGTTCGATTCTAACCTATTACATGATTTAAGTTTTGCAAAGGGTATGAAACATTGACGAAACATGTACCAAACATTGAAGTCTAACCGCTAAGTTAGTAAAAATATCTATCATATCTATATATTATATCTATTGTTTTGGTACATGTTTACATTAGGTGTTTTGTAATTTGTTTATTGTTTACATTGTACATTTTGTAGTTTGTCATATCCTTTGGCATCGTGTAGAAGCGTTTTAAAGTGGTTAACTCTTAAAAAGTTAAGTTTAATTAAAAAAACTTTCGATTTGTTTGGTCTACATGATTTTGATTAGCAAAATGAATTTTAAAATAAATTATTGCAGGTTATTTTGCACAAATTATATAAAAAGAAATATTTCTCCGAAAAAAAAAATATGTATTGTTGGAGCCGGACCTGCTGGATTTTATGCTACGCAATATATTTTAAAACATCTTGCAGACTGTGAAGTACATTTATTAGAAAAACTTCCCGTTCCTTTTGGCCTTGTCAGGTAATGAAAAATTATAAATAAAGTATAAAGCAAAAATATACATGTTATTTAAATATAATTCGACTATTTTTCATTTCAATTGTAAATAAGCTTAAAATTCTTCTACAAACACTAGTATTTTTACTGCTTTATGGTATGTTATTGTAGCGTTATTTTAGTTATCTCTTTGCTATTTCAATTTTTGAAAGAAAGTTTGTATTTTTATTTAATTTTGTACATCACGATTAACATCGTTTGTTTTTATATATGACGATCAATTGAATGGTATAGATTTGGTGTAGCTCCAGATCATCCAGATGTAAAAAATGTTGTTAATACGTTTTCAAAAATCGCCGAGAATAAAAATTTTAAATTTTATGGTAATTTTGAATTGGGAAAAAATTATACATTAAAAAATCTTCGGGATAGTTATCACGTTGTTATTTTGACATATGGTGCAGATTTGGATAAAAAACTAGGAATACCAAACGAAAATGCTTCTAATGTTTTCTCAGCAAGGGAATTAGTTTCTTGGTATAATGGCTTACCGGGAGCAGAAAATTTAAATCCTAATTTAGAAAATGAGACTACAGTTTCAATTATTGGACAGGGTAATGTTGCTATTGATGTAGCTAGAATTTTGCTCTCACCAATCGACATTTTAAAAGTAAATAATTTAACCATTTCTAACCTTAAGTATCTCAAAAATTCAAATTAATTGATTTTTTTAGCAAACAGATATAACTCAAATTGCTTTAGAAAAGCTTTCTAACAGTACGATTAAAAAAGTTAATTTAATTGGAAGACGTGGTCCGCTGCAGGCGGCATTCACAATAAAAGAGTTAAGAGAAATGTTAAAATTGCCAAATGTAAATACAATTTGGAGGAAAAGTGATTTTTCAGGCAAATACTTAACTTTAAGTTTAAGCTTAACCAAAAAAATTTTTTTTTTTTTTAGATATACTAGTACATACTCCTAATTTACAAAGGCCTCGTAAACGATTAACAGAATTGATGTTGAACAGTTTAGACAAATATCGAAAAACAAAAGAAGGCGAAAAAGAATTTATGCCAATATTTTTGAGATCGCCTTTTGAATTTACAAAATGTGGAGTTAACTGCATCATTAATGAAATGAAAGATAAAAAAGCGATTACAACGCATCGAAAAGAATTTTTCCAAAGTGGTATATTGCTAAGAAGTATTGGTTACAAATCGACATGTTATGATAATGATATAAGTTTTAGCGAAATTGATGGTCATGTGCTCAATAGATTTGGCAGAGTAATACTTAATTCTGAAGAAAACATTTATGATAAAGGTCTATACGTTGCCGGTTGGTTAGCAACAGGTCCAACTGGCGTTCTTTTAACAACAATGAACATGGCATTCGCAGTAGCTAAAACAGTTTGTGATGATATTAACAGTAAATTTATAGATACCGTAAGTGAAAAATCTGGAGTTGATACATGTAATCAAAATACTGTTACATGGAGCTCATGGCAAAAAATTGATGACTATGAAAAAAAAGAAGGAAAGAAATTAGACAAACCAAGAGAAAAAATTATTAGCATTAAAAAGATGCTTGAGATAGCAGGTGTATAAACATTTTGTATAATTATGAAACTTAGTTAATTTTATTTAATAAATAAAACAATTTAAAATTTACTTTAAAAAATAATTTTGTGTTTTTTAATAAGTGATGGTCCAATACAAATTCTTACACTTAAAATTTTGGTAATCTAATACAATTTTTTGCGTCAATAGAAATGTTACAAAAAGTTTTTCCTATAAAAATTAAATATGAACATACATATGAAATATTTAATTTATTTTTTATTACCATTCTTAAATTTAACTCCAGGTACGTGACCACCGTAGTTTGGTATTAAACCCATTTCTTTAAAATAAATGTCGTAACAAGGCATACTGGTCTTAGAATATCCTTCTGTATTATGTTTATCGAATGGGCCGTCACAATGTAAGAAATCCACAGCATAATCACAAACAAATCCAGTTTTAGTTTCATTACCTTCTTGATTTTTAATTATTTTACCTATACTCGACCCTGAAAAAGTTGTAATTTATTAATTTTACAATCAAATAAAAATTTCTTACGATTGCCATACGACATTGTTAGAATTTTTTTTTATATAAAAATAAATTTTTATTCCGAACCGAATGTTTATTATTAAATGAAACGTAATGCGCAGTGCGAGTGCGTTAAATAATTAGAGCTTTATATTCAATATAATTCAAATGAATCCATGACTACTACTACCTACTACCATTTAAAAATTCTTCGGATAACCAATTGATTTTTTTTTTGTATTTCGCGTGTAACTTGTTTTTAATATTTGTTGATTAAATTAAAGAAAACTGTTTTTAAAAAGTGAAAGCATACTTATTTGTATACTTAGCTATTACAGACCTGGTTCCGCTCAATAATGATATCTTTAGTAGTAGTGCTTACAGTATTTACAGAAACGATAGTCTAAAAAAGCCCTGTAAAACGATTTAGATTTAATAAAATAAATGCTATCTATTTGCTATGTGAATGCTATTTAATCCTAAGGAATTTTAACTCTAGACAATAAAATTTGAATTGTTTAAAAAATAGTTGCCGGGTTAAACTTCTTAATAAAAAACTTTTAAATAGTAAATTATCAAATTTATTATCGCCAACCCCCATTTATTACCCACATAGCATCAAGCAAATCCTATCAACTATAGATATTGTTTTCTCAAATAATTCTCGGTTTTTAGATGTTCCTTTTATTTTAAATAAGTTGAACTCAGAGTATTTTCCAGTAATGATTAAAGTTAATGCTTTGCCAAACTCATTTACTATTCTACTCAAAATTTAAACTAACCAAATTTTGAAGCTAATTGGCATCCGTTGTTACTTAAGATAACTTTAATTTATTTTACTAATATTTTAAAAAAATCAGCTGAAGTTTCTATTCCAAAAGTGAAAATAAGAAAGATATAATAGTGAAATTCGATCTTTATTTTAAACACCGCAGAAACTACCAGACACCAGAGACGTACTTAGCAAAGGACTCGCTCCGCTCATTAATTGGAAATGAACGAGTAACAAATCTAAATTTTATTATAAAGGAAAAATTAGATTCTTAACGAAATGAACCATTTTCAAATACAATCGGCAGTCTCCCAAAAAAAAAGTATATATTTTTGGAAGTTACAAAAGCACTAAAAAAAACAACTTAAACATAATAACAATCAAGAACAATAACATTTAAACTGCTTCGCATTTAGAAAAAACAAATCTATTATCTACATACATATACACACATGTATTTCTCAAATCAAAATAAATTGCCTCTAAATGATAGTGACATTACAATAAATCTCCAGGAGATGATCAAATAAGAAATATATTACATAAAAATTTAGATAGAGATTTTTCAATATATGTATGCATATATGTAAGTATTAGGTATATTTCAAAGATTTCAAAGCCTGTTTAAACTTTTTCCAGAAGCTTGAAAGACAGCTGAGTAGTGTTGGACTTTAACCAACTGAAACTACCCTCTTTTTTAAAATCAAACTTGAAATGGACATTTAAGTTGGCCTTGTGAGACTCTGACCTATCGTGTTGATAACGTTTAAAAGCCTCTTATTGCTAAATGCGATTAACGAAGTCTTTGTTCAATACCTAACTCCATGAGAAATATTCTACGGTTACGCAGAATACTTCTCAAAGAGTGAGGTATGAATATCCTCACTCCAAGCAAGACGATTTAACTGATCGCATTTGCAACAAATTCAACATTCTTGTTTCGAAATCAGAGTGATCAATCGAAAGCCTTGAAGAAGTTGTAAAAACATGAAAACTTGTGCTAACCAAACAAGTCGCTTTCCCGGCAGTCGCCAACTAATAGAGGGGACAACCTGGGAAAATGACTGGAGCGGCACTTAGTTTAAAAGAAATCGCAGGACGCCAATAAAATTTTAATTAAAAAAAAAATAAGAAATAAAAGCGATAAAAAAGCACGAATAAATTTTTACATTAAGTGCACGGCATTTTTATATATTTTCCTATGTTTTAAAATTTTCCTAAAAGAAAAGAAATTTTAAGTGTGATCACTCAAAAAATAATGGAGCTATCTTAATGAAATTTTAACTGTAGGTTACTAGGACTGAAAGTACGCCGGGGATTGCAAATGGGCGAAATCGGCCCATGGGTTCAGATTCTGGACCTTTTAATCGGTCCAAGGGCTAATGAACATATATAAAAAATTACGATAACAAAACAACTAATGACGCTATTTTCATCAAATTTGTGCTGTAGGTTACTACTAATGAAACTACGGCGGGGATTGCGTACGGTCGAGATTAGACTTTGGGTTCGGAACCTAGAACTTTTTGATCGAATTTAGGCCAAACGAGCATAATTCCGAAACCAATGAAGATAGAATCTCCAAATTTAGTATCAGGGTGTCCCTTCCTATTTCCTTAGTGTCCTTGAAATTTGGACCCCATTGGAGTAGTGGGTCGGGGCCCAGCCACACATTTCCGAGTACCTTAAAGCATATCTTTAAAATTAATAAAGATAGCAACTTGAAAAAATGTAGAAGCTTCAAATTTGGCACAAGAGTGTTCTCTACTATTTCTTGCGTGTCCCTCTAATTTAGGATCAATTAGAGTGGTGGTTCACCATGGAATTGGTTCTTGTCGGGTTCAGATTCTAGAAGCTTTTGATCGAAATGAAGTCAAACTAGTATAATTTCGAAACCAAAGAAGATAGAACATTATATTTGGGGCACATGTGTTTCTTCTTATTTGTTTTGTGTACGTGAAATTTTGGATGAATTGGAATAGCGGTTTGCGTACCACCCTCACTACCCCCAAGACCTTAAAGCATAATATATTCGAAATTAATAAAGATAAAAAAATCAAATTTGATATACTATTTCTATTTCCGTTTTTATTTAACACTTTTATATTTTTAATAAAAAGCTAAGAGTTTTACTATTAAACATATTATGTATTATATTTTATAAATTAAAAACTAAATATTTTTTTAATAAACGACGAAATTTTTTTTGTTTTTAATTTTTATTATATCATATCTATATTTTATTGAATTATTACCATAGGTAATATATAATTAAGAAATAGGATACTTGTAGGATACTTAAGTTGTAAAATTTATTTTTGTATTGAAATTAATTATATGAACAGTTCTAAATTTATCATTGTATTTTAAAAATACATTTATGGCATATTTTGATTATTAAATATTGTGATAAATAGCTAATGAAAGCATTAATGGTTTTAATTAACATTAAAAACCAACAAATTATATAAAAATTCATATATTTTATATTATTACAAATTAATATTTCTTTCGCATAACTTTGAGTTTAATAATATAAAACATTAAAAAAAAAGTAAATTAGAAGAATAAGTTTAAAAAGTATTTAAAATTGAAATAATTCAAGGGTACTAAAACATTCAACAGTAAATGCACTACAGCTAAAAATCCTAAAAAGGTGTAATTGCTGCATGTGTGTAAAATTTTATTGAATTGGATAAAAGTTTTAAATATGTAATTCTGTAATTGCATTTTACGAATCCATTTATCTCAAGTTTATTTGTTGTTTAATATTTTTAAATAGATAAATTAGTAAGAATTGCTAATATTTTTGAATTGATAAAATAATTATAAATATAAAATTAATTTCTCTCTTTTAAGTTACTTGTAAACAATTTACGTTCCTTGCCCTTGATTCCATATTCAAATAGATTTCTTAGCAAAATAATTCTCTTATCAAAAAATACAACAACTTTTTTATTTTTTTCTAATCCATTTTGTACGTGTGACACTACGTCTTCGTTGATGTAAGTTTCTATCAGTGTACTAAAAATTGACGCAATAGCAATTGGTCTGAAATTGTTCCCATCGTTTGGATCGCCGGAACCTTAAGAAATTGGCACTATTTTGTTCGTTTTCGAATTTTTAGGCATTTCTCCTAGAGTTAGTAACTAGTTAATTAGGTTAGTTATAGTTTGAGCTAGCTCATGCCTGAAAGTTTTATTGTTATCGGTGAAATATGATCTGATCCAGCACAGTTTGAGTTTGACAGATTTGGTATCAATTTTAAGCATTTATTTTTATCAATCATTTGAAATTTAAATTTCTTAGTTGTTGTAATTTTAGAAAAATAAATGGTAATTTTTAAATTTAGGTGCCATAGTTTCAAGATATGATGAATAAAATTGCTTTATTTTGGTTTTTCAACATTTTTCTTATTACTAATGTTTCTCATATTTTTCTCAGCCTTACAAAATTGTTTACTGTTATATTCTGCTTTTTTCTTTCTTTTCATGGCTGCAGTTTTATTTGACTAGTATGAATATTTATTTTTAAGGTATTCGGAGTTTTTATTCTTAGTGTATTTTTTAAACCTATAATTATTTATTTCGATGATTTTGCTAGATTCATTATCAATCCATGGAGATGAGAACTTTTTACCACTCTCTTTTATTACTTTCACAACGGTCAATTGAAACATCTGTTGTTTTGATATTAAGGGTATTTAATTTCTCTTTAACTTTTTCATTATTAATTTTTGCTATTAGACGATCAGCTGGTTTTCCTTGTATATTTATGTTTTAAGTTCAATTATTAAACCGAGATGATCAGAAATATCATGGTATTTATATATACTACGGTGTTTCAGCTGTTGGTTTAGACTTGATCTAGATAACTATTTGAAGCTGGTCTGGTTACTCCTTTATGGCAAAAATAGAAGCTTATTCGAATTAGTAATTGTTTTGTAAGTTTTAAAATTACTATCATTTGTTGTGTTTACATTAAAATTGAAATCTCCTTCAATAAATGATTTTACATTTTTTAGATTAATGAGGTGAACCTCGAGTTTTTTTAGAAAAGATTCAACACGAGAGGACAAATTATCCGGAGGTCTATATATTGCAGTAATGTTGTATTTATTGTTATCAAATATAAGCGAAATGCTTAGGATATGATAATATTCGTCACAATGCAGATTTCAATAATTTTTTTTTTGTTTCTGTATGTTCAAATTTTACTATTATTTTCTCTGGCCCACCTGATTTTATAGAATTTTTGATTTTATATACATCTTTTATTTCATCCTCATTTATATTTATTCCAGCTTCAGCAGATATATTTGTGACAATAGTTTTTTAATTCTCATTTTTTATTTTATCTACGCCGCATATTTCAATGTACTTAGCATAAGCTTTCTGCTTTAATTTTTCCAATCTGTTTTTCTTAATATTTTGCTTTCAACAATCCGTTGATATATTTCTTAATATTCATAACATTGTTTCATAACTTAAGCAAATCCTACTCATGTACTGATTGATTTTTCAAGATAATTTCCAGCTTGTTTTCAATTTTACTTGCACTAATTGTCGCTTTCGTTTTATTTATATTGTCATTAGATGTGTTGCTGAGAAGAGCAGCACTTTTTGATGTTCTCTTCTTTCGTTGTGTTTTGCATTGTGGACAAAGCAAAAATTTATTAACATTTTGTGTATGTCCTTGAAAAACTTCATCTTCTAGTCCTGTACATTGGCTTTTGGAATCATTTTGCATACTCTCCATCACATTGCAATCCAAAATTGTTTCGTAAATTAATTATTTTCTTGCACTTAACGCACTTTACACCACTCATGTTTGACATTTTCATCAACTATATCTAATTTTGTTTAATATTAATTTTACTTATATATTATATTAATATTTGTAATTGCTTCAGTTATGCAAATTAAAATCTCTAGCCAGAAATATTTTAGTTTTTAATAATAATAGATAAAAAATTTAAAATTTCAGAAAAGAAAAAAAATACATATAACATAAATCTTTGTTTACTTTAATCAATCTTTAGCAATCGACTTAGAAATACCGTACACCTATTTCTTGTTTCAAATTTAAAGAAACGTCCATAAGTCATTTTAAAACTATAAGAACTTTTATTAGTTTGATCCTAAGACATAACTAACAAAATTACCTTTATAATACAAAAAATATTTTTTAATTATTTTATCAATTCAAAAATATTAAAAATTCTTACTTATTTATCTACTCGTATTTAAACATATTATAAAGCAAAAAAAACTTGAAACAAATCTATTCATAAAATGCAATTACAAAATTTTTGTCCAATTCAATTAAATTTTACACACATGTAGCAATTACTTCTTTTCAGGATTTTTAGCTGTAATGCATTTACTGTTGAATAATTTAGTACCCTTGATTAATATCCTAAAACTTATTTTTTAATGTTATATATAATTAAATTTCAGTTTCATTCCTATCATAATTGTTTTATTAATGGCATCCGCAGCAATGTCAACGTTCCTATCACGGAAACACATTAACCAATCGAAACCTCCCAAAAAGCTATTCATGTTTACTTAGTCAGCCCGGTTATAGCGTCAGAAAAGCTTCTCTGGTTTCGAAATTATACTCGTTTGGCCTCAATTCGATCAAAAGCTTTTAGAATCACAACTCATTGTCCGAACTCGACCAGAACCAATTCCCATAGTACTTTCATTACTAGTAACCTAGAATTTAAATTTTATCAAGATAGCTGCATTAGTTTTTGTGTTATCGTGCCTACGGACGGACGGACGGACGGACGGACATACATGGCTATATCGATTCAGGAGGTCACGCTGATCACAAATATATATAATTTCCCATATCTTTATATGGCAAAATATTTATATATACTTTCCCATATAAAAATTATTTTAAAATTTATATAGAACGTTCCAATTGTGTATAAGGGTTCACTAGTATTGAAACAACGACACGGACTGCATATAGGCGAAATCCGACCGTGGGTTCGGATCCTGGAACTTTTTCATCGAATTTAGGCCAAACGAGCATGATTCCGAATTCAAAGAAGTTAGAGCCTCCAAATTCGGTATCAGGGTGCCCCTTTCTATTCCCTTAGTGTACGCGAAAGTTGGAACCAATTGAAATAGTAGGTCGGGGACCATTTACATAGTTTCGAAGACCTTAAAGCATATTTTCGAAAATAATAAAGATAGTAACTCCAAACAAATGTAGAACCTTTAAATTTGGCACAAGGGTGTTCTTTACTTTTTCCTTGGTGGTTCAGGTAACTCTCTTAGACCTCTAAAGGTTTAAAGGCTTATCATGGAAATTAATAATAATAGTAACTTAAGATTAATATAGAAAGTTCGAATTGAATACAAGGGTTATCTAGTATTGAAAGTACGACGGGGACTGCATATGGGCGATATCGTACCATGGTTTCGGGTTCTGGAACTTTTAGTATTATAAAGTAAATTTGGTTAGCTATGTCTTACGATCAAACTAATAAAAGCTTTTATGGTTTTAAAATGACTTATGGACTTCCTATTAAATTTGAACCAAATATGTGTAGGGTATTTCTAAGTCGGTTACACCGACTGCCTGTTTCTTTACGTGTTTTATGTTCCTTTGAAGACAGCAATTATTATTTTACATATGTTAGAAAAAAAAGAAGAATAAAGTAAAGTGCTGACTTTAAATCACCTGTACACCCGATGCGTGATATATGCTTTAAAATCTTATCTCTATTTTTTTAGTTCTTTTGGTTCAATTTTTATTAAGTAAATTAACTTTTTGGTTTCAATTTGCAATTCACAAGTTGTGATCCTTGAAAAATTTGTGTTAATTATCGTTAAAAATTATGTAGATAACTTGTAACACCATAACCAATTGGCAATAATAACCATATTATAATAATCATTCAATTTTAATATTATTACATATTAATAAAACTTATATAAACTTATTTATTTTCCCTAATTATTATTTATATTATTTTTATTTTATAAAACAATAAATTTTTAATGAAACGGTTAAGACTTACAAATAAAAATTTTTATTTTAATAAAACTATACATATGGTATTGAAATAATAAAAACCACAGATTTTATACAAAAAATTAAAATAAATGTTATAATATATATGAAATCATTAACTAAAAGTTAGAGAATTGAAATTTTTAACACTTAATAATTTGTTTAACAATATTTAATTCTTTAATAATTATCCAAAAGTTTCAAAAAAATCACAAATCAATATAAAAGAGATTATTTTATAATTCACCAAAACAATATTAAAAAGTTTAATTTAATAATTTATAAAAATGTTCAAAAAGTTTAATTTAATATTTAGTAATAATTTATAAAAATGTTCAAAAGTTTAATTTAATAAAACTTTTAATCTAAAACAATATTCAATTAATAATCGATTCCGAATAAAAATGTCCACGTCCACGTTTTAATCTTCTTCTTACTTCGGCTCTACTTCGAACAAGACTGCTCCTCAAAAACAAATTTATATCATATGAAAAATAAATAACGGAATCTATTTACTATTTTACTTGCTATTAAATTATCCAAAAAAATGCATTAAAAAACAAAAACAAATAAATAGCAAATATAATGCAAATATACTAGTCGAATGAAATATAGTTAGTATGAAATTTAATTAATTCCCACATTCGGAAAGTTTCAAAAAAATCACAAATCAATATAAAAGAGATTATTTTATAATTCACCAAAACAATATTAAAAAGTTTAATTTAATAATTTATAAAAATGTTCAAAAAGTTTAATTTAATATTTAGTAATAATTTATAAAAATGTTCAAAAGTTTAATTTAATAAAACTTTTAATCTAAAACAATATTCAATTAATAATCGATTCCGAATAAAAATGTCCACGTCCACGTTTTAATCTTCTTCTTACTTCGGCTCTACTTCGAACAAGACTGCTCCTCAAAAACAAATTTATATCATATGAAAAATAAATAACGGAATCTATTTACTACTTTACTTGCTATTAAATTATCCAAAAAAATGCATTAAAAAACAAAAACAAATAAATAGCAAATATAATGCAAATATACTAGTCGAATGAAATATAGTTAGTATGAAATTTAATTAATTCCCACATTCGGCCTTTCCTGATTATTCATCAATCCCTGATGAAATTTCCAAATAATTTTCATTTTCAATGGGATGTTCTTCTTCTTCCATTTCGAATAAATTATTATTATCATCATTTTCACCTTCATGATTCCTTCTTTTTCGACTTTGTATCGATCTGCTGTGATCCTATAGGGACCCAAAAATTTAGGGCGAATTTTCAATCCTGTGCCAAATTGAATTCTTTCAATTGCAACTAAATCCCCGATTTTATACTGCCTTGATTTCTTTCTATTTTGTTAAAATTTTTCGTATTTTCAGCTTGAATTTCCATTATGCCTTTTTTTGCTTGCTCACGCATTTCGTCTCTATTGTCATTAAATAGCTTTCTCCATTCGTCTTCGATTACTTCAATTATTTTAATATCGTTTTTGGTATACATTTCTATTCCTACTAGCAGATGAAAAGGTGTAGTTTGAATTGCTCTTTGGAATGTTTAGTTTAAAATTTGTTGCACCGGTTTAACATACTGGAACCATTTTTCAGGATTTTGAAGAGACAATTTTGTCAACACGCTTATAACAGTAGAATGAAGACATTCAACCTGACCATTGCCTCTTGGTACGCCCACTGTAGTATATAATAAATGAACCCCATGCTCTTCACAATAATGTTTGAAATTATTTGAAATGAATGCTCCACCGTGATCAGCTATAAGTCTTTTGGGGTAGCTAAAAGTTTCCGCAATATTCTCGATTTTTTGTATGACCTCTTCAGTGTTAAGAGTTTTGGTAGGAAACAACCAACAGAACTTTGTAAAACCATCTATGATTGCGAAAATGTATCTATAGTTTTTTTTTTGTAGTCTGCATTGAACCCAGATGATCGACGTGAAATGTGTGTAACGGCTGGTCGCCCTTAGGAATTGAATGTAAGAAACCCTCAGCTTTTCCAGTTTTCCTTCCTGCTAAAATGCATTACACAACCTCTAATATAAATTTCAATTCGTTTTTGAAGATTCTGGATAAAAAATTCTTTTTCCAAAATTTCTTTGGTTTTTTTGACTTGAAAATGACCTTTATCATGAGCTTGCCTAATAACATTAACAATCATTGAATCTGGAACAACAAAAAGTAATTTATTATTTTTATTTTTACACAAAATACTATTGTGAATGATATAGTCCTCATAAGGATTATTCTTTAAAATCTCAATTATAGCATGGAGACGATCATCTTTATTTTGGGCCGCTCTTAATCTTGTCAAAAAGTCGTTATCATTTGTAATTGCACACATACTTACTGGATTACGGCTAAGCGCGTCAACATGCTTCATGTGATTTCTTGCCCTGTGTTCAACGGTGTAATCGAATTCTTCTAGAAGAAGTATCCATCTGACAACCCTTATGCCCAAATCTTTTTTCTTTAAGGTACACTCAAATGCTTAGCAATCTGTCACCAGTTTGAATCGTTGACCAAGTAGATACACTCTAAATAGTTCAACTGCTTCAACTACTGCCAGCAGTTCGAGTTCCTTAGAAGCACCTGCATGTAAATCCGTTTCAGCACCATATTCAAAAATTTTTAATACCGGTTTATAAGCAAGAATGTTCTTTATTTCCTTTATAACAGTTAATTGTATTTCTTCAATTTTCTTTTTTTAACAGATCACTGAGCGGTTTAGCTTTGGTTGCAAAGTTAATTATAATTTTTTTAAAATAGCTGGCCACAACCAAAAAGCTTTGTAATTGTTTTGTATTAGTTGGAATAGGAAAATTTATAATGGCTTTCGTTTTAGACGGTAACAGGGAAATAAAATTTCTTTCAACTAAATAACCCAAATATTCAATTTCTTCCTTTAAAATTTGACACTTTTTCCATTTGATATTTAACCCATGATCAGCTGCTACTTTCAAAACCTTTTCCAAATTGATAACACCTTCTTCGATAGTTTTTGACGGGATTACAATATCATCTAAATAAATAACCACAATATTTCCTCTGATTAAATTTCTTAAAACGTAATTTATATATTTTTGAAAGACAGCAGGTGAATTACATAATCCAAAAGGAACCCGAATAAATTCATATTGGCTATTGGTTGTAACAAAAGATGTAAATTTTCTGCTTTCTTCTTCTACCATCGTATGAAAAAACCCATTTTCCAAATCCAAAGTTGTAAAATATTGGGAACCTTGTAGTTTATCAATTTAGTCCTCGATGTTTGGCAAGGGGTATCGGTCTTTATGAATTTTTTTATTTATGTTTCTATTATCAATACACAATCGATTACTAACATCCTTCTTTTTAACTAAGACCACCTGGCTGGAGTATTTCGAACTACTTTCACGAATAATTTCCTTTTGTAACCACTGACCAATCTGATTTTCTATTATTATACCCTACACCTATAGAATAGGTAAAGGGGTATATTAACTTTGGTATGGTGTTTGTAACCACCTAAAGGAAGCGAGCTAGATATGGAAAAGTATATATATTTGTGATCAGCGTGACCGCCTTAGTCGATATAGCCATGTCCGTCCGTCCGTCCGTCCGTCCGTAGGCACGATAACTCAAAAAATAATGGAGCTATCTTGATGAAATTTTAACTGTAGGTTACTAGGACTCAAAGTACGGCGGGGATTGCATATGGGCGAAATCGGCCCATGGGTTCGGATTCTGGACCTATTAATCGATCGAAGGGCTAACGAACATATATAAAAAATCACGATAACTCAACAACTAATGACGCTATCTTCATCAAATTTGTGCTGTAGGTTACTAGTAATGAAACTACTTCGGGGATTGCGTAAGGTCGGGATTGGACCATGCGTTCGAAACGTAGAACTTTTTGATCGAATTTAGGCCAAACGAGCATAATTCCGAAACCAATGAAGATAGAACCTCCAAATTTGGTATCAGGGTGTCCCTTCCTATTTCCTAAGTGTCTTGGGAATTTGGGCCCCATTGGAGTAGTGGGTCGGGGACCAGCCACACATATCCGAAGACCTTAAAGCATATCTTTAAAATTAATAAACATAACAACTTGAAAAAATGTAGAAGCTTCCAATTTGCCACAAGGGTGTTCTTTACTATCTCTTGCGTGTTCCCTTAATTTGGGATCAATTGGAGAGGTGGTTCAGTACCCCTCTCAGACCTCCCAAGTTTTAAAAGCTTATAATCGAAATTACTAAAAATAGTTACTTAAAATTAAGATAGACCGTTCAAATTGTGTACAAGGGTTAACTAGTACTATAAGTAAAGCGCGGGCTGTATAAGGGCGAAATCAGCCCATGGGTTCGGATTCTGGACCTTTTAGTCGGTGTCAGGGATAACGAACATATATTAAAAATCACGATAACTCAACAACTAATGAGGCTATCTTCATGAAATTTTTGCTGTAGGTTATTGGTAATGAAACTACGGCGGTGATTACGTACGGTGAGGATTGGACAATGGGTTCGGAACTGAGAACTTTTTGATCGAATTTAGGCCAAACTATCGTAATTCCGAAACCAATGAAGATAGAACCTCGAAATTTGGTATCAGGGTGTCCCTTCCTATTGCGTAAGTGTCTTTGAAATTTGGACCCCATTGGACTAGTGGGTCGGGGACCAGCCACTCAGTTCCGAGGACCTTAAAGCATATTTTCGAAATTAGTAAAAATAGTAACTTGAAACAAATGTAGAAGCTTCAAATTTGGCCCAGGGTGTTCTTTACTATTTCTTCCGTGCCCCTCTAATTTGGGATCATTTGGAGTGGTGGTTCAAGACCTCTCTTAGACCCCCAAATGTGTAAAAGCTTATCATCGAAATTAATAAACCTAGTAACTTAAAATTAAGATAGAACGTTCCAATTGTATACAAGGGTTAACTAGTATTGAAAGTATGACGGGACTGCATATGGGCGAAATCGTACCATGGTTTCGGGTTCTGGAACCCTTGAAAAGTTCAAGGACTAAAAAACATATATCTTAAAAACACCATAACTCAAAAAATAATGCCGGTATTTTGATGAAATTTAAACTCTAGGTTACTAGTAATGAAAGTACCATGCGGATTGGTTCTGGTCGAGTTTAATTTCAAAGCCAAAGAATATATTTCCTATGTCCTATGTGTCTCCGAAATCTACACTAAATTGTAGTGGTTCAGCTATGTTCAAAGGTACTTGCTGCATTTATGGAAAATTTATTTGAATATTTAAATGAATTATATGAAAAGGTCTAAATTTGTAATTGTATTTTAGAAATACATTTATTGCATATTTTGCGTTTATAAGCTTTTCTATTAGGTATATAAACTAACCATTTAAAATAATTGCAATTTTGAAAAATTTGGATTATTAAATATATTATGCTTTGATTATCTTTTTATCACAAAATTTAATAATTAGAATTTTTTCATTTTGTAATTGAATTGGAATAAATATATTTTCATTTATTTCAAGTTTGTTTGTTTTTTAATATTTTTAAATAGATAAATTAGTAAGAATTTGTAATATTTTTTAATAGATAGTGTAATTAGAAAATGTTTTTAGTATTATAAAGTTAATTTGGTTAGCTATGTCTTACGATCAAATTAATAACAGCTTTTATGGTGTTAAAATGACTTATGGATATGTCCTTAAATTTGAACCGAATAGGTGTAGGGTATTTCTAAGTCGGTTGCACCGACTGACTGTTTCTTTACTTGTTTTTTGTTCATTTTGTGTAAATCGTCTCGGTCTTCTGTAAATGGGTGTATCATCGGTCGTAACAATCTTCATGTGAATTGGATGATCTACGGGATCCTTGGGTTTATAATTTTCAATTAGAGCGAGTCCTTTTCTTCTAATATCTTTGTCCCTGAGATGAGATGTAACAGGTAAATTTGCATCGTCAATGACATCAAGTGAAATTTTTGATAAAAAACATGTTTTTAAATTTTCTGAATTTCCTTCTATTTTTTGTTCAGAATTTATCTTCTTTGAGATATTACCTTTGCCTTTTCAATTGTCACTACAGCCAATTCTAACAGGTTCATCCCGATTATTATATCTGGTTTCATAAAATCTGAATTTACGGTATGGACCTCTATGTTTTCAAACATTTCTTCCCCAATTTTAAAATTTACGATGCACGATTCACTGGTCGAAACAGTTGCCCCTAAGCCCGATACAGACAGTTTTATATCCTTGTTGTAATATTTCAGCTTAATAGATGGTATAAAATTTTCTTTTACTAAACAAATTTCACTTCCAGTATCCACCAAGCTATCTAAAATGAAATTATTTATTTTACACTGAACTTTTTTTATTATAACGTGCGATGATTTCTTCTGTGGTTCCTTTGTACAATTTGTTCTTTTATGTCCAAATTCGTTGCAGCTAAAGCATTTACGATCTTTTGTTTTATCCGGGCAAGAATGCCATTCGTGATCTGATGAACCGCAATTGAAGCAATAATTTCTCCTTTGTGGTTTTCTTTCTTTTGACATATAATTTTCTTTTTTGAATTGCTTGCTTTCTGCAAAATTTTTGCCACCAAACTTTTTGTATTCGTTCTTAACTTTTTCATAAATTAATAGTTTTTCTTTAAAATCACTTATATTTCTTGCACCATAAAGTATAATTTTGTTATTGGTATGATCCTTAATACCATCGATAACATATTCGATTATGGATAAATCATACACATCCGTTTGTGAAGCAAGATCAGTCATGTGGTATAAATATACGCGTAGTGTTTCATCGTGTTTCTTCTTCCTTTCTTTTAATTTGTTGTGCACTTCGACACTGCTTATTTTTGATTCAAATTCTTGAATTAAACTTCTTTTTAAATCATAATAATTTAACGGTTTAGCGTCACCATCAATGAAAGCTTTCGCTGCTCCTTCCAAACATCGTTTGCAAAAAATAAATTTTTGTAAATCATTTAAATTAAAAATTTCAGCATACTGTTCAAATTCAATTTACCATTTTTTGACGCTCATCGTATCGTCTAAAAAATGAATCTATTTGCATGTGCGTCAATAGCAATATTACTATTTTGTCTACTCTGTTTTCGCCTTCCACTCATATTAATAATTTAAAATTTAAAAAGCACTTACTTCGTTGAGAATTAAGCTACCTTATTTTCAGCGAATCCAATGTTCAATATTAAACGTATTAATTAAACGCACAAATCAATAATTTTAAAAAATGTATTAAAATAAAAAATTTTTTTTTTTTTATATATATTTAATACAGATTATTTTCAAATTTTAACAGTTTTATTTCTAACGCCACGGTATATAATAAAATATATAATTTTTTTTTTTTTTTGTAGTTCGTTATGACAGTTATAAAAGTTAAAAAAATTTATTCGTATATTAATTTTTAACTTATGTGGTTTTAAGTCCGTTAATTTCTTTCAAATCCCGGTTGAGCCCCCAAAAATGGTATTGAAATAATAAAAACCACAGATTTTATACAAAAAATTAAAATAAATGTTTTATTATATATATATGAAATCATTAACTAAAAGTTGAGAATTGAAATTATTAACACTTAATTCCAAATTTGTTTAACAATATTTAATTCTTTAATAATTATCCAAAAGTTTCAAAAAAATCACAAATCAATATAAAAGAGATTATTTTATAATTCACCAAAACAATATTGAAAAGTTTAATTTAACAATTTATAAAAATGTTCAAAAAGTTTAATTTAATATTTAGTAATAATTTATAAAAATGTTCAAAAGTTTAATGTAATAAAACTTTTAATCTAAAACAATATTCAATTAATAATCGATTCCGAATAAAAATGTCCACGTCCATGTTTTAATCTTCTTCTTACTTCGGCTCTACTTCGAACAAGACTGCTCTTTAAAAACAAATTTATATTATATGAAAAATAAATAACGGAATCTATTTACTATTTTACTTGCTATTAAATTATCCAAAAAAATGCATTAAATTAAACAAAAACAAATAAATAGCAAATAGAATGCAAATATACTAGTCGAAGGAAATATAGTTTTATATACATAATATTTGTATTTTTATTATTATTTTATTATTATTAATAACCGCCAAAAAACTACTTCTATTATTCCTTATCCGGGATTCTAAAGGCCACATATAATAAAAACAAGTAAAGAAACAGTTAGAAATACCCTACACCTATTTGGTTCAAATTTAAGGACATATCCATAAGTCATTTTTACACCATAAAAGCTGTTATTAATTTGATCGTAAGACATAGCTAACCAAATTAACTTTATAATACTAAAAACATTTTCTAATTACACTATCTATTAAAAAATATTACAAATTCTTACTAATTATCTATTTAAAAATATTAAAAAACAAACAAACTTGAAATAAATGAAAATATATTTATTTCAATTCAATTACAAAATGAAAAAATTCTAATTATTAAATTTTGTGATAAAAAGATAATCAAAGCATAATATATTTAATAATCCAAATTTTTCAAAATTTCAATTATTTTAAATGGTTAGTTTATATACCTAATAGAAAAGCTTATAAACGCAAAATATGCAATAAATGTATTTCTAAAATACAATTACAAATTTAGACCTTTTCATATAACTCATTCAAATATTCATATAAATTTTACATAAATGCAGCAAGTACCTTTGAACATAGCTGAACCACTACAATTTAGTCTAGATTTCGGAGACACATAGGACATAGGAAATATATTCTTTGGCTTTGAAATTAAACTCAACCAGAACCAATTCGCATGGTATTTTCATTACTAGTAACCTAGAGTTTAAATTTCATCAAAATACCGGCATTATTTTTTGAATTATGGTGTTTTTAAGATATATGTTTTTTAGTCCTTGAACTTGTTAAGGGTTCCAGAACCCGAAACCATGGTACGATTTCACCCATATGCAGTCCCGTCATACTTTCAATACTAGTTAACCCTTGTATACAATTAGAACGTTCTATCTTAATTTTAAGTTTTTAGTTTTATTAATTTCGATGATAGGCTTTTACACATTTGGGGGTCTAAGAGAGGTCCTGAACCACCACTCCAAATGATCCCAAATTAGGGGGGCACGGAAGAAATAGTAAAGAACACCCTGGGCCAAATTTAAAGCTTCTACATTTGTTTCAAGTTACTATTTTTATTAATTTCGAAAATATGCTTTAAGGTCCTCGGAACTGAGTGGCTGGTCCCCGACCCACTAGTCCAATGGGGCCCAAATTTCAAAGACACTTACGCAATAGGAAGGGACACCCTGATACCAAAGTTGGAGGTTATATCTTCATTGGTTTCGGAATTACGCTAGTTTTTACGCTAAATTCGATCAAAAAGTTCTCAGTTCCGAACCCATGGTTCAATCCTCACCGTACGTAATCATCGCCGTAGTTTCATTACCAATAACCTACAGCACAAATTTCATGAAGATAGCCTCATTAGTTGTTGAGTTATCGTGATTTTTAATATATGTTCGTTATCCCTGACACCGACTAAAAGGTCCAGAATCCGAACCCATGGGCTGATTTTGCCCTTATAAAGCCCGCGCTTTACTTATAGTACTAGTTAACCCTTGTACACAATTTGAACGGTCTATCTTAATTTTAAGTAACAATTTTTAGTATTTTCGATTATAAGCTTTTAAAACTTGGGAGGTTTGAGAGGGGTACTGAACCACCTCTCCAATTGATCCCAAATTAAAGGAACACGCAAGAGATAGTAAAAAACATCCTTGTGGCAAATTGGAAGCTTCTACATTTTTTCAAGTTGTTATCTTTATTAATTTTAAAGATATGCTTTAAGGTCTTCGGATATGTGTGGCTGGTCCCCGACCCACTACTTCAATGGGGCCCACATTCCCAAGACACTTAGGAAATAGGAAGGGACACCCTGATACCAAATTTGGAGGTTCTATCTTCATTGGTTTCGGAATTATGCTCGTTTGGCCTAAATTCGATCAAAAAGTTCTAGGTTCCGAACCCATGGTCCAATCCCGACCTTACGCAATCCCCGAAGTAGTTTCATTACTAGTAACCTGCAGCACAAATTTGATGAAGATAGCGTCATTAGTTGTTGAGTTATCGTGATTTTTTATATATGTTCGTTAGCCCTTCGATCGATTAATAGGTCCAAAATCCGAACCCATGGGCCGATTTCGCCCATATGCAATCCCCGCCGTACTTTGAGTCCTAGTAACCTACAGTTAAAATTTCATCAAGATAGCTCCATTATTTTTTGAGTTATCGTGCCTACGGACGGACGGACGGACATGGCTATATCGACTAAGGCGGTCACGCTGATCACAAATATATATACTTTTCCATATCTAGCTCGCTTCCTTTAGGTGGTTACAAACACCATACCAAAGTTAATATACCCCTTTACCTATTCTATAGGTGTAGGGTATAAAAACTGAAAAAAAGAAATTCAAATACCTTACGCAACCATTCAAAGTTTAGCTTATCCGCCAAAAGATTTGTAGCTCTGTATTTTTTATTTGCCCTTTTTCTTGCATATTTCAAACGCAATAAACTTTTATTGAACCATTTAGCATGATACGATCTTTTTGCAATTTTTTTGGGAATTAAAGTTTTAATGCAGTCTTTTACTTTATTATTAGAAATTTAATATTTATCATAATCATATTGCAAAACAATACCATTATGAGCCACAGAACAATAGTTTACAATTTTAATTTCGATTTCAAGCGCAATGTGATGTATTATGATAACTTAAGAAAACTAAATCTAGTAACCTACGTAAACTATTATAATATTTATTTATAAAAATTAAACTAATACTTAAAAATGAATCTTTTAGGATGTGGACACAAGTTGAAGAAATATTGAATGGAAGCATGAAATCTTCTTCGTTGAGCTATGTTCAGCTAACATCCTGCAAGTTGAAATCACCAAGAACACATAAAGAACGCCTATCTTATCTTCCGAAGTGTCAAGTGCAAAACGTGATATATGAAGAACTTTTTTCCAATAAACAACTCAAATGTCATCTACTTTTTCCTTTATACCAGTAATATTAAAATTCCTTTGTCGGGATCTATTTTTATCAGAGTCCACATATTTTGTCACTAAGGAGCTTTATATGCAATATTATCTAAATTAGAGTTTTTATTTGCAACGATTTAATTTAAATTATCAATTAAATTTGTAGAGTCATTTGCATTCAAATTCAAAGAAATACTGCTATTTTTATCATTATACAGTTTGCTTGATCAATCATATCACTAGATGGTTTTTAGCACATTTTTAAAAGATTTTGTAAATACGTGCCTATACATATAGCTTCACTCTGTTCGTCCGTTTATCTGTATGTTTACAAAAACTTTTAAATCGTTTGAAATAGAGTAAAGAAATTTTAACTACGGGTAGGTATTATAAAAAAAAGTAATTTAATGAAAGAACTTTTTTCTGTAGCCCCGTTTTCTATATTCAAAGTGTTATAAAAAGAGTTCTTATAAGCTGTATAAATTTTTTAAAGCCAAATGTATGCGTTATGCGAAACTCAATTTTTTAAATTTTTTATTTTGCAGTAACACTTGTAACTTAAATACCCCCTAAATTTTTTTCTAGTAATATACAAAATTTAAAATTGCAACATTATATTTCAACATTTGTTAAATGTTTTTGCTTAAATTAAAGAGGGATTCTTTAAATTGAAGAAAGTGTATCTTAGTTTTAAATATATTGCTTAGATTAGTAAGTAAAATTCCAAATTTTGGTGAACTTCACAGTTTAATTTCTAGAATATAAAAAAATGGAAAGAGGCAAATGCGGGGTGGTAAGATTCTCGTGAATTCTCATAAGTTTGCTTGGTAAAAATTTGTGAAACCTTCCCCATTGAAGGACTATTACGACTTAAAAATTAATACTTTTATGTTTTATTAATCAGTAACTATTTTTCAAAAAATTAAATGTTAATGCTCCAACATTATATTTCGCATTTGTTAAAAGGTTTTCTTGAGTGCATTGGGATTATATTCTAAGTATTGATTTCATTATTATACTATAATAATAATAATAAATTGATCAAATAACTAAATTATAATATTATCATTTTTTATACCCTACACCTATTGAATAGGAAAAGGGTAAATTAACTTTGATATGATGTTTGTAACCACCTTAAGGAATCGAGCTAGATATGGAAAAGTATATATATTTGTGATCGGGTGACCTCCTGAGTCGATTTAGCAATATTCGTCTATCGTTCGTCCGTAGGCACGATAAATCAAAAACTAATGCAGCTACATTGATAAAATTTTTGTTGTAGGTTTCTAGTATTGCATATGGCCGAGATCGGTATTTTGATGAAGGTTGCTAGTAATGAAACTACGGTGGGGATTGCGTATCGCCAAGATGGCTCCGTAGGTTCGGATCCTAATTCGAAAGCTTAATTGAGGAAAAATGAAAATAATTCCGAAACTAATGATGATAAACTTCAAAATCTGGTTTAAGCTTGTTTTCTCCTATTTCCTTAGTGTTCTTGAAATTTGGTACCAATTGGATTAGCGGTTTAGGGACCTCCCAAACAACTCCGAAAATCTTAAAGAATATCTTCGAAATTAATAAAGATACTAACTTGAAACAAATGAAGGAGCTTAAATTTTGACACAAGATGTTTTTTACTATTTCCTTCGTATACCCAAAATTTAGACTCAATTCGAGTAGTGGTTCAGATACCTCTCTTGGACCTCCCAAGGTTTCAAAGCTTACTGTCGAATTTAAAAAAGATAAGACCTTCCAGTTATGTACAAGAGTTAACTAGTATTGAAAGTACGACGAGAACTGCATATGGGCGAAATTAGACCATGAGTTCGGGTTCTGAAACTTTTGATTGTTTCAAAGCATAAGGAGCATATACACAAAAAACACGATAACTCAAAAACTAATGGAGCTATCTTGATGAAATTTTAAATATAGGTTACTTGTACTGAAAGTGCGGTGAGGATTGCGTACCGTTCAAATCAAACCATAGATTCGGATCCTAGAAACTTTAGATCAAATTGAGGCAAAACGAGGTTAATTCCGAAACTAATGAAGATGGAACCTCCAAATTTGGTAGGTGTCCGTTCCTGTTACCTTAGTGTCCTTGAAATTTGGGACCAATTGATTCGGCGACCAGCCACGCAACTCTTTGAAAGCATTTCTTCGAAATTACTAAGGATATTAACTTGAAACAAATGTAGAAGCTTCAAATTTAATACAAGGGTTTCTTTTGCAACAACAATACTACTGGACCACTTTCCTATACGTGTCTTGATCATATTTTAAACAAGTAAAGAAACAGTCAGTCGGTGCAACCGACTTAGAAATACCCTACACCTATTTGGTTCAAATTTAATAGGAAGTCCGTAAGTTATTTTAACACCATAAAACCTGTTATTAATTTGATCGTAAGACATAGCTAACCAAATTAACTTTATAATACTAAAAACATTTTCTAATTACTCTATCTATTAAAGAATATTACAAATTCTTACTAATTTATCTATTTAAAAATATTAACAAGTAAAGAAACAGTCAGTCGGTGCAACCGACTTAGAAATACCCTACACCTATTTGGTTCAAATTTAAGGACATATCCATAAGTCATTTTAACACCATAAAAGCTGTTATTAATTTGATCGTAAGACATAGCTAACCAAATTAACTTTATAATACTAAAAACATTTTCTAATTACACTACCTGTTAAAAAATATTACAAATTCTTACTAATTTATCTATTTAAAAATATTAAAAAACAAAAAAACTTGAAATAAATGAAAATATTACATTTCAAATATTATTCCAATTCAATTACAAAATGAAAAAATTCAAATTATTAAATTTTGTGATAAAAAGATAATCAAAGCATAATATATTTAATAATCTAAGTTTTTCAAAATTGCAATTATTTTAAATGGTTAGTTTATATACCTAATAGAAAAGCTTATAAACGCAAAATATGCAATAAATGTATTTCTAAAATACAATTACAAATTTAGACCTTTTCATATAATTCATTTAAATCTTCAAATAAATTTTACAACATAGCTGAACCTTTGAACATTGCTGAACCACTACAATTAAGTCTAGATTTCGGAGACACATAGGACATAGGAAATATATTCTTTGGCTTTGAAATTAAACTCGACCAGAACCAATTCCCATGGTACTTTCATTACTAGTAACTTAGAGTTTAAATTTCATCAAAATGCCGGCATTATTTTTTGAGTTATGGTGTTTTTAAGATATATGTCTTTTAGTCCTTGAACTTGTCAAGAGTTCCAGAACCCGAAACCATGGTACGATTTCGCCCATATGCAGTCCTGTCATACTTTCAATACTAGTTAACCCTTGTATACAATTGGAACGTTCTATCTTAATTTTAAGTTACTAGTTTTATTAATTTCGATGATAAGATTTTACACAGTTGGGGGGTCTAAGAGAGGTCCTTAACCACCAGTCCAAATGATCTTAAATTAGGGGGGCACGGAAGAAATAGTAAAGAACACCCTGGGCCAATTTTGAAGTTTCTACATTTGTTTCAAATTACTATTTTTATTAATTTCGAAAATATGCTTTAAGGTCCTCGGAACTGAGTGGCTGGTCCCCGACCCACTAGTCCAATGGGGCCCAAATTTCAAAGACACTTACGCAATAGGAAGGGACACCCTGATACCAAATTTGGAGGTTATATCTTCATTGGTTTCGGAATTACGCTAGTTTGGCCTAAATTCGATCAAAAAGTTCTCAGTTCCGAACCCATTGTCCAATCCTCACCGTACGTAATCAACGCCGTTTCATTACCAATAACCTACAACGCAAATTTCATGAAGATAGCCTCATTAGTTGTTGAGTTATCGTGATTTTTAATATATGCTCGTTATCCCTGACACCGACTAAAAGGTCCAGAATCCGAACCTATGGGCTGATTTCGCTCTTATACAGCCCGCGCTTTACTTATAGTACTAGTTAACCCTTGTACACAATTTAAACGGTCTATCATAATTTTAAGTAACTATTTTTAGTAATTTCGATTATAAGCTTTTAAAACTTGGGAGGTCTGAGAAGGGTACTGAACCACCTCTCCAATTGCTCCCAAATTAAGGGAACACGCAAGAGATAGTAAAGAACCTTGTGGCAAATTGGAAGCTTCTACATTTTTTCAAGTTGTTATCTTTATTAATTTTAAAGATATGCTTTAAGGTCTTCGGAAATGTGTGGCTGGTCCCCGACCCAGTACTCCAATGGGTCCCAAATTCCCAAGACATTTAGGAAATAGGAAGGGACGCCCTGATACCAAATTTGGGGGTTCTATCTTCATTGGTTTCGGAATTAAGCTCGTTTGGCCTAAATTCGATCAAAAAGTTCTAGGTTCCGAACCCATGGTACCAATCCCAACGTTACGCAATCCCCGAAATAGTTTCATTACTAGTAACCTACAGCACAAATTTGATGAAGATAGCGTCATTAGTTGTTGAGTTATCGTTATTTTTTATATATGTATGTTCGTTAGCCCTTCGATCGATTAAAAGGTCCAGAATCCGAACCCATGGGCCGATTTCGCCCATATGCAATCCCCGCCGTACTTTCAGTCCTTGTAATCTACAGTTAAAATTTCATCAAGTTAGCTCCATTATTTTTTGAGTTATCGTGCCTACGGACGGACGGACATGGCTATATCGACTCAGGCGGTCACGCTGATCACAAATATATATACTTTTCCATATCTACCTCGCTTCCTTTAGGTGGTTACAAACACCATACCAAAGTTAATATCCCCTTTTACCTATTCTATAGGTGTAGGGTATAAAAATATGTTTGTTTGGCTTCTATGGTGCTCACTGCATCGAACTCAAGTATTGTACACCCGATGCCACTTTGGCTACCTCTACACCATTTTTTTCCATTTTTAACTTCCTTTAAATAGAAAGAAGTAAAGAAACAGTCAGTCGGTGCAACCGACTTAGAAATACCCTACACCTATTTGGTTGGTAAGGACATATCCATAAGTCATTTTAACACCATAGAAGCTGTTATTAATTTGATCGTAAGACATAGCTAACCAAATTAACTGTATAATACTAAAAACATTTTCTAATTACCCTATCTATTAAAAAATACTACAAATTCTTACTAATTTATCTATTTAAAAATATTAAAAAACCAACAAACTTAAATAAATAAAAATATATTTATTCCAATTCAATTACAAAATGAAAAAATTCTAATTATTAAATTTTGTGATAAAAAAATAATCAAAGCATAATATATTTAATAATCCAAATTTTTAAAAATTGCAATTATTTTAAATGGTTAGTTTATATACCTAATAGAAAAGCTTATAAACGCAAAATATGCAATAAATTTATTTCTAAAATTCAATTAAAAATTTACACCTTTTCATATAATTCATTTAAATATAAAAATAAATTTTACATAAATGCAGCAAGTACCTTTGAACATAGCTGAACCACTACAATTAAGTCTAGATTTCGGAGACACATAGGACATAGGAAATATATTCTTTGGCTTCGAAATTAAACTCGACCACAACCAATTCCCATGGTACTTTCATTACTAGTAACCTACTGTTAAATTTCATCAAAATACCGGCATTATTTTTTGAGTTATGGTGTTTGTAAGATATATGTTTGTTAGTCCTTGAACTTTTCAAGGGTTCCAGGACCCGAAATTATGGTACGATTTCGCCCATATGCAGTCCCGTCATACTTTAAATACTAGTTAACACTTGTACACAATTGGAACGCTCTATCTTAATTTTAAGTTACTAGTTTTATTAATTTCGATGATAAGCTTTTACACACTGGGGGGTCTAAGAGAGGTTCTGAACCACCACTCCAATTGATCCCAAATTAGGGGGGCACGCAAGAAATAGTAAAGAACACCCTTGTGGCAAATTGGAAGCTTCTACATTTGTTTCAAGTTACTATCTTTATTAATTTCGAAAATATGCTTTAAGGGCCTAAGAACTGAGTGGCTGGTCCCCGATCCACTACTCCAATGAGGCCCAAATTTCAAAGACACTTACGAAATAGGAAGGGACACCCTGATACCAAATTTGGAGGTTCTATCTTCATTGGTTTCGGAATTATGCTCGTTTGGCCTAAATTCGATCAAAAAGTTCTAAGTTCCGAACCCATTGTCCAATCCTCACCGTACGTAATCACCGCCGTAGTTTCGCTGCCAATAACCTACAGCACAAATTTCATGAAGATAGCCTCATTAGTTGTTGAGTTATCGTGATTTTTTATATATGTTCCTTAGCTCTGACATCGATTAAAAGGTCCGGAATCCGAACCGTTGGGCTGATTTCGCCCTTATATAGTCCGCGCTGTACTTATAGTACCAGTTAACCCTTGTACACAATTTCAACGGTCTATCCTAATTTTAAGTAACTATTTTTAGTAATTTCGATTATAAGCCTTTAAAACTTGGGAGGTCTGAGAGGGGTACAGAACCACCACTCCAATTGATCCCAAATTAGGGGAACACGCAAGAGATAGTAAAGAACACCCTTGTGGCAAATTGGAAGCTTCTACATTTTTTCAAGTTGTTATCTTTATTAATTTTAAAGATATGCTTTAAGGTCTTCGGAAATGTGTGGCTGGTCCCCGACCCACTACTCCAATGGGACCCAAATTGACAAGACACTTAGGAAATAGGAAGGGACACCCTGATACTAAATTTGGAGGTTCTATCTTCATTGGTTTCGGAATTATGCTCGTTTGGCCTAAATTCGATCAAAAAGTTCTAGGTTCCGAACCCATGGTCCAATCCCGACCTTACGCAATTCCCGAAGTAGTTTCATTACTAGTAACCTACAGCACAAAATTGATGAAGATAGCGTCATTAGTTGTTGAGTTATCGTGATTTTTTATATTTGTTCGTTAGCCCTGAAACCGATTAAAAGGTCCAGA
Organism: Dolichopus griseipennis; assembly: GCA_963082915.1. Taxonomy (NCBI): domain Eukaryota; kingdom Metazoa; phylum Arthropoda; class Insecta; order Diptera; family Dolichopodidae; genus Dolichopus; species Dolichopus griseipennis. The sequence continues at coordinate 88,916,970 of OY720442.1, read as the reverse complement.
ATCCGAACCCATGGGCCGATTTCGCCCATATGCAATCCCCGCCGTACTTTCAGTCCTAGTAACCTACAGTTAAAATTTCATCAAGATAGCTCCATTATTTTTTGAGTTATCGTGCCTACGGACGGACGGACGGACGGACATGGCTATATCGACTAAGGCGGTCACGCTGATCACAAATATATATACTTTTCCATATCTAGCTCGCTTCCTTTAGGTGGTTACAAACACCATACCAAAGTTAATATACCCCTTTACCTATTCTATAGGTGTAGGGTATAAAAAACAAAAAAACTTGAAATAAATGAAAATATATTTATTCCAATTCAATTACAAAATGAAAAAATTCTAATTATTAAATTTTGTGATAAAAAGATAATCAAAGCAAAATATATTTAATAATCCAAATTTTTAAAAATTGCAATTATTTTAAATGGTTAGTTTATATACCTAATAGAAAGCTTATAAACTCAAAATATGCAATAAATGTATTTCTAAAATACAATTACAAATTTAGACCTTTTCATATAATTCATTTAAATATAAAAATAAATTTTACATAAATGCAGCAAGTACTTTTGAACATAGCTGAACCACTACAATTAAGTCTAAATTTCAAGGACACATAGGAAATAGGAAATATATTCTTTGGCTTCGAAATTAAACTCGACCACAACCAATTCCCATGGTACTTTCATTACTAGTAACCTAGAGTTTAAATTTCATCAAAATAGCTGCATTATTTTTTGAGTTATGGTGTTTTTAAGATATATATTTTCTATCTTAATTTTAAGTTACTAGTTTTATTAATTTCGATGATAAGCTTTTACGCATTGGGGGGTCTAAGAGAGGTACTGAACCACCCCTCCAATTGATCCAAATATTCAATATTCATTTTTGGGGATTTCAATCGTCCTTCACTATCGTTTATAGTAGACGATTCTGATAACTTGCTACTACCAATTAATTTTAATGACGAAACTGATTTTGATATTATCAGTGAGTTTTATGGTAACGACTTACAGCAAATTATCAGATTTCCTAACAAAAATAATAAGTGGTTAGATCTTGCATTTTCTAATGCATATGATAAAGTGGAAGTTAAACTCGCTGATGATACAGCTAATTTATTCTCCAACTCACTTCATCATAACGCAGTCATCTTTGAATTTTCTTCCATCACGCCACTTTTTGCTAAATCTTACAATAATAATATTGTATTTGATTTTCTTAATGCCGATTATCAAAGCATTAATAATGCTTCATCGGTTGTTAATTGGGACGAACTGTTAAGACAACAGAACATTGACTCAACAGTATCTATTTTCTATATGAAATTATTTAAATAAATATGTACCTAAAATACGTAAAAAGGATAAGACCACAGAACCGTGGCTTAACCGAGAACTTAGGACTTTGCGCAATCAGCGCAACAAACTTTATAAAAAAATTAAATTTACAAAGGAGCCTGATACTAATTTATTAAATATGTATAAGGATCTCGATTTAGAATTTAAAAACAAATCAAATTTGGCATATGACAATTATGTATCCGAGATCGGTAGTAAATTAATTACGGATCCAAAAAAATTTTTTGACTTTGTCAATACAAAACGAAAGACTTGTGGGTATCCAAACTCTATGTCTAAAGACAATGTTTTCTCTTCAAATCCTAATGTAATCTGTAATTTCTTCGCAGATTGCTTTCAAAAAGTTTTTCGTCCGCTTGACGTATCCATCAATATCCCAATTTCAAACTCGGTTAGTAATACTAATTCAATTGTAAAAGATTTGTATATTTCGGAAAATGAAATTTATGAAGCAATAAATAACCTCGATCTTAAAAAAGGTGTGGGCCCGGATTTAATTGCTCCTTCTTTTTTATACAATTGCATTAGTTATTTGACATATCCACTTCACATTATATTTAATATATCACTTTTGTCAGGCACCTTCCCATCTGCTTGGAAATCATCTTTTTTGACCCCTATTCATAAAAAAGGAGACAAAGCTTCTGTTGAAAACTATCGAGGAATAGCCATCCTTTCGACTATCCCAAAATTGTTTGAGAAAATTGTGGTGGGCAAAATCACACCTATTATTAATATTAAACTAAATGAACAACAGCGTGGTTTCAGAAAAGGTCGCTCTACTACTACAAATCTTGTAGTTTACACTTCTGAAATATTAAATGAAATGGAGAAGGGTTACCAAGTTGACGCAATTTATACTGACTTTAGCAAAGCTTTCGATCGTGTTGATCATAATATTTTGCTGAAGAAACTTGAAACTTTGGGCATATCTGGTTCTTTCTTGGCATGGCTTGGCTCTTATCTTAATGGAAGAACTCAGAACATAAAATTCCAAGGCCATTTGTCAAACCCAATTTATGTTACTTCTGGTGTGCCTCAAGGTAGCCATTTAGGTCCACTTCTATTCAATGTATTTATTTCAAATCTTTCTGAAAAATTATTAGGTGTATCTCATATTGCATTTGCTGACGATCTTAAAATATTTCATGTTATTAAGAATAACTCTGATGTTCAATTACTTCAAGAAAACATGCATTCTTTACATGAATGGTACATATCCAATAGATTAGAACTAAATATTGAGAAATGCAAGGTCATAAGCTTTACACGTAAAAGAAATACAATACTTTTCAATTATTCAATAGACAATTTAGCTCTCGAAAGGGTGAATAGCATGACCGATCTTGGGATTCTTTTGGATGATAAATTAAATTTTAATCTTCATTACGAACACATGATTGCAAAGGCAAATAAAATGTTAGGTTTCATTAAAAGAAGGGCCAAAGAGTTTAATGACGTAGCAGTAACAAAAGCACTTTATTGTTCTTTGGTTCGATCTACTTTAGAATATGGTCACATTGTTTGGGATCCGGCATTTCAAACACACTCTAAAAGAATTGAATCTGTTCAAAAACAGTTTCTTTTATTTGCTCTAAGAAACCAATATGACCCTTCAGAGTACTCCACTCTTCCAAGCTACATTACAAGACTAAATACCTTGAAAATGTTAACTCTTGCATCACGCAGGGAAATTCTTTCATCCTGCTTCACTTTCGACATCTTAAATAAAAATATTGATATTCAGTTTCTAACGTATAAAGTCAGAATAAATAACGAAGTTAGACAAACAAGAAACACTAAATTTTTGATTGAAAATACTCACAGAACTCAATACGCAAATAATGAACCTATAAACAGATGTTGCACTACATTTAATAAACATAGTTATCTTTTTTCAACAGATTTATCTAAAAACACTTTTAAATATAAACTTAAGCAAAAATTTTTAAATGAACCTATTTTGTAAACTTAATAATAATTTCAAGTTCAAGTACATATTAACATATTATATGATATTATATCATAAGTAATTACGTTCATACAGTGCTTTTGCTTTTTTGTTTTTGTTCGGTAAGCATTTTTTGTTTTTTGTGTAAATTTTTAATATTTTGTACAGTAAAAAAAAACTTTGTATTGTAATTTGACCTAAATATTCTAATTTTTGTTAATTGTTCTTACACTTTTTTTTTTTTTGTAAATTCTGTTTAAAATTTTAAATTATGAATAATAGTATAAGATATTTTCTTTTTTTTTTGTTTGTAAAAACCTTGTTTTGGTTAATGAAATAAAATAAAATAAATAAAATTAGAGGGACACGCAGGAAATAGTAAAGAACACCCATGTGCCAAATTTGAAGCTTCTACATTTGTTTCAAGTTACTATCTTTATTAATTTCGAAAATATGCTTTAAGCCCCTCGGAACTGAGTCGCTGGTTCCCACCCAGTACTCCAATTGGGCTCAAATTTCAAGGAGACTAAGGAAATCGAAGGCAACAATCCTCACCGTACGCAATCGCCGCCGTAGTTTCATTACCAATAACCTACAGCACAAATTTCATGAAGATAGCGTCATTAATTGTTGAGTTATCGTGATTTTTTATATATGTTCGTTAAACCCTGAAACCGATTAAAAGGTCCAGAATCCGAACCCTTGGGCTGATTTCGCCCTTTTACAGCCCGCGCTGTACTTTTAGTACTACTAGTAGTACACACTAGTAGTACACACCCTTGTACACAAATTGAATAGAGATAGACCTTTGTACACTTGTAACAAATTTGAAGCTTCTACATGTTTTCAAGTTGCTATCTTTATTAATTTTAAGGATATACTTTAAGGTCTTCGGAAATGTGTGGCTGGTCCCCGACCCACTACTCCAATGGGGCCCAAAATTTCAAAGACACTAACGAAACAGGAACATATATAAAAAATCACGATAACTCAACAACTAATGACGCTATCTTCATCAAATTTGTGCTTTAGGTTACTAGTAATGAAACTATTTCGGAGATTGCGTAAGGTCGAGATTGGACCATGGGTTCGGAACTCAGAACTTTTTTATCGAATTTAGGCCAAACGAGCATAATTCCGAAACCAATGAAGATAGAACCTCCAAACTTGGTATCAGGGTGTCTCTTTCTATTTCCTTAATGTCCTTGAAATTTGGCATCAGTTGGAGTAGTGGGTTGGGGACCAGCGATACAGTTCCAAAGACCTTAAAGCATATTTTCGAAATTAATAAAGATAGTAACTTCAAACAAATTTAGACGTTTCAAATTTGGTACATGGGTGCTCTTTCCTATTTCCTGCGCGTTCTCCTAATTTTGGATCAATCAGAGTGGTTGTTCAGTACCCCTCTTACACCCCCCGAGGTTTAAAAGCACCATCGAAATTAATAAAAATATTAACTTAAAATTAAGATAGAACGTTCCAATTGTGTACAAGGGTTAACTAGTATTGAACCGTACCATGGTTTCGGATTCTGGAACCTTTAAAAGGTCAAAGGCTAACGAACATATATCTTAAAAATAACATAACTCAATAAATAATTCCCCTATTTTGATGAAATTTAAACTCTAGGTTACTAATAATGAAAGTGCCATGGGAATTGGTTCTGGCCGAGTTCAGATAATGAGTTCGGATTCTAGAAGCTTTTGATCGATCTGAGGCCAAACGAGTATACTTTCGAAGCCAAAGAATATATTTGCTATTTCTTATGTGTTCCCGAAATTTAGACTTAACTGTAGTGTTGGTTAAGATGCCTCCTAAGAAATCCCAAAACTGAAAAGCTTATATTCGAAATTCAAGAAGATAGAAACTTTAAATTTGATACACGAGGGTTCTTTCTTATTTCCGTTTATATTTATCACTTTTATATTTTTGAAAGGCTAAGAATTTTACCATAAAACATTATTTTTTTAATAAACGGTTAAATTCCTTTTTTATACCCTACACCAATAGAATAGGTAAAGGGGTATATTAACTTTGGTATGGTGTTTGTAACCACCTAAAGGAAGCGAGCTAGATATGGAAAAGTATATATATTTGTGATCAGCGTGACCGCCTTAGTCGATATAGCCATGTCCGTCCGTCCGTCCGTCCGTAGGCACGATAACTCAAAAAATAATGGAGCTATCTTGATGAAATTTTAACTGTAGGTTACTAGGACTGAAAGTACGGCGGGGATTGCATATGGGCGAAATCGGCCCATAGGTTCGGATTCTGGACCTTTTAATCGGTTTCAGGGCTAACGAACAAATATAAAAAATCACGATAACTTAACAACTAATGACGCTATCTTCATCAAATTTGTGCTGTAGGTTACTAGTAATGAAACTACTTCGGGAATTGCGTAAGGTCGGGATTGGACCATGGGTTCGGAACCTAGAAATTTTTGATCGAATTTAGGCCAAACGAGCATAATTCCGAAACCAATGAAGATAGAACCTCCAAATTTAGTATCAGGGTGTCCCTTCCTATTTCCTAAGTGTCTTGTGAATTTTGGTCCCATTGGAGTAGTGGGTCGGGGACCAGCCACACATTTCCGAAGACCTTAAAGCATATCTTTAAAATTAATAAAGATAACAACTTGAAAAAATGTAGAAGCTTCCAATTTGCCACAAGGGTGTTCTTTACTATCTCTTGCGTGTTCCCCTAATTTGGGATCAATTGGAGTGGTGGTTCTGTACCCCTCTCAGACCTCCCAAGTTTTAAAGGCTTATAATCGAAATTACTAAAAATAGTTACTTAAAATTAGGATAGACCGATCAAATTGTGTACAAGGGTTAACTAGTACTATAAGTACAGCGCGGACTATATAAGGGCGAAATCAGCCCAACGGTTCGGATTCCGGACCTTTTAATCGATGTCAGGGCTAAGGAACATATATAAAAAATCACGATAACTCAACAACTAATGAGGCTATCTTCATGAAATTTGTGCTGTAGGTTATTGGCAGCGAAACTACGGCGGTGATTACGTACGGTGAGGATTGGACAATGGGTTCGGAACTTAGAACTTTTTGATCGAATTTAGGCCAAACGAGCATAATTCCGAAACCAATGAAGATAGAACCTCCAAATTTGGTATCAGGGTGTCCCTTCCTATTTCGTAAGTGTCTTTGAAATGTGGGCCCCATTGGAGTAGTGGATCGGGGACCAGCCACTCAGTTCTTAGGCCCTTAAAGCATATTTTCGAAATTAATAAAGATAGTAACTTGAAACAAATGTAGAAGCTTCCAATTTGCCACAAGGGTGTTCTTTACTATTTCTTGCGTGCCCCCCTAATTTGGGATCAATTGGAGTGGTGGTTCAGAACCTCTCTTAGACCCCCCAATGTGTAAAAGCTTATCATCGAAATTAATAAAACTAGTAACTTAAAATTAAGATAGAGCGTTCCAATTGTGTACAAGGGTTAACTAGTATTGAAAGTATGACGGGACTGCATATGGGCGAAATCGTACCATAATTTCGGGTCCTGGAACCCTTGAAAAGTTCAAGGACTAACAAACATATATCTTACAAACACCATAACTCAAAAAATAATGCCGGTATTTTGATGAAATTTAACAGTAGGTTACTAGTAATGAAAGTACCATGGGAATTGGTTGTGGTCGAGTTTAATTTCGAAGCCAAAGAATATATTTCCTATGTCCTATGTGTCTCCGAAATCTAGACTTAATTGTAGTGGTTCAGCTATGTTCAAAGGTACTTGCTGCATTTATGTAAAATTTATTTTTATATTTAAATGAATTATATGAAAAGGTGTAAATTTTTAATTGTATTTTAGAAATACATTTATTGCATATTTTGCGTTTATAAGCTTTTCTATTAGGTATATAAACTAACCACTTAAAATAATTGCAATTTTTAAAAATTTGGATTATTAAATATATTATGCTTTGATTATCTTTTTATCACAAAATTTAATAATTAGAATTTTTTCATTTTGTAATTGAATTGGAATAAATATATTTTCATTTATTTCAAGTTTGTTTGTTTTTTAATAATTTTAAATAGATAAATTAGTAAGAATTTGTAGTATTTTTTAATAGATAGGGTAATTAGAAAATGTTTTTAGTATTATACAGTTAATTTGGTTAGCTATGTCTTACGATCAAATTAATAACAGCTTCTATGGTGTTAAAATGACTTATGGATATGTCCTTAAATTTGAACCAAATAGGTGTAGGGTATTTCTAAGTCGGTTGCACCGACTGACTGTTTCTTTACTTTTTTCTATTTCAATATATCTCAGCATTTTTATTTGTTGAATTTTTTTGTTTAATGTTTTAAACATTTTTTATAAAATTATTCACTTTTTTTCAAATAGAACAGAAAAATGTAACTTAGGTTTTCATAAAGTTAATTTATCTGGACCATTAGATTCAAGAATTTTTATTGTAAGTTTTTTTAAATGAAAAGATTCATATACATATTTATGTTTTTATATATGTATATTATATCATTTTCAAAAAATTATTATTTAGGTTGGTGGAAATGGTAAAACAACTTTACTTAGAATAAATCATTGGACAACTATCGCCACAATTTGGTTTTGTTATTCTGCATCGTGATTTACGCTCAGAATATTTTGCTCATGATAATATTTTGCAAAGATAAGTTCACAAATGTTATGTGGGTGTAATTGAAGAAGAATTCTCGGGAAAGTCTCAAGAAGAATATAGAAGAGAGTTAGGAAGTTTTGGATATCTGGACTATTACTTATTCAACATGTAGACAGTTTATCTGAAGGGCGAAAGTTTAGAGTTGCTTCCGCTATAATGTGAATGGGTAATTTGCAAACTTTTTCGTATTTAATATAGTTGTGAACTTGTATTTGTTAAAAAATTTGCTTTGGCAAACTTAAGAGTTCCTGGCGATCCTACAAATCATTTAGATTTAGAAACCATAGACGCCTTGGGAATTGACATTAATAAGTTAAAGTTTGTACGTTATAATTTTTAGAACATATGTACATATATAATAGATTTATAAAATATATTCTTGTTTCCCTACCGCACAACGAAAGATTATTAAAAATTGGTTTGCCAAGAATTGCAGGCATGTGGAAACAAAGTTATTCGAATCATAGACAAAAGTATTAAAAAGCCGTGCTTAGGAAAATTAAATCATCTGATTAACCCACTTATTAAATAAATTCATGTTGTTAAAATAAATTTTGATATTGTGTATTAAGCAACCCATACACGATGGACCGGGTCTTCAACTTGGTACGCGTACTTGCAAAGTTGAATCGTGTATGGGTAAGTTGAAAAATCATTTTGAAGGTTGAAAACCTGGAAATTCTGATTTTTTGTGGGCGGATTCCTAAGTTTGCATTTTAGTTTTATCGTCTATGGGCTAGTTGAACAACTTTAATGTCATTTTTTTTTCTTTTGTTTCGTTTTTTTTATTTTTTGACACGAAAGATCGTTGAGATATTCTGATTTGAAAAAATAAGAAAACTATAACGTATAAAATAACAAATAATTAAAGAATTTGAAATAATTATAAAATTAAGTTAGAAAAATGTTTTAAAATATAAAAAAATATTAAATATCATAATTTTAGAAGAAAAAAATTAAATAGGAAGAACTACATATTTAAACCAGTAAAGAAACAGTTAGTCGGTGCAACCGACTTAGAAATACCTTTCACCTATTTGGTTATAATTTAATGGGAAGTCCATAAGTCATTTTAAAACCATATAAGCTGTTATTAGTTTGATCGTAAGAATTAGCTAACCAAATTAACTTTATAATACTAAAAACATTGTCTAATTACTTTATCTATTCATAAATATAAAAAATTCTTACTAATTTATCGATTTAAAAATATTAAAAAACAAAAAAACTTGAATCAAATGAAAATATATTTATTTCAATTCCATTACAAAAGTGAAAAAATTCGAATTATTAGATTTTGTGATAAAAAGCTAATCAAAGCATAATATATTTTATAATGTTTTAAAATTGCAATTATATTAAATTGTTAGTTTCTGTACGTATTAGAAAAGCTTATAAACGCAAAATATGAAATAAATGTATTTCTAAAATATAATTACAAATTTAGAACTTTTCATATAATTCATTTAAATATAACAATAAATTTTACATAAATGCAGCAAGTACCTTTAAATATAGCTCAAGTATTGTACACAATGTGTTAATTATATATCACTTATGGTAATAATTATAAAATATTATACAAAATATTTTTTATAATAAAATTCTTAGCCTTTTAAAAATAAAAAAGTGTTAAATAACAAGTAAAGAAACAGTCAGTCGGTGCAACCGACTTAGAAATACCCTACACCTATTTGGTTCAAATTTAATGGGAAGTTAATAAGTCATTTTAAAACCATAAAAGATTTTATTAGTTTGTTCTTCAGACATGGCTAACCAAATTAACTTTATAGTACTAAAAAACATTTTCTAATTACTTTATCTATTCAAAAATATTCCAAATTCTTACTAATTTATCTATTTAAAAATATTAAAAAACAGAAAAACTTGAAATAAATGAAAATATATTTATTTCGATTCAATTACAAAAGTTCAAAAATTTGAATTATTAAATTTTGTGATAAAAAGCTAATCAAAGCATAATATATTTAATAAATCAAATTTTTCAATTCGATCAAAAGCTTCTATAATCCGAACTCATTAACTAAACTCGACCAGAACCAATTCTCAGGATACTTTCAATACTAGTAACCTAGAGTTTAAATTTCATCAAAATAGGGGCATTATTTTCTGAGTTATACTGGTTTTAAGATATTATGTTCGTTAGCCTTTGACCTTTTAAAGGTTCCAGAATCCGAAACCATGGTACGATTTTGCCCATATGCAATCCCCGTCATACTTTCAATACTAGTTAACCCTTGTACACAATTGGAACGTTCTATCTTAATTTTAAGTTAATATTTTTATTAATTTCGATGATGCTTTTAAACCTCGGGGGGTGTAAGAGGGGTACTGAACCACCACTCTGATTGATCCAAAATTAGGAAAACGCGCAGGAAATAGTAAAGAGCACCCATGTACCAAATTTGAAACGTCTAAATTTGTTTGAAGTTACTATCTTTATTAATTTCGAAAATATGCTTTAAGGTCTTTGGAAATGTATGGCTGGTCCCCAACCCACTACTCCAATTGGTGCCAAATTTCAAGGACACTAAGGAAATAGAAAGAGACACCCTGATACCAAGTTTGGAGGTTCTATCTTCATTGGTTTCGGAATTATGCTCGTTTGGCCTAAATTCGATCAAAAAGTTCTAAGTTCCGAACCCGTTGTACATTACCCACAGTACGCAATCACCGCCATAGTTTAATTACCAGTACCCTGCACCACATATGAAGATAGCGTCATTAGTTGTTGAGTTATCATGATTTATTATATATGTTCGTTAGCCCTTAGACTGATTAAAAGGTCCAGAATCCGAACCCGTGGGCCGATTTCGCCCATTTGCAATCCCCGCCGTACTTTCAGTCCTAGTAACCTACAGTTAAAATTTCATCAACATAGCTCCATTTTTTGAGTTATCGTGCCTACGGACGGACGGACGGACATGTCTATATCGACTAAGGAGGTCACGCTGACCTCAAATATATATACTTTTCCATATCTAACTCGCTTCCTTTAGGTGGTATAAACACCATACCAAAGTTAATATACCCCTTTACCTATTCTATAGGTGTAGGGTATAAAAACGGAAATAGGAAAAACCCTCGTGTATCAAATTTAGAGTTTCTATCTTCATGGATTTCGAAGATAAGCTTTTTAATTTTGAGATTTCGTAGATACCACCTGAACCACCACTACCATTAAGTTATAAGCTTTCAAACTTTGGGAGGTCTAAGAGGGGTACTGGACCAGCACTCCAATAGATCCCAAATTAGGGGAACACACAAAACTTAGTAAAGAAGACCCTTATGCCAAATTTGAAGCTTCTACATTTTTTCAAGTCGCTATCTTTATTAATTTTATAGATATGCTTTAAGGTCTTCAGAAATGTGTGGCTGGTCCCCAACCCACTACTCCAATGGGGCCCAAATTTTAAGGACACTAAGGAAATAGGAAGGGACACCACGATACCAAATTTGGAGGTTCTATCTTCATTAGTTTCGGAATTATGCTCGTTTGGCCTAAATTCAATCAAAAATTCTAGGTTCCGAACTAATGGTCCAATCTCAACCGTACGCAATTCCCGCAATAGTCTCATTACTAGTAACCTACAGCACAAAGTCCGTCCGTAGGCACGATAACTCAAAAAATAATGGAGCTATCTTGATGAAATTTTGACTGTAGGTTACTAGGACTGAAAGTACGGCGGGGATTGCATATGGGCAAAATCGGCCCATGGGTTCGGATTCTGGACCTTTTAATCGATCGAAGGGCTAACGAACATATATAAAAAATCACGATAACTCCACAACTAATGACGCTTCCTTCATCAAATTTAGGTTACTAGTAATGAAACTACTTCGGGGATTCCGTAAGGTCGGGATTGGACCATGCGTTCGGAACCTAGAACTTTTTGATCGAATTTAGGCCAAACGAGCATAACTCCGGAACCAATGAAGATAGAACCTCCAAATTTGGTATCAGGGTGGGTCCCATCGGAGTACTGGGTCGGGGACCAGCCACACATTTCCGAAGACCTTAAAGCATATCTTTAAAATTAATAAAGATAACAACTTGAAAAAATGTAGAAGTTTCCAATTTGCCACAAGGGTGTTCTTTACTGCGTGTTCCCTTAATTTGGGACCAATTGGAGTGGTGGTTCAGTACCCCTCTCAGACCACCCAAGTTTTAAAAGCTTATAATCGAAATTACTAAAAATAGTTACTTAAAATTAAGATAGACCGTTTAAATTGTGTACAACGGTTAACTAGTACTATAAGTAAAGCGCGGGCTGTATAAGGGCGAAATCAGCCCATGGGTTCGAATTCTGGACCTTTTAGTCGGTGTCAGGGATAACGAACATATATTAAAAATCACGATAACTCAACAACTAATGAGGCTATCTTCATGAAATTTGTGCTGTAGGTTATTGGTAATGAAACTACGGCGGTGACTACGTACGGTGAGGATTGGACAATGGGTTCGGAACTGAGAACTTTTTGATCGAATTTAGGCCAAACTAGCGTAATTCCGAAACCAATGAAGATATAACCTCCAAATTTGGTATCAGGGTGTCCCTTCCTATTGCGTAAATGTCTTTGAAATTAGGGCCCCATTGGACTAGTGGGTCGGGGACCAGGCACTCAGTTCCGAGGACCTTCAAGCATATTTTCGAAATTAATAAAAATAGTAACTTGAAACAAATGTAGAAGCTTCAAATTTGGCCCAGGGTGTTCTTTACTATTTCTTCCGTGCCCCCCTAATTTGGGATCATTTGGAGTGGTGGTTCACGACCTCTCTTAGACCCCCAAATGTGTAAAAGCTTATCATCGAAATTAATAAAACTAGTAACTTAAAATTAAGATAGAACGTTCCAATTGTATACAAGGGTTAACTAGTATTGAAAATATGACGGGACTGCATATGGGCGAAATCGTACCATGGTTTGGGGTTCTGGAACCCTTTACAAGTTCAAGGACTAACAAACATATATCTTAAAACACAATAACTCAAAAAATAATGCCGGTATTTTGATGAAATTTAAACTCTAGGTTACTAGTAATGAAAGTACCATGGGAATTGGTTCTGGTTGAGTTTAATTTCAAAGCCAAAGACTATATTTCCTATGTCCTATGTGTCTCCGAAATCTAGACTTAATTGTAGTGGTTCAGCTATATTCAAAGGTACTTGTTGCATTTATGTAAAATTTATTTGAATATTTAAATGAATTATATGAAAAGGTCTAAATTTGTAATTGTATTTTAGAAATACATTTATTGCATATTTTGCGTTTGTAAGCGTTTGTATTAGGTATATAAACTAACCATTTAAAATAATTGCAATTTTTAAAAATTTGGATTATTAAATATATTATGCTTTGATAAAATATATTATCTTTTTATCACAAAATTTAATAATTAGAATTTTTTCATTTTGTAATTGAATTGGAATAAATATATTTTCATTTATTTCAAGTTTGTTTGTTTTTTAATATTTTTAAATAGATAAATTAGTAATAATTTGTAATATTTTTTAATAGATAGTGTAATTAGAAAATGTTTTTAGTATTATAAAGTTAATTTGGTTAACTATGTTTTACGATCAAATTAATAACAGCTTTTATGGTGTTAAAATGACTTATGGATATGTCCTTAAATTTGAACCAAATAGGTGTAGGGTATTTCTAAGTCGGTTGCACCGACTGACTGTTTCTTAACTTGTTTTTAATGTTAATCATATCATATATTTTATTGAATTATTACCAAAGGTGATATATAATTAAGACATTGTGAACAATACTTAAGCTATATTCAAAGGTACTTGCATTTATGTAAAATTTATTTTTATATTTAAATGAATTATATGAAAAGTTCTAAAATTTTAATTGTACTTTAGAAATATATTTATAGCATATTTTGCGTTTATAAGCTTTTCTAATAGGTACATAAACTAACAATTTAAAATAATTGCAATTTTGAAAAATTTGAATTATTAAATATATAGTTAACCTTTGTACACAATTCGGAATGCCTTTTACGCTTTCTACTACTTTTTGCATTAACAGATTTACTACTTGCTGTAAATAAAATTTTTTATGATAGTCTTCATTTTGTTTCATTAAGAATAAAGAATGAAGTAGGTATACTGGGTCGGTAAGGGTCATGTAGGTATACTGGGAGATTCGACCATGGGTTCGGAACCTAGAACTTTTTGATCGAATTTCGGCCAAATGAGCATAATTCCGAAACCAATGAAGATAGAACCTCCAAATTTGGTATCAAGGTGTCCATTCCTATTTTGTTAGTGTTCTTGATTTTTGTACTTGATTTTTGGAGTAGTGGGTCGGTGACCAGCTACACATTTCCGAAGACCTTAAAGCATATCTATAAAATTAATAAAGATAGCAACTTGAAACAAATGTAGAAGCTTCAAATTTGGCACAAGGATGTTCTTTACTATTTGTGTGGCCCTCTAAATTAGGATCAATTGGAGTGGTGGTTCAGTACTCCTCTTAGACCCTCTTAAGTTTTAAAAGCTTATAATCGAAATTATTTAAAATAGTAACTTAAAATTAAGATAGAACGTTCCAATTGTGTACAAGGGTTCACTAGTATTTAAAATACAGCGCGGACTGCATATGGGCGAAATCGTACCATGGTTTCAGATTCTGGAACCTTTGAAAAGTTCAAGGGCTAACAAACATATATCTTAAAAATAGCATAACTCACAAAATGATGCCGCTATTTTGAAGAAATTTAAACTGTAGGTTACTAGTATTGAAAGTATCCTGAGAATTGGTTCTGGTCGAGTTTGGTTAATGAGTTCGGATTATAGAAGCTTTTGATGGAGTTGAAAAATTTGAATTATTAAATATATTATGCTTTGATTAGCTTTTTATCACAAAATTTAATAATTCAAATTTTTTAACTTTTGTAATTGAATCGAAATAAATATATTTTCATTTATTTCAAGTTTTTCTGTTTTTTAATATTTTTAAATAGATAAATTAGTAAGAATTTGGAATATTTTTGAATAGATAAAGTAATTAGAAAATGTTTTTTAGTACTATAAAGTTAATTTGGTTAGCCATATCTTAAGAACAAACTAATAAAATCTTTATTGTTTTAAAATGACTTATTAACTCCCCATTCAATTTGAACCAAATAGGTGTAGGGTATTTCTAAGTCGGTTGCACCGACTGACTGTTTCTTTACTTGTTTATATATGAAGATGATATGACTCATCTGAAGATCTAGTAAACTGTTGGACATCATTTCAGGTAATTTTTTTGCGTTTATTTAATACTAATGGAAAATGTGGTTATATTTTTAAGTTTTTTGTAATTTTCATGAGTACTACACAGACAAATATGTAAAAATTCTGCTATCGGTATCTGAATCACCATTGACCCAAGGTTTCATATAAGCAGCTGTTTCATACTGTTGAAGCTGTATTGCCCATCATGATTTCCAACCTTTGCTACTTCGTATTTATCATGTCGCTTTATTTTTGTTACCTCGTATGGGCCAAGGAATATTGGGTATAACTTCAGACCATTTCCAAATTGTGTTCGTTTTATAGCTACCAGATCATGCACTTTATATTTTTTTGCCAATTTTCTACTTTTATTATAAGTTTTGGAATTTTGTTGTTGAACTTTTAAAATATTTTGTCGTGCTATTTACGTATTTCATTTCTAATATCATCATTTGCTTCAAATACCATTTTTTCCATTTGTTTGTTAAGATTTATTTACATGGGTATTCCTAACATCACTTCGAATGTAAGGTTCTCAAGATGTCTATGATTGTTTTGTTCTGCCTCTCAGTTTGTCCATTTCCGCGTGGAACTCCTGTTGTTAACGTAACCTGTTCAATGTTGTTTGACTTGCAGTAGTCCTGGAATTCGTTGGATATAAATGCTGATCCCTTGTCAGAAATAATTCTTCTAGCTTTTCCAAACGAAGTTTATTGTAGTTTCAATTTTTACAAAGTTTCTGCAGATGTTACGGACTTTACTGGGTATATCCAGATGAATTTTGTGAATGCATCTACTATGACGAATAAATGTTTGTAGCTTTTTGCTGATGAAGTTAGTGGACCAACATGATCCAGATGGTACGTGTTCAATGGGGTGTAACCTTTGTCAACTGGATTTAACAAAACTTCCTTTTTGCCGGCTTTTCTCGATGCTAAAATGCAAGGTATACAATTTTTTACAAACGTCTCTACTTTTGAGTTTAAATGTCGTATAAAATAATCTTGTTTTAAAATTGTTGCTACTTGTTTGCTATTGATATGACCTCTATTATGCACACGCTCGATTAACTCTTTGGATAAATTGTTTGGTACCACCAACAAATATGCTCCATTCAAAAATTTGTACAAAATGTTGTGCCTTAATTTGAAACTATCATACTCGCGTTCTTTTAGGATTGTAATTATTAGTTAACAGAATTCATCATTTTCTGGTGCCATTTCGATTCGCTTGAGCATTCCATCTTCAAGCCTTAGCAGCACTGGTTATCGGCTCAAAGCGTCGGCGTGCCTCATAGCAGATCCAGAACGGTGAAACACAGTACAGTCAAAATCTTGCAGCATAATCGGCCAACTTTAACTTTATAGTTTTTATTTCTTTTTTATTCATCGTCGCTTGAAATGCCTTACAATCTGTAAATATTTTAAATTTTATACCTAATAAGTATACCCTTAGTTTTTCCAAGCATTTTACGATCGCCTGAACTTCATGTTCATAACTCGTGTAGTTCTTTTGTGGTGCTCTTGCCTTGAAACTCAGAAAAAATATTGGATGAAAGTTACCTTCATGCTTTTGCAGCAAAATACCAGCATAGCCTTCAAAACTTGCATCCGTATGTAATTCTGTCTCGAGTTTTGGATTAAACAATTTCAAAACTGGTTCATCACACAAAACTTTCTTCAAACTTTCAAATGCTACTCCTTGTTGTTCCCCAAAATAAAATTTCTTAAAGTGGTTTAAAGTGGTTTAGCTATGCCTGCGTAATTTTTTACAGATTTTCTGAAATATCCTGTTAAGCCCAAGAAACTTTGTACTTTTTTAACGATTTTTTCATCTGATGAATTTATATATCCTTTTTCTATTATATGGCCTAAAAAATTTATTGTGGTTATCAAAAATATACATTTTAACCCACTTGAAAATTAGGCCGTTTTTTTCCCCCAGTTGTAATACTTCTTTGAATACTGCACCGTTTTCTTTTTCAGTGACTGTTGGTATAATTATGTCATAGATATAAATTATTATTTTACCTTTATGTATTAATTTCTGGAAAACTATATTGACAAATCTTTGGAAAATTGATGGAGAGTTACAGAGACCAAGAGGTACTTTTCTAAATTGGTATTGACCATCAGGCGTTATGAATGATGTGAATTTCTGACTCTTTCTATCGATATCAACATGAAAAAACCCATATTTTAGGTCTAACGTTGAGAATACTTATATCAAGAGAGAATACTTATCAAGTCTTAACTTATTTGTTGACCTATACACTGCACGCGCTTTAATTAATTTTATTTTAATAGTTTATTACTTATTAATTAATAATTTCCGCAGTGCAATTATATTTTTGTTGATATAATAAATAAAAAATACAAAAAAAAAAATAAAAATTAAGTTAACAAATTCTTTCTTTTAAACTGTGTCATTACATTATTGAATTTTTTTATTAAAAGTGAAACTTAAATTTTAAAAGCATTTAATTTAATTTGCCTTGTAGTTTGTTTTTTTATATTGATATTTCCAACCTTTTTTTTTGCCAACTGTATCATATTACATTATTGAAATTATTTTTTATATTGTATTAAGTGATACGTTTATTTCTGCTGAATTCACAACTTTTTGGTTTTTTGTTAAGTTAAATTTAAAAATAAACTTTAATATGGAATTCAAATGTAATCTTGCTAATTGTACAATTTCTGATAACAAATCTAATTTTGTGGTTTGTAAAGCGTTCTGCAAACGTAAGTTACATTGTGTTTGTATTGGAGCCAGTAGGGATTGGTACCACCCTTCTTTACAAAATTGGTTTATATGTGATGACTGTCAGCATCATGAATCGGTTTTAAGACATATGTTGAACAACCTTAGTAAGTCCATAGCTGATATGAACGATAGGAATACCGGCTTATTAAATAAAGCTATTTTGGTAATTAATTCAAATCGCAATTCATTCAATGATATGGCTAAATCATTTGATTTATTATGCAACACAATGGCGGAGAAATCTGCCGATTCTAATCACACATTAAATAATGAGTTTAAAGACTTAAAAACTGAGCTATTAACTGAAATTTCTGCTCAATTTACTAAAAATTTTGAGAATGTTTCCAAGTCGTTAGAAGCTGGTTCCAGCAGTGCTTCATCAATTTTTGCAGTTTCTAAAAATTTTGAACGTATGGAAGCAGCTGTTATTAAGCATATTAATACGGTTCACCAGGACTATGCCAGCACTAATGTTGAAATGTTACATAATTTTTGTACCGAACTGCATAATTCTAGATCACAAGTTCAAAATTCCGATTATAGTAGAAAAATACAAACTTTTGATAAGGCAATTCAAGTTGATATACTACTTGTTTCTCCTAAAAATTGCGTTAAAAGCGTGCAAACAGATTTTGCAATTTTACATAAATTTGGGACCCAATGGACTAATGATAAATGAAGTGGAAGAATCACCAAGCTAATAGATTGTAATAAATCATCAATCGTCAAAGATAGTAACTATTCGTCTACTTTTGTAAAGGGCGTTTCTTGCTCGTTTGATGAAAATAAGTTAACTCAATTTATAAAAGCAGAATTTAACATTGGTTCGGAAGTGTGTACTAATTTAACACCTAACCGTATAATGAAGAACAAAATGAAATATTTATGCTTTCTTATCTCTGGTTCTGTTTATTCTATGAGAATTTTACAACATCCAAGCAACGTCAATATATGAAATAAAATTGGTGCAGCTTTTGAATTAAGTAAGCCTCAAGTCAAAGGTAACCTAAACAAAAATATGAAAA
Organism: Dolichopus griseipennis; assembly: GCA_963082915.1. Lineage (NCBI taxonomy): Eukaryota > Metazoa > Arthropoda > Insecta > Diptera > Dolichopodidae > Dolichopus > Dolichopus griseipennis. The sequence goes on along the minus strand of OY720442.1, from coordinate 88,897,928 downwards.
CAGTTTTACAAGACACGAATACAGGTTATACAATAAGAAATTCTAAATTAAATTACAAATCCTCTTTAAACACTAAATCTAATTTAACAAATTTACTTGATTTATCTTTCCCTATACCTCCTACTAATTTTTCTAAATCAATTGATATTTCAAATACTTTTTTCGATCTTCAACCTTCGTTGAAACAACACTAATTTCGGTTTAATAAGAATTTTACTTATTTTAAATCTATCAATAAACTTAAATTTTGTTTTTTGTTTTTTCATTTAATTTAAAATTATAAAGTTATAAAATAAATTTTTTTTTTATTTTTTCCTTTAAATTTAAAGTGTTTAAAATTTGTAGTGTTTTTCTACTTTCTTTTTCTAATTCTACTTCAATTTTTTTTATTTTGGATCACATTGCCGCACTTTCAATGGCGGACATATCTAGATAAGTATCATTTTTAATTTTTTCTGCATGCTAAAATTTTATCGTAAATAACTAAATTTTTTTACACTACTTGTTTTACACTTTTTTATTTTTTATTTTTTTTTTAACTAAACTTATCTTAAATTAATTTTAGAATTTTTTATTTTTTTTTAATTCTTTATTAATTTTTAAATATCACGCGCCGGATTGTTTTGTTTACTTTAAATTAAAATAATTTTTTTTTTTGGAAATAATCATTCTTTTAATTTTCTCCTAGTGGTAAACAAAACAATATATCCATCTCTCTCCTTCCCATGGATAGATGTTAATGTTTTTAATAACTCTCTCCACTCTCAATATACCATCATAAAAACACCGTAACTTAATTAATAAATTCTGATGGTATATGTCCAATAATTTTTAAATTTTAATTTTGTTTTTGTATTTAATTAGATATATTACCACAATTACAAATGCTTTATTTTTAATTAGATGTAATTGTGTATTTGTTTTATTTTGATTGAGTTTTTGGTTGTACCTACTACAATAAGGGCACATATAGTTCCTATATAGATTCTATATCGTGCAAGTTAAAAACTGTTGGACGTAGTTATAAACCATTTTCTCACTCGAAATAAGACATTTAAGTTTTAAATTTTTTTCTTTTTTTCAAAGGTGTTGTCGATAGGTTGATAAAATCGTACATAATAAGCATTTTTGTTTTTTTTTGTTTTTTTCTTCTTTTTTTTTTTTTTTTTTTCTTCCTAATTTCTAACAACATTATCAACTTTAACTTTAATTTTTGTAATATTCGCGGTTTGCAAACGAACTTCCATGCCGTTGAAGGTCATCTTAATTCAATTAAACCGGCAATCCTTGCTCTATGTGAAACGCAAGTTAGTTGTCACAATGTTAACTTCGATATTAACGGCTACTTACTCGTTTCACACTTCGTTCCCAAAAGAGGCATCGCCATCTACATAAAAAAAGACATTGCTTTTAACACTCTTGACAAATATAAATCTTCAAGCCCAACTTTCAATTACGTTTGGGTCAAAATCCATGTTGAAAAGCATGTTATACATTTCTGTTTTCTATACAGATCACCCAATTCAAGTGAACAAGAAACTGTTATGGAAATTGAAAACCTTTCAAACCAGATCAATGAAATTCTCGATTGTTTTCCTGATACCGAAATTGTTCTGGCGGGGGATTTTAATGTTCATAACAAAGACTGGCTTCACTTTTCCAGTACCTCTTCTCCGAGTCAAAACTCGATTGGGAAACAAGTTGAATTATTTTCTACTCTATTCCACCTTTCTCAACTTGTTAAAAATCCCACTAGAATCCCAGACCGTGCTGATCAAGAAGGTCACCTCTTGGATCTGTTTCTAACCACACACCCTGAAAAGTATGTGGTTTCAGTTGGTTGCCCCCTGGGGGGCTCTGATCACTGTTTGGTCAATACAAGCAGGCTTCCGGGCAGGCTCGGTGTCCAATCAAAGGTCCCTTCCCAAAAAATTGGTATGGCATTATAACCATGCTAACTGGGAAGGTCTGAACAATTTTTACAAAACCTTTGATTGGTCACTGTGCTTCCGAGGTAGGAATGTTGACTTCGCTGCAAATGCGATTAGTGACACTATTCTACTTGGAATGAGATTATTTATACCTCACTCCATGAAATCTATCAAACGGAAACCCAAAACTTGGTTTAATCGCATTTGTAGAGAAGCCATTCTAAAAAAAGAGGAGGCCTTCAAAAAGTACCGGAACAGTGGTTTAGAGGCTCACAGGACCAACTATATAGTGGTTCGGAACAGATGTAAGAGAGTTATCAACAAGCAAAAATTCTTGTTCAACCAAAAGTTGAAACGAAAACTCATACACATGCCAAAGAATAGCAAGTCCTTTTGGACTTTTGCAAAAAATCTAAAAGAGGACAATAGCGGGTCTTCTTTTCCTCCACTTCTTGATATAAACAACCACATCGTATCAGATTCAAAAGAAAAAGCGAATTTGTTTGGCAAACAGTTCGCTTCTAACTCATCACTGCCTCAGTCAACTGAGTTAGTCCAGAAGTTGGCTGCTCCTTTGGTAGAATATACTTTAAGACGCGAGCAGTGATGAAAATCTTGAAGAATCTTGATACAAAAAAATCAGCCGGTCCGGACGGTATTACAACTACCGTTCTCAAAAACACATATACTTCCATTTCAAAATCTCTGCGCAACCTTTTCCATCTTTCCTTTACTTCGGGTATTCATCCTACCCAATGGAAGGTTGCACATGTTTTTCCAATTCCTAAAAAAGGCGATAAAAGCGATCCCTCTAACTACCGACCTATTGCTATTACTTCGGTCCTCTCCAAAGTAATGGAAAAAGTTATAAATTATAAGCTTTTGAAATATCTAGATCGTAAAGGTTTGCTTCATGATCGACAATACGGGTTCAGAGCCCGTCGTTCAACTGGTGATCTCATGACCTACCTGTGCGAATAGCTTAATATCAGTCTTCACCTTTCTGGTGAGTCTGATGTTGTAGCTTTGGATATTTCTAAAGCTTTCGATCGAGTTTGGCATGATGCTTTATTGGCAAAATGCAGGGCTTTAGGTCTAGGTAGGGTTTTCGTTAAATGGATTGGAGATTTCCTTTCGAATCGCACGATTCGTGTTCTTGTCGATGGATATTCATCCAAAGATTTCAAAATAAATGCTGGTGTCCCTCAGGGATCTGTTTTATCCCCAGTCTTTTCCTAATATTTATAAATGACCTACTATCAATAACCTCCAATCCAATCCATAGCTTCGCAGACGACAGTACCCTTGTTGCTTCCTATGAATTTCATAGCCGCTGTAACATTAATCACCAGATTAATTCAACAGCAAAAAATTTCACTATAAGTGAATTAAACAAAGATTTAATTAAAATCCAAAAATGGGGTGAAATCAACAGAGTTGAGTTTAACACCAAAAAAACCCAATGCTGTCAAGTCTCGCGAAAAATAGCTACAACTATTCCGAACCTTACTTTTCAAGGAGAGGCTTTGCACCATTCGGAAGACTTGAACATTTTGGGGATTGAGCTAAACCAAAAATTGACTTGGTCAAATCATATTTTTGGAGTAGCTAAGGACGCTGCTAAATGTTTGGGTTTCTTGTATCGCTGCAAAACTTACTTCTCACCCTCTGATCTCCTTAACATCTATAAAACTTATATCAGGCCGAAAATGGAGTATAATGAACATATTTGGGCTGGTGCTCCCATTACGGCGCTGGGATATCTTGATAAAATGCAAAATAGAGCTATTCGTCTTATAAATGATCCCAGTGTTACCTCAACGCTCACTCCACTCAGCCATCGTCGCACTGTTGGGTCACTGACCTTGTTTTATAGATATCTTGTAGGGACTAATACCTGTTCTAAAGAAATCAAACAACTTATGCCTCCATTCAAGATTTTCCAACGGGAAACAAGGAGGTCAACAGATGCTCATCCCTACACAGTTGAACTAGCCAGATGGCGTAACACGGCTTATGGAAATTCGTTTGTCATGCGCTCATCTCGTTTATGGAACCATCTTCCACCAAATGTGTTCCCCAAAGTTGATAATGTATATATGTACGATTTAACCAAATTTAAGAAGAACATTAACATCTTTCTTCTAAATATCCCATCCAATTTTCCCCATCCCCCATAATCCAGATATTCCAAATAACTTCCACCATCATCCTAAATCCTTCCATATCCTCATCCCTGTAACCAAACTGTACAATTGTATTACAGGTTCCCTCCTAAAGTTTGGTTCAAAAAGGTTGTGGTTTTGGTGTGTTAAAATCATACACTACCCAGCGAAACACCGCACAGTTTCAATGGGTGGCTTTCGAGCTTTCCATTCCCTCGTAAAAAAAAAAAAAAAAAAAAAAACACTAATTAATCCTAACAATTCTGATATTATTGCACAAACTGATACTAATACTATACCTACTTGGAATATTAATATAAAAAATAATTCTAAAAAGGTCATTTCTAGTAATTCAAATGATCTTACCAAATCAGGTAATAACAAACAAATTAGCGATTCTTATCTAAAAAATAAATTTTCAAAATTCAAAAAGTCTGTATCAAATAAGTTTAATAAATACCAAAATTTTGTTCAGGGTGAAACTATTATGCCCCAAAGTAATCCTTCTAGCTTAACTGTAACAAAATCTTCTTCTAGTAAAATTAATAGATCAACTTCTTTATCGTTACATCCTGAATCACAAGCTAATCCCTTCTTAGCTAATTCTGAGGATATTTTATTATCTAACTCAAATACAAGTCCACCAATTTTAGATCCTCTTTTACCGCCTGTTGTGAAACTTACTCAAAAAGCTCTTCATGAAAGTAAAAATAACAGTAGCTACGTTTTAGCTAGATTAAGGGACAGTAAAATTTATGATAATGTTAGACTTTACCTTGCATATCTTCACGATAAATCAAATGATGTTTGTATTGGTGGTAAAACAAACACATCGCTTAAGATAGCCATTCAACAGGAAGGACTACCTACTGATATTAAGGACTTACGTAATATTTTTGTAAAATATCATGAAACATATAATATTTCAGCTGAAAATGCTCTAACAGACTTAAAATCTTTTGCCTCACATATCTCATCTAATAGAATTAACTATCTTCAAAGTGTGAGAGAAAATCATGATAAGTACTTTCGTCCCCTTCCAAGCGAGAAAAAGTCTAGTTAATATTAGTTTTGCGGAGCCCACTCATCTTAATAATAAATCTTTTAAATTAACTATTTATTATCAAAATGTAAGAGGTCTACGCACAAAAACTAAAAAAGTTTTCTTAAATTCTACTGCTTTAGATTTTGATCTATTCGTTTTAACAGAAACCTGGCTAATTTCTTCAATAAATAATCTTGAAATTTTCTCTTCTTCTTACACTGTTTATAGGAAAGATAGATATAATTGTCGTTTATCTTATAATGTTCCTAAAGGCGGTGGTGTATTGATAGCTGTTAAAAATACTTTTTGTCCATCGCAATTGTTACTTTCTCAATGTGATCCTACCGATATTATCGAAGTAATTGCTGTTAAAATTGAACTACAACTAAAAAATGTAATTATTATTAATTGTTATATTCCTCCGGGATCTAGTATCGAAGTGTATACTAAATATATTTTAGAAATTGATTCACTAGCCAGTAAACTAAATGTTAATGATGATGCAATTCTCTGTGGTGACTTTAATCTTCCTAACATTAAATGGGTTTCGCACGATGAGGAATCCTACTTCATTCCATACGAATTAGTTAGTAATGCGGAGTGCTTTGTAATTGACTCTTTTAATTCTTTTAATTTTCAACAAGTATCTTCAATCTGTAATAATCGTGGTAGACAGTTAGGTCTTTTATTTACGACAAATTGGATAAATATTGCTATTATTAACTGTCCATTTGAACTAGTTGAAATTGATGAGCATCATCCTCCAATTTGTTCGTCTCTCTGTTTTCTCATACCTCCAATTATTGATTCCGAACTTTCTTATCGTTTTAACTTTCATAAAGCCAATTTTGATGCTATTAATAACTATTTAAGTTGTTATGATTTCTCATTTTTAACCTCTTTTAATTTAAATGATGCAGTTAATCATTTCTATAAAATTGTTCATTCTAATATTTCACAATATGTTCCGTTAGTTGTAGACAATAGTTATAAATCCAGTCCGCCATGGTTTACTAAAAGTCTTAAAAAATTAAAAAATAGAATAAAGCCTGGCGTAAATTTATTAAAAGCAATAATAATTATGACTTTAATTTTTTTATAAATTTATTTAATGAATTTAAAACAATGTCTGATAATTTATATTCTAATTATGTGCAAAACATGTCTTTTAATATTAAAAATAATCCGAAACTCTTTTGGAAATTTGTTAATTCCAAAAGAAAAAGTGATCAATATCCAATGTGTATGAATTATAAAAATTCTAGTAGTATAGATTCTAATGTTATTTCAGAATTTTTCCGTGATTTCTTCTCAAGTAGTTATTCTTTGCCCGCTTTCTCGTTAAATGAAGATAATTTTTGGCATTTATCAAACTTTCTAATACTACACTGGGTAATATTCATATTGACTCTAATTTGGTATTTAACTATTTGACAAAACTTGATAGTAACGCTAGTCCTGGGATTGACGGCATCCCTAACATATTTTTAAATAAATGCTCATCTTCATTATCTGGTCCTCGTTCTTCTTTATTTAATTCTTCTTTAGCTTCTGGTATCTTCCCTTCTATTTGGAAAAATGCCATAATTAGGCCAGTTCATAAAAAAAATCTTAAAAACGATGTTACTAACTATCGTCCAATTGCTAAACTATCTTCTATAACTAAGCTTTTTGAACTAATTGTATTTGATTCTATTTATGATCATTGTACTTGTTTTTTATCGCCTTTCCAACATGGCTTTGTAAAGTTTAAATCAACCGTTACTAATCTTGTTGAATCTACATCTACATTTATTAATAATATGGAAGATGGCTTCCAAACAGATGTAATATATAATTTTAGCAAAGCCTTTGATCTTCTTCCACATAATGTTATTATTTTTAAGCTAAATAAATTAGGATTTCCGACTTATTTTATAGATTGGATTAATTCTTACCTCTCTGATCGTAGATATATTGTTTCTTTTATATCCTCGATATCTTCTGAGTTTGCAGCTCCCACAGAGGTGCCTCAAGGTAGCCATCTTGGACCTTTACTTTTCATTATTTCTATTAATGATGTTTCTTCTTTAATAATTAATAGTCACATTAAAATTTATGCCGATGACATGAAACTTTTCAAAAAAATTGTAAATTTGGAGGATGCATTAGCCCTACAAGCTGATTTTAATCGTTTTTACAATTGGTGTTCCAACAATAATCTCCAACTCAATGTTAGCAAATGTGTTTAATCAGTTTTACACGCCGCTTAAGTCCAATTTCTTATGTATATTCTTTTAATAATCAAATCATTTCAAAAGTCACTTCAGTTAAAGATTTAGGGGTACTCTTTGATAGTAAACTTTCATTTCAACTTCATTATTCTGATATATTAAATAAAGCCAATTCTATGCTCGGTTTTATTAAACGTTGGGCAAGAGAATTTGAAGACCCTTATGTATTAAAATCTCTTTATACCTGCCTGGTTAGACCTAATTTAGAATATGCCAGTCAAGTTTGGTGTCCATATAAATAGAATTGAATCGGTTCAGAAAAAATTTCTCAGGTATGCTTTACGTCATCTTCCTTGGGAGGACCCTTTTAGATTACCTCCTACGAACATAGAATAAATTTAATACATCTCAATACACTTGAAAAGCGCCGTAAAGTTGCAGATATTGTATTTCTAATTGAATTAATTAAAGACAACATTTCTTCTTCTCAACTACTCGATAAACTTAATTTTTCTTCGCATTCTAGATTAAGATCTGCTAATTTGTTTAATTTACAGTTTCACCGAACTAACTATGGTAAATATGAACCAATTAATAGAATGATGTCTCTCTGTAATATATACAAATCCCATATTAACTTTTCCCAAACTAAACAATCATTAAAAAATAACTTGTATTTGTTTTCTTGAAATTTTTGGACTTACATTCTTTGACCTTTGTCTTCTTAATTGAAGCTTTTTTGTTTTTTTAAATATAATCAGTATAATTTTTAACTTTTTTTCACACTTTTTTTTTTCTTAAAAATTTTTTTTTATGTTAAATTAATTATTAAATTATTAATTTCTATAATCTTTACTTTCTTTTTTGTTTTTTAATGTTTAATTTTAGTTTATCAATTTAATATAAATTTTGTAACTTGCTTGAATTAAGCTCGGAATAAATAAATAAATAAATAAATACTGTTGCAACTTAAAGTCGTTCCAATACATCTTCTATTATTGGTAGTGGTGACCTGCCTTTTATATTTTTTGTTTTTAACTGACGATATTCAACGCACATCATATTTGTTCCATCTTTTTTCTAGCCAATAGGGCTCGGCGCAGCAAAATCTGAAACACTTTCTTCAACAATGCCGTCTTTTAACCATTCTTCGACTTGTTGCTTTAGATCTTTTCTTTCTGATAATGCTAACCTGCTTGCTTTTTGTTATATAGGTACTTCATCCTGTAGGACTATCCTCATTTGAATGCAAGAATTTATAATGTTATTAGGCTCGTACTGGTTGACCATGTCCAGCATTACTTTCTTCATCTCAGGGTTTCTCGACCTAATTGCCACTTCACACTGATCCTATTGTATCGACTCAACGTTTATATTAAAAATTTCATTTTCAAATATTTCTGACTTCATGTTCTTTTCTTCTATGGAAAGTTTTCCTTTCTCAATTATTAATTTTACTTTTTTCAGTAAATTTTGACCTAAAATAATATTGTCTGCCATATAATGGTCAGGTGCAACCTCAAATCTAATTTCATGTAAATTAGACTTGACTTTTACACTCATTATGGCTACACAAATTGACGTACTTACATTATTCCCGAATCCTTTTAACTTAATTTGTTGCTCGTTACAGATATGTACACCAAGTTTTTTTGTACCGCTTCTTACATAAGCGACGCACCACTGCCATTATACACAAATGCTATGAAATCCTCATTTTGAATTTTTACTGAAATTATATTTTTGTTTTTGATTCTTTTCGCCTCCTTTGTTTTACCAGTTCTGTTTGGGCATTGTGGTGATATGTGACCAAATAGATTACAGCTGAAACGTCGTTTACGCCTTCCTTTATTTGGACAGTTTTCTGCTGGATGCGATAATGCTCCACAGTTTTGCATCTTGATTTTTGTTGGTTCGCGAACTCATCACGAGGTAGATGTAATTCTGGCCTTTGCTTATTGCTCAACATTTGCACATCTTTTATATTTTATACACTAAAAATTTTGCTTTCCATTTTATTGTGCACATCATCGTTGATCCCGTTAAATATGTATGTTATTAACGACTTTTCATCCACTTGTCCTTTATTAGCGATGTTCTTCATTTCGAACTGATATTTGAGTAGACTTTCTGTGGCTCTCATTCTTCTTTTTTCTAACAAGCGATGTACTTCAATGCCACTGGATTTGTTATTGAATCTTCTTCTAACAACATTTTCAGCTTTTGGAAGGATGCAATACCTGTATTTGCTTCTACTGCTAATTTAGCTGCACCTTGTAAGAGTCTCCTAGTATATATTTTTGTATGTCGTTCCAATTTCAGGAACACCGCTAAATTTCTCGAGCGAATCCGCTATATTTTTGAATACAAAGTTATTATTGTGGGCATCTTAAACTCTTCCTTTACACTTATGACTGAGTTTCCGTCACTGCTGTCACCGCTATCGCTACTAATTCCGGGAGACTTGAACAATCTGGAGACGTCTTCGTTGTTTTTGCAAGGTAAAAATCGTACAGTCTAGCGACTAAATTTACTTTTAAATTGTATTTCGTAGATAATTTGTTCTCTTGCAGTAGTACTTGTAGTTGTTTAATGGTCAACCTTGACAAGTCCTCCATACAACTATGGTGAATGATACGCCAGTTATCACTTGTATTCAGCTATCACAAGTATTAACTTATCACGACAATTTTTTCTTCTGACACCATGTAGTTTCTTTTACTACAATACGAGTATTTATAACTTTTTTTTTTTTTTAAATGTAAAATAAAACTATTTTTTTTATTTAATAAAAATTGTAATGAAAAAGTTCAAAGTTTTTAAGGAAAGATATTATTAAAATAAAAACAACTTATTTCCGTTTTAGTAAATTAGAATTTGCCCGAACTAGAAATAATATTTTTTGAAAAGAAAATCTCTATATGTCTTTCACATTTTGGATATTATTTTTACTCATTTTTTCATTATTCTGGCTTGATACAAAATACAATGGTATACCGTATAATTATAAAATTAATATTGTAAATAAAATAATTTGTACTTCATTTTAAATGCAATTTTTTTTTATTCTTTGGACGAGTATTCAAGATTTTCATTAATTAATATTTCAAATTGAGTTTTTGTAGAGTTAAAAGTTTTATTATATTAATACATATATACTTTTTTCTTTTAATTCGAATTTCATTCTCGCCAATATAACCATCATCATAGCTTACCGGCTATAATTGTATCAGACATTCAGCTTACTTTAGGCAAAGATAATGAATACAACATTATATTTTGTATTCATTATCTTTGCTTTAGGTTTATGCTCATTTCGAGAAATTTCACTAACTAATTAAGTCATCATTTACAGATGTTAGTACGTTAGTAAATAATAAAAAGAAATGTTTATTTAAACTATTACATATTTAAAAAAAAATAAAATAGTAATGTAAAATTATTTACTAGTAATATACTACATTTGATTAAACAAATACGAGGACTATTTCTTCAACTCGTAATGTGAGAAAAAAAAGGTATGAAAAAAACTAAGGGTTTTTAAAAAAGCACATTTTCATACTAAGAATTTTATCATTTATTTTTATAAAACTTAATAATTTAGTTATTTTATCAATTCATTATTAATTAAGAATAATAGTGAAATCAAGGCTTAGAATATCTCAATGCACTCAAGAAAGCCTGTATACAAGTGCGAAATATAATGTTAGAGCTTCAATGTTAACGTTTATATGCAATGTTAACGGATAAATATACACTGATAAAAAAGTTACCGATTTATGAAAAAAGCAAAGTGTTTTGTTTTTAAGTCCTAATAATAATAATTTTTTTAAGTTCTAGGAATTAAATTGTAAATTCCACCAAAAATTGGAATTTTACTTAAAATTTTATTATCTTCTAAGCGAAAATTGTAAAAACTAAGAGATGCTTTCTTCAACTTTAAGAAACCCTTTTAAATTTAAGACAAACTTTTAAAATATGTTAAAATATAATGTTGGATATTTGAATTTTGTATATTACTAACGCATAACGGTTAATTTTACTACTGTATGGCAACTCAATAAACTTATACACTTTTTTTTATAAAGTCTATACAAACAGTTCTATTCTACCGTTTTTAGAATGACAATAAATCCTATAGAACTCTTGTTATACGAATTTAAAATATAGGAATTTTTTGGAATTTGTGTAGGTCTCCTTCAAAAGAAAACCTTTGACACATGTTGAAATATGATGTTGGACTTTTATATTTCGTATATTACCAAAAAAAAAATTTTGACAGATATTCAAGATATAGGTGTTTAAAAATAGCGAAATTTCAATTTTCGAACCCTTGCAGGTCTTAAACAGAGGGTATGACAAAGAAAAATTTGTTAATTGACTCCTACTAATTTTTGAGGATCTAACTTCTACTAAAATTTTAAGATTCTAGCTTGAACGTTTAAAACATATGTGGGAACAAAAATTTTGCAAAAATATATATTGGTAAATGTTAGTACCTTATGACAACACTATACACCCTATACTTTTAAAAATTTATAAAGCTTATAAAAACAGCTGTCTTCTATCGTTTTCAGATTAAAAATATACCTAATAGAACTCTTGTTATCACATTTTGAATATAGAGCTTTTCCAACTTTGGGGGGCTGTAGCTCCTAACGGTCGCGGCTAGAGAAAAAAGTTCTTTCATGAAATTATTTTTTTGCAACACCTAGTCGTACTTAAAATTTCTTTTCTCTATTTCAAACGGTGTAAAAGTTTTTGTAAACATAAGGCCGGACGGACGGAGTGAAACTATATAGGCACATTTTTAACAAAAAATTGGAAAAATGTACTAAAACAAGCAAATTTCAGACTATGGTAGTTGGTTTTTCTTAGCATTCGCCTAATTCAAACTGCCCGTAATCTGTCGAATGATGAGCTATAAAAAAAAGAGTTCTGCAGTTCTTAAATTTCTCGCATTATCCCCATATTTCATTTGTTTACGAATATAGGTTGAGATCATTTTGCCGAGAGAAAATAGATTTATCAGAGTCTAGCTTCATAAACTGAAAAACTGATTAGGTCGATCCATGGTAGATTGCACAAAGCTAACCTTAAAAATTTCTTTTGGACTGATTCAGTAGAGAAATTTCAATCGATATGGAGATATCATGTATCTATCAAATATCAATCGATACGGAGACCAAACTTGACTTGAATATTCAAGGATTGCTCCAACGTAGGTAATAAAAAGTTGTTTCGTAATATATGGATCGCAAAACTCTTTTGACGAATTATAAAGCCTAAAGTTGAATTAGCCTTGTTTACAATGTGATTGTAGTGACTTTTAAAATCCATGCTCTTGTCCCCAACCACACTCAAATCCGAAACACAATCTACCTCTGCAATAGATTGGTTATTGAGCATGTACTCATACTTAATAGTTGAGTTTGAAGGTAGTCTTGAAAAACTCATTGTTAAACTGCAAAAAGTAGAGTATAATAATGATAAAGTAATATCATAGGTCGAAACTATAAAAAATAAAGAACCTAAGTGGCTGCCTTGTGGGACACCTCAGTTTGCAATATAAGTTGCACAAGTGGTAGAACTAAATAAAACCTGATACGACCCGGATGATAGATAAGATGATAGCCAGTTTAAACTATGCCTTGAAAAACATGGAGCCTTATGCTTTTGAAGTATAATTGTAAAAGAATTTAGATCGATTGTTTTACTGATATCGGTAAATACAACGCCCACCTGCTTCTTAGATCCCATTGTTTTGATATCAGAAACGAAATGGATTACGTTGGTTACCGTCAACCTTCCTTTTTGAAATCCATGTTTTTGTATAGAAATTAATGGTTGACAAACGGCGTTTTTTTTAAATCAGAGCACAGATCAGAGCATGCTCTGAGAAAAATGAGCACGTTCTGAGTTACCGGAGCGCTCAGATTTAATAAAAAAAAAATGATTTAATTTTTAGTTAAGTTTTAAATTGTCAAAAAATTAAATAAAATTTTTAAAATTTAAATAAAAATAAACAGAACATTTAACTTTTATTTTAGAAGTATAATCTTAAACAAACGTCAAAATATTAAATGTTAAAACTTCGTATTTTATTTTGCTCAGCCGTGCTCGATATATTTGCTCAGATTTAAAAAAAACGCCTAAAATATTCATAAATAATTTTTTCGAAAAGTTTGGCGATAGTTGATAGTTTTTCAATAGATCGAAATAATTGGTTATTTCTTTGAGAGCCGCTTTTTCAAAACTGGAATAAGCAACGTTTCGATGGAAACATACCACTTTGAATAGACAAATTAAATATTAAAAAATATGACTAATGTTCATTTTTTTTTTTAGTTTTATTAATATTTTTGAAAATTTATTAAAATATTAAACGTTTAAAGTCACCGTTATATTAAATAAGGCGTTTTTTTTAAGCAAACATGCTCAATATATTATTTTGTTAATTCTTTGTAACATGCATCTAGATTTTCTACTTTTTAGACAGTTGCAATCAGTATCACAGTAGGTATCAATCTTTATACCACGTTCAGAAACTATTAATATTGGAATATGATGTTAATAATGAATATGAAGTGTATAATGTTCGTAATATGCTATACATTTTTCAAAAATTTCCTGTCAAACATTATACACTTACGGAAGTTAATATTCTCAATATACACATATTATTACGACTTTCGTCCCTGCAATTTTCGATTATTTACAAAAATTTTATTCAACCCTTGCTTTGTTTTTATATTTTAAAATTAAACTGTCAACATTTTCAGTTAAAAATTTTTTATTTTATTTTTATGAATAGCTATTTCAGGTATAAATAAAATTACCTTTTGAAAATATTAAAGAAAAAAGTAAACTCTAATAAAAAATATTATTTCACAGGTATAGAAACGAGTCAAAAATTAGGTTCGCAAAAGTGTTTCTAAAATGGCATTTGTTTACGTTTTTGAAGTCAGCTGATTATAAATATGTCAAATATTATTGAATTAATATCCCAAAATTGATTGTAACCGTTTGACATTTAATGTAATATTCTAGTTAATATTCTAGTTAATATCAGAGTTTGTGAACAAGCTATTACAAAAATATTTCAAAATTTTTTAATACCAGGTTTAATTTTTATTATTAACTTTAAAAACATCATACATTTAACATCAATTGCAAGTAATCTTATTTACAAATTTGTCTATTAAATTAAAGTCAATATAAAAATTTATTGAATATATCGGTCTAATGAAAACTAATAATTGCCGTTCGAAAAAATCGAATTGGAATTTTAAAATAATTTCTAAATTTATATGTCAAAGAAAATCCACTCGCTATCTTAAATTTTCTATTTTGCTTCTTATTAAAAACTTTTACACACCCTTTTTTTGTCAATATAAAAAGCACAAATTAAATTCACTTCTAAAAAACTAATGACTCGAACATATAAAAAAAATATAGAAATATAAAAACAAACTTTTAAAATTATTTTTTTTTTTAATTCATCATATTATTTTTAAAATATAAAAATATGTATGTCAAATCCTTATGTACTTGGTTTTTAATAACGTTTGTAAATATTTGGCATATGGATATTAAAGCTTACTACTTATAATCAACTCGTACCTAGTAAATCAATTTTTTTTAAGAATCGATTTTTACACTTTTGAATATTATATTTTTAATAATTGATAACAAGTTCTTCCGAATTTCTATTCTGCGTTAACACTTGTATTAATTACAAAATTAAAAATTTCCCAACCCTACTGTAACGGCGCAATCAATAAATCAAGAATCAAGATTGAAGATTCAAGAGTTGTTTTATGATGATGGGAAGAAAATATGATTTTAAGATTGTTAATAAATTTAAAAAATTGTATAAATTTACATGGTTTTAAAGAAAATTAATAAGTTTACCAAAATGTTTAGAAAAATTAATATAAAAGTATTAAAATAATAAAAATTTTCAAAGAAATATTTTTTAATTTTTTATACATTTATGACCTAAAAAATGCATAAAAAGTTATGTTCATCTCTTTTTAACTAATTATAATCGGAAGTCTGTTGCTATTAAGTGAAAATATAAATAATAACATTGAAGTAATTGACTATTTGAAAAAAGATTAATTCTATTTAAAAAATGTTATCAAAATAAAATTGTTTTATTTGTTCTTAAAATGAAATAAATTTAATTTTTTATAAATTGAAATTTAAATAAAATTAAAAAAAAAAATCTATAATTTGATGTTTACAAAAATTTTTTTATTTATGACATTTCAAAAAGAGACGCTAATATTTAAAAAGCCAAATGGAATAAAAAGAGAAAAATATAGTTTATAGTAAATTATTTTTTCTGTGTAAGATTACGGAGAAACCGAATTATAAAAAAAAGTTTGAATAATTTTCCAATGGTAATTAAATGTTTAGTAAGTGAATTTTGATAATTAATTTTGCCCAAGTTGTTAGAAAAAGAAAATTTTAATTTTGAAATAAAACAAAATTTAATTGCGATTTGATTTTAATACACGTACCAAGGCGGTTTAATGTTGTAAAGAAATTTCGTTATATTAAGACTTTTTAAATTCAGTTACATATAAAATAATACTGAATATATATAAACAAACAATGATACAAAAAATAATATGAAAACTTTTTAAGATTTATTATTGTTTTTCAATCAAATTTACACTATATTCTCTTTTCGTAATGGTTTTCTTATTCTAATTATATATTAATTCTTTTTCCAGTGATATTAAGGTACTGTTCGAATAAAATATGTGTCTGTTGAAATTTTAAAATTTCAAAAGCTTCTAATTAAAAAATGGAACCAGATTCAAAACCACAAGAAATTTCTAGTATAGCTTCCAATACGCCAGAACAATGCCAAGGTGATGTAGATATGTTAGAACATAAAGATAAAATCATATTATCAGAAAAAGCATCGTGTGATCAAGAAAATTTAGAAAATATAGGAAAAAATGAAACTGAAACAAATATTAGGAACGTCAAACAACCAAAGCAACAAGGTGTGAATATTAGGACAGAAACCCCACCAGTTACAGAAACTAGAACAGAAAAATCTGCAAAATCACCCATTAAGATTGAACATGAAAATGAAGCAGATACTTCCCAACCAATTTTGTCAATTGATAATAGTGTACTTTTGTCGCCACCAAAATCAGAACCGCAAGGACCTGTAATTTCACCAACTGAAGAAAATGCGGTATCCATTTCACCTCCTTCAGAATCTCAAAATTCTCTATCAGTTTCAACAAGAATATCTGAAACAGAACAAAACTATTTTAAGAGGAAAAAGGAGCAAAATGAAACTGAAAATTCGCAAAAAGAAGGAAATAAAGTTTCAACAAATTCTTCATCGTCAATGTCATGCTCTTCTAGCAAAAAAGAAGAAAAAAATAATGAAAAGCAAAAGGCCGAAAATAAAGTATGCTTACCAGATAATTACATCAATTTAGTTGCTAACGGAACTATACCAAAATCAGGAAAACCATCAAGTGCCGCAGCATTAAGTAAAAAATTAAAATCTCGTGGAAGAGCTAAACAGAGACGAGAAATAGTTGCGGTTTATCAAAGCGAGGTTTACTTTGTTATACATAAAAATAAATAAGATTTTAATTCTCGTCTAATACTTTTAGATTAGCGATAACGCCGTTGGTATAAAGTTGTGTATTAAAAAATCTGATCAAACAGCATTAACTAAAAAGCCAACAAGGAAAAGATCACAAAAACCTAAATACATAGAAGTAGATTCTGAAACTGAAGAATTAGGCCCTATTGTACCAACAAAAAAACGACGAAAGGAAAGATTGAACAACAATCCAGATCGACCAAAAAAATCAAATTTAACTGATGTTAAAGAGCTAATGGATCAAAGCCCATGGGGTTGTCGAATTCCTGATAATATATTATTTGAGGTATCTATTAAGTTTTAAAATATTTTTATTGTAATCTTTTCATAATAAGAATGTAGATTTTCAGTTACGTTGTTGAATCAGAAGGTTGTTTACCAACATTATTTCGTCTTGGGCAAGTATGTACTCTTTGGAGAAAGGTTTCAATAGCACCACGGCTCTGGAGTAATCTTGATTGGGGATCTTGTATTAAAGATAGATATAGAACTGAAACTAAACTTAAATGGTTAATAGAAAATCGAATGAGGGGCTGTAAAGAGCTTAATATATGTAAGATGATGTTATTCCTGATTTTGTAAAAATATTATAAAATTAACTCTTTAGCGAATTGGAAAGTGTCAGATATTCAATGTGTTTTGTATAGGTTAGCAGAGTCTTGTCCAGAACTTGTAGGTATAACATTATCCGGTTGGAAAGGTTTCACATCAGATCATTTAAGTTTTTTAGTGAAAGAGTTCAAAAAATTACAGCGTATTGATCTTAGCTCTATTAACGTATAAATAAGTAGATTTTATAAGAAAATATCTAAAAATAAAAATTATTTTAGGTCGAATTACATCCAAGTAAAAGCGGAGTTGCTTTGCAAACGCTATGTTTTGCTATTCAAACTATAGGTGATCGGTTGACTCATCTTCATTTAGCTCATAATCGCTTAGCTGGCGTACCACAAATTATTACAACATTATCGGTTTGTATAATTTTCCAAGACTTCAAAATTGTAGATATACTGCAATACTACAAAGTCAAGCGTTTAAGCTCTTTACATGCACAAAAGTTTGCATTCAATGTTGTTTGTCTACGATAATCACCCCTATTCTAAATTCCGTAGTACGGGGGGTAAGTCGGAGATAATCTACAAAAAGTGATTCTCAATACCGACTTAATGTTACGATAACTGCAATAATCTACGAAAGAAATATTCATTCGTACCATATTCGTACTTCATATTATTTCGTGATCGTTCACTTCTGTACATATAAATAAAAAGTTTTAAATGAATTTACATTTTTATTTAATTCTTTAATTAACTTTGTTTTATAAAATTATTTAAATCTCTTAAAAAATTAATACTACGAAATTGAAAACAATAATTATAATTTTTACTTAAAAAAATGAATTCAA
Source organism: Dolichopus griseipennis (assembly GCA_963082915.1). NCBI lineage: Eukaryota > Metazoa > Arthropoda > Insecta > Diptera > Dolichopodidae > Dolichopus > Dolichopus griseipennis. The sequence goes on along the minus strand of OY720442.1, from coordinate 88,879,523 downwards.
ATGTCAATGTTGCCAATGCAAATTTAATTTTCTACTAGGAAATTTAGAATCACTAAAATTTTTTGTCCGTAGCGTAGCCAAATTTTCGTAGAAAGTTTACAAGGCAATTTAGAATAGGAGTGAATGTATATTTTATATGTACATAAATTTCAAAATTGCTTAAATCTAAATTCTAGGAGTTTTTTTATCTACACTGTTGTACAAAGTAATCATATCAGTTATGCCGTATACATATGCAATTTTGAAGTCAGTCTCACCACGTTTTTTCTAGTAATGCTCGATTCACTATTTCAGGAAATATTGTCCGTAAAATTTTTTTAAGATAATTTTTTTTATCGATTGATTGCTTCAAAAGTTTTCATACAAAAAAAAATCTAAAGGACTGAAATCGAAATATATTTTTTAAAATTTCTACGAAAGATTTTTGAAATTTAAATATAAAAAACATGCGCGCAAAATTTGCTGAAGTAGTGAATCGAGCATAAAACGGTAGATATAAATATATAATTATATATTTTAGACGTACTGTCCTAACTTATTATTATTGGATTTATCTAACGTGCAAACGGTAGCTATATCACACGGAATTTTGCATATTGAAAAATTGCAGAAAGGTTGCCGAAAGTTAAAAGTTTTACGTATTACTAATTCTCATATAACTTTGAGTACAGCGTCTTTACAAGAACAGGTATTTATTTATAATTTTACAAATATAAATAAAGGTTTTATAATAAATTGAACAGATGGAGTCTACAGGTTTTCCAGAGCTGGAAGAACTTTCTGTAGCTTCATTAGTTGACGAATCACGTTTAATTAATGATGAATTCCTTCAAAGAATATTGAAGACTAGTACAAAATTGAAATTATTAGATGTCAGAGGATGTGCGCGGCTTACTCATGATAGCTTAATACGTTTACCAGCTTGGGATTTGAAACATTTATTTTTGTCTGGATGTTCAGTGACGAGAGATGTTGGGTGTGTTTTTGTTTTATTAATAGTTTAATTTTTTTATTACTTACAAAATTATTTAGATCGGGATTAGAATTAATAGCATCAAAATGGGCCCACAGTTTAATTGAATTTGATTTAGCTTGGGCAAATGTACAAGAGTCACTTGATAATGCTCTAAGAGCACTAGCAGAAAAAGGAGTTGAATCTCCTTTGACGTAAGTGGAAATGTTTAAAGTTTGGTAACAATATACGCTTAAAATATTTTTTTATTGCAAAAATATAGAAATCTTAATTTATGCGGTTCTTCAGTATCAGAAGAAGCTGTGAAAGATATTTTAATTAATTGTCCACTATTATATTCCATTAATTTATCATCCTGCCGTGGTCTTCCCCGTGGGGTTAAAAGATTTATAAATGGACCACAACTAAAAGAATTACGGGATGTTTTAAAAGTAAAATTAAAAATTTCGCCGAAAACAGATCAATGTTTGAACTGATTTTTATTCCATACGTGAAATATTATTACTTATTTTGTTAAATAGATACATAGAAAATAATACATAAAGCAAATAAATTATAACAAATTTATAAACATATTAATATAAATAAGGAGCACACATTAACAAAAGAAGCGTTAGTTTAGAAACAAGTAAAATTAAACATCTGATGTGAATCCCAAGTTGGGCCCACATTTAAAATAATTTTCTAAATAATAATAAAAAAAATCACATTAGTATATAGGTTAAGCACTACTTTAATTTACAGAGATTAAGTTTCATTAAAATAATGAAATATGTATTGAATAATATTAAACATATATTTTTTAAAATTAAATTAAGTGAAAGACCAACAAATTAAATTTTATAAAAAGAAATGTATTTTAATACATTAAATCAATGTACAATTTATTTATTTTATTTTAAAATTTGTGCAAAATGTCATTTTTAATATAGAACTTTTATATTAAAATACATTAGAAATTTGGGTTATGTGTAATAAAAAAATTTCAATTTTTTTTAAAATTTTTGTAAATAATTTGTAAGTCTATTTGAATTTTATTTTATATAATCTAATTGAACTATTTTCTTATATATATATATAGAAGAAGTTTTATTTCAATTTATTTAAAAAAAAATTAAGAATTGATATCCTGGTAATGGACTACTTCGAAATATATTTTATTTCACTTGTTACCGTTTTTTTATTTCGTTATTTGAAAAAAATATATATTATAAGATTGAATAAAAAAAAATAATTTTATAATTTTTAACTTTTAAAAGTAATAAAAATATTTTTTTTTAAATCAAAAGGATCTCTTAGAGAAGGTATATTTTTCTATCAAAGAATATTTATGCAATAAGAGAGGGCATTTAAGCAATTTTACTCATGATCTTGGTACGTTTACTTTATTAGCATTGTTTTTTTTTTTTTTTTTGTAACAATAAAAATAAGAAACTTACTTGCAAGGAAGAGGTAAACAAAACTGTGCGTATCTGAAGCATTAGTTAAGATACTGGGTTTACAATAAAAAACAATGCTTTTGATTATTTCTTGTATTTTCATACACTTAGTAATTAAATAAAAAAAAGTTTGAAACAAAAAAAAACACATGGCAAAATTAATGTAAAGAAAAAAGGAAAAAATATAATATAAAAAAAAATGACCAGCACTTATATTAAAATAAACATGATTAATTTTTTAACAATTTTTCGAATAAAAATACTTACGAAATACAACTTTGGTTTTTCTTATTTTACATTAATTCGGTAGAAATTACTGTATTAAGCGTCCCATTCTTAATGTATTGTTTCATTTCTATATTGATTTAATTAGTTTTTAATTTTTATTGGAAGTATAAAAGATTTTTATTTAAGGTTTTTATTAACAATTTTTAATAATACAGATTTATTTTATTACAATATGTAAAATAATATAATTATAATATGTAAAATAAAAATAAAAAAATAAAATGTATTAAATATTATTAAAAAAATAATATTACCAAATTAATTTTTATACATGTTTGTTACATATTTTATAATTTAATTTTTATGAACATAAATATTGTTAATTAGAAAATTTAAATCAGATAAACTATAACTAAGAACTCTGTATAAATTTGATTATGATATTTTAAAAAAAGTTTTTTTTCATCCTTAAAATTAGGAAAAATATTTAAATTCGATAAGTTATTTTTGTAGTGCTAACTTTATTTCAATATATACCATTAATATTTTAAACAGATATTTGATTGCACAACACAATGAATTTCCTTTTCATTGATTTTATCGTTTTTCCTAATAATCGGGATCTCAAATAAAGTAATGTATATATCAAATTAACACAAATTTCTTTAATTGTTAATAAATAAAATTTTTATTTAAAATTTATAATTTTCTTTCAAGATTAATGATGATGTGTGAATAAGAATAATTATTTAAAAAAAAAATAAATTAAAATAAAGAAAAAACAGTTTTAAGATAATAATAAAAATAAAAAAGTTATATAAACTAATTAAGCTGTTGAAATAAAATTTAAACTTAGAAAATTAAAATATATATATCTATATGTATAAATATATATAATGTGCTTTGTAAATAAAACAAAAAAAAATTGGAACAAAATTTTCCTTTATTTCATTTATTTTACATTTTTATTATTTTAAATCCAAAAAAAATAAATTGTAAATCCATGTAAAAAGTTTAATCCCATAATTCTGAAATAGTAGAAACATTGTCCGTTAAATTTTCTTCATTTTTTCCAATAGTTGCATGTGCCTGCAAATTTTTTTAGGAAACCAATAACTATAACATAACATTTTAGATGGACTTAAATTGTTTTGTCTACAAATGATCGTTTACAATAAATCATGTTTATTTTATTTAAGCTTTATTTTAAATTAATAAAATTGAATTAGTGAAATTATGAGGAACGACCATTCATAGCGCTTTTAAAAATAACTTACTATCGTTTCGGAGAAATTTTTATCTTTCTCATTATAAATGTAATCGTAATCAGGGCCATATAACAGTTCAGTCGTATCATCTTCATATCTAGCATATTCTTCGTTTAAATCTATTATAATATTATTTGATTCAATTTCATAATTATTTTTTTCTAAAATTTCTGTTAATTTTTTAATTGAGTTCGAAAAATTTTTGGTATAAAAAAATATTTCTTCTATCGGTATAATACATTTTTCAATATTATCTATTTGTTTTTTATAAAACTCTTTATTTAAACAATCATTTATATGATATTTAGCTTCATCTAAAATTTTTTCATTTATTGTTCTTTTGTCTTCATAAAATGGGTAATCAACTGACTCAATTAAATTATATTCTTTAATAACGTCTGAAAAAATATCTGTTGTTTTTAAGTGCATTATAAAACATTCTATTTCTTTTGGAATTTCAATGTTAACCATATCTTTTCGAATAAATACGGCTATTTGTGATACTTTTCCAACTTTTTTTTTAATTGGTGGACCAGACCCAATTCCGAAAATTGATACAACATATTTTGGAAAACGTTGACATATATTTTGACACCAATCTTTAAATTGAGCACGTGTCCATTCAAATTTATGATCTAAATGACGCATCCCGTTTGGTAAAGTAAGATCGAATAAAATGTTAAATTCAGAGTTTGGAGTTGTAAATATTGCAGTTTTGGGTTGAATAAAGCCAAATATATTATACGGAATATTTTCAAGAACGTCAGGATATAAATGTTCTATACTTAAATAATCAAAATTTTTTTAATTATATAATTTTAAAAAAAATTAACTAAAAATTTAAATGCTTACATTTCGATTGCAAGAACGGCATCAGTATGTTTTAAAACATCATTTGGACTGTCTATACTGCCCTGATAAACTTCAACTTTCAAGGGAGCTTCTCTTCTTTTTAAATGATCAGCAAGTAAAGGGTTAATTCTGTTAATGTTCAATTGAAGTAAAGTTTTGTCAACATCAACCTGTGTTTTATATTAAGTTTTAAACAAATATTTCAAATTTACTTACCTAATATTGCGAAATAAAATCAAATTTAAATATAATCAATATTTTAAAAAATAGTAAATAATTCTAATTACGTGGTAAAATAATAAGCAATTACATAATTTAAATAAATGTATGTTTATTAAAAATAATTTTAGAAATACAAATTTATGTACCCAAAAAGAACAACCCAATTTCAGTTTCCTAAAATTAAAATAATTTTTTAATATATATTATTTAAACTCATCACAGCCATATTTAATATTTTTTTTTTCCCAATTCATCTTTATTTTTAAAATATTCTTAAATTAATATTGTTCCTTTATTTGGTTTTGAATTTTTCTCCAATAAAATAATGGTTTTTTATATAAAAATGATTGAATCATTAATTTTACAAGATAGTCAACTTGAAAATCTGGTTTCCAATTTAAAATAGCAGTAAATGTATTAACTAATCCAAATCTTGATGTTCTCAAAATTGCACTTACAGCCGCTTGTTGAACACGCTTTCTGTTAGTGGCAAATAAGAAGGTTTTAAAAATTTGTAAATATTTTTCAAAATTTTTGGAATCAAGAGGAAATGTTTTTAAAATATATGACAAGCTTTCAAAGATGCATTCAATATTTTTATCATTTAAATCCGTTTCAAATATTTTTATATAATATTCGTTTAATAATGGTAATATTTTTTGCTCAATAACAAAATTTTCTGCCCACTCAACACCATGATATTTACAAATCAATGCAAATGAAATTGAAATATCTTCAAAGTTGTTTTTAATTATGTTTCTTAACAAAAAATCAATTAATTCTTCACGACTTGGTTTAACTCGTTCATAATTGTAGAAATCTTTGAGCAAATAAAACATTTCATGGTGTCGCAAATCAATTTTTGACATATTAAACGGGGTGCAATTTAAAATACTCTGAATTGTTTTTATAATTGGATCAGAATCATTATAAAATGGATTTTTTTTACGTGGCAAAACAGATGGATATGAAATTAATAATTGAAAAACTATTGGTATAGCTTTTATATGATAGTAATAAAAACATTTAAAGATGAGTAATCGGGCTGTTTTTCTATCATCTTCGTTTTTATTAAAGTTCTGTAATTCCATTACTAATATGTTAAATTTAATTAAATTCATTAAATTTTCTAATGGTATTTTATTTGTTTTTAAAGTAAATATTTTATTATGAATTTCTGTAATAATATTCTGCTTAAATTCTTTTATATGACAATTAAATTTATTAATAACAACAATAATTTTTCCTTCGGTTTTTGATAATTCTGTAATTGCAATTTTAGCTTTATCTTTCGATATTTCAATTATATCTATAATAGCATTACAAATCAATTTAGAAACTTTTGTAATCTGCAGTAACCGAAAAATACATACTTTCACTTGTTCCGTATTTGCTGGACTGTCAATGTAATAATAAAGAATATTTTTAAGTTTTGTTAAAGTTTCTATTTTAAGGTTTTGTTTTTTTATATTATTTTTATCAAATATCTTTTCTTGATGAAGAGGATTAAAAGCTTGAAGCATATTTTCAACGAAAGACTCATTTTTTTTAATTGGATTTTGAATTCCTTTTATTTGTAATGGAATGCTAATAGTACTATATTCTCCATTTAATTTAGATTTATTTGATCCTGTATTAAAGTCAAAAAGGCTGGAAGCTATAAATGGAGAATTTCTCTCCAAAGGAATTAAAACTGGGACATTTTTAATTGAATCAAAGTTTAAAATTGGAGATGGTGGACTATCATTTATTTTTGTACAGGTTACAAATTTATTTTTTGATCTTGTATCGAATGAATAATTTTTAATTTCATTAGTTTTAGAACTTTCGGATTGTGTAACTGAATTTGCAATTGATATTCCAATTTCTTTACTTAAATTATAATTAGTAATATCTGCAGTCGAATAATCTAAACATTCTTCAATTAACTTTTCAGTTGATTTAGCTAATTCTGCATTTGTAAGAGAGATTTCTTTCATTTCACTTGAAACTGGGGGATTATTTTCTGCCATAAAATTGTCAGTTAAGTTAATAATTTTTGGTGATATCACCCCTTTTAAAATATGTTCTGTGAGTTTTTGATGATGTCTCTTTTTTTTGTTGTCAAAAGAATTTTTTTTTTGTTCCGACTTTTGATTTTTAGAAATATCGTCTAATTGAGGATTAAATTCATTTTTCATCTCAGATAGCACTTCAATGCATAATGAATTTTTTAAATTTTTTAATAACGATTTCCTGTCTGTTTTATTTTGTTTTTTCAATTGTTCATTTTCATATTTGTTTTTACAATTTTCTAATTGAATCTCTGTATCTTTTGAATTTGTTGATTTTATCAATTCGTTTGGTAGTTTATTTTTATTTTCTGTTAAACTCTTATTCAAATTTATATTTGTATTTTTTATATTTTGGGATTGGACATTTTCAAAAGTTTTTGAATGTAAAAGTTTTGCATTTCGAATTTTCCTCGTAGGTTTTACTTGAGGAAATAATTTTAAAACTTCGTCAACAGCATTTTCTGATATCTGGTTTACTGAACATTCTACTTTTAATTTTTTTTTCGCTTTTAAAATATTGCTTACTGAAGGAATTTTTCTTAAGCTCCTTCTTAAGAATATTTGGTCTGATTTTTTTTGTAACTTTAAATTACTTAATTGTTCATCATTATTTAAATTTGGTTGATCATTTTTATCTCCAATATTTTCTAGAGATAGTAGTTTATCATTTCTTTTAAGATTTTCCAAAAGGAATTCAAAGGAAACCTTGTTAGAAGCAGAATGTTCCTTAATTTGTTTTTTACCAAATTTTAAATTATCATTTGATATCTTATTTTCGTTATTAGTATTTATTAACGAATTGGTACTATAATTTTCAAAATTTTTGTTTTCTATTTGTTCGAAACAACAAATTCTTTTAACAAAATTTGGACTCGATGAAATAGATAATAGTTTACGTTTATTTTTTAAAGGTTTTTCCCCAGAAGATGCTTGAACATAATTTTTGCTGTTAGATTTATTTGTTTCATTACTTTTATTGATGTGACTGTTCAAATTTATATCATATAAGGATTCATCTGAAGATGATAAATAAAGATCATCGTGTAAATTATTCACTAATGAACTGTTTCCATTAAAATGTTCAAAAATTTTATTTTTACTTAAATGAGAAGCCGATAAACCTGCAGAACTTTCGGAGGATTTGCATTCATTATCACCAAACAGATCGGAAAATAAATTATCAATTTTCTTAGGATTTTCAATAAATGTTTTACTACTATTAAGTTCATCTGTTTTTTGCTTACTATTTAAAAGTAATTCCTCTTTAAAATTACCAACTTCCTTTAATGAATCTGAATCCGAAGAATTTTCAAAAGTGTTTTTAAACAATAATTTAATAGACTTTTCAGTAATCATATTTGTTGCTTTTTTTAAAACATCCCCATTTACTTTATTTTCAAAAACATAATTTGAGCCTAATTCAAATTCTGATTTGTCAGATTCAGAAGTATGTGAAAAAAAATCCGATGAATCTGACAAACTCAATCTTTCTGAAACCATGGAATGATCTGATGTGTCTGATTCTGATATTTTGCAAGTTTTATTTAAAAGCGGTTCATCTATTAATTTGTTATCAACATTATTTTCTACGGATAAATCTTTTTTTGTATGTGGTTTCTCTAAAAATACTTTATTTTGACTACAACTTTTTTCAATGGTAACATTTTGAATTTGTTGTAAGGTATGATTGATTTTTTTTGATACATCTTTGAATGCGTTTTTTGTGTCGGTGTTTCCACTTATTATGGGTAAATTGTTATATGAAGAAACTTCTCTTTCTTCTACGCCATTTGAATTAAGCTTTGAAATCGACTGTAGGAATTCCTCCTCATCACTACTTTCACTTAAATCAAATAATATATTCTTTAGAGATGTATCCGACTTTTCGTTGTTTTCATTTTTACTTAAAATATTTTTATTATTAGTGCTGGAACTATTAGAAGAGTTTTGCACTAAATTTTTATTTTTAATGGCACTTATACCATTTACCAATATTAAAGAATTTTCTTCAATTTTTTCGATTTTTTTTAAATTATTGTCATCTTCATTTTTTTTTCGGGCAAGAGATACATTCGATTTGCTTATTATTGATAATGGTTTATTGTAAATTTGTTTATCATAGGTTGAATCTTCGGAAAAAGTTTCTGGCTTAATACGTAGATAATCATCTCCAGAAAACTGAGTTTCAGAATAATCTTAATAAAAAAAAAATTAAAACTAATTAATATGAAAAATACAGTTTAATAAAAGTAATGTTTATTTTTTTCATTACCTGATTTTGGTGATTTGGCAACATTTTCAATCTTCGAATATAAATAACCAGTATTTTTTTCTTCATCTTTTTTAGTTATTATCGCTTGATGTAAAAATGTTGCCCTACTGTTAATATATTCAAATAATGTAATATCATGATTCTTTATTAAATTAAAGAGCTTATCACCAAGAAGTTTCCATACTAAAGTAATAGGTTCCTCGTTTTTAATTGAATCCAGATTTTGGTTGGATCCACTATTTATGGATTTATCCGTTAAATTGCCTTTATTAGGTTTAATTATGTGTTCACAATATTTTTCGTCAGATTCTGCAATTTCTGGAAAATTAAAACCAACACTACGGCCAATAACTAAGTCTGTGTTAACCGCTCGTGTTATAGAGTTACAAAAATATTGAGTAAATTTATCAACTTTATTTTTATTTGAACAAGTAAAGCAACGATTGTCTTCCTTTAAATTTACATTATTCAATTTTTCTGTACCATTTGTACTTTTCAAATTTAAATTTTTGCTTTTTAGGTTTATATATTTAATATCAGGAACAATGTAGTTATTTTTTACTAATTTACTTTTAATGCTAGTTATTTCTTTTCTTTTAGCTGTACTTAACATTTCACTATCTATCATTTGTTGAGTTACGCTAAAACTGTAATTTATAAGATTTTCTATTAAACTATTTAGGATTTTCCATTTCCCTTCCCATGTCGCAATTGCTTGCTCATAAATATACCGATCGTTTTCAATAGATTTTGTAAGATTGTCTATATGATCTTGGAGAGTACTTAATTGTGTAAATAACTTTTCATTTTTATTTGTCATATCATTTAACATTGTATGCTCTTTCTGATACATCATCCTGACACTACTAGCCGATTCGTTAAGGCTTATTGATTGTTTCTTTAGTTTTTCATTTTCAAGTTTAAGCCGTTCAATTTCTTTCACCATTTCATTATGTTGATTTAGTTTTAATGATAATTCCTTTATGTCGGTACAATTACTATCCTTTTGTTCATTTTTAATAGAATTAAGCGGGTAGAAGTCATTATTAAGTTTTTTCGATTGAACTTCAGGATAAACTGCATTTTCCGAAATAAAACCAATTTCCTTGAAAAAATCTTCAATATCAAAATTTGGATCCATTTTTTAATGTTTTCTTTTAAATCTAAAGTGAAATATTCAGCAATATTAATTTAACAACAAAACGTTAATTTTTTCCTCAAGAGAACTTAAGAAAATATATATTTTTTTTAAAACGATTTATTAACTTAATTTTTAACCTATGAAGTTGAATAAAGCGGCGCATTTCGATTCAATAAACGTTTTGTTGATATAAATGTCAAAATCTGTCAACACTTTTGTTTGACAGCTAAAATTCGAAATTTAATTGTGAAATCCATAATACTAGAATGGCAAAAGAATGTTTCCGACTCTCTTCTTCTAATGTGATTTCCTATCCTGAGGTATTCAGACAAAAAAGTACATATGCAATTTCGTATGGTATACAAATGGTACGGCTATTTCTTTTGTCATTGCTTAAATTTGAGTAAATGAGAATGTTTATTAGGCAGTTTCTCATTAGTTTTTTTGTTTACATTTTACATAGAAATACATTTGGATTGGGCAGTTTGTATATTGTAAGTTATTTCGAATAAAGATATTTACCATTTGACTTAATTTAGTTTTATATATAATTGAACAAAACATCAAGGAAAAAATTTGAATAATATTAGAAGAAATTGCAGTCAATTATTTTTAAAAATAATGGAATCTCCAATAAGTATATTTTTAGTTTAATTTTAATTAACTTACATATCTATTTTGATTTATCTTAAGGTTTATCGTAGGTTTATTTATTCATCGTGAAAATGAAAATAAGTAAATCAAAAACAAATCATAATTTTTTGAACAAAACAAAAAGTATTTAAAGTCTTGTGAATATATAAACATTTTTAGCCATTTTTAAATATGAACGAACCTTTTGCAAATATGAAATCTACATTTATGTTAACCGTAAGGAGAGTTTTGATTTCTGTTTCAAATAACTTAACGTTTCCGAATAAAGAATTAAAAGGTTTTTTCTTTACCCTTTTTTTATTCAATCAAAATTTTACTTATTATTTAAAAATTTTAGCATTACAATATGACTTTCAAATTGATTCTATTCGAAAATAGACAATGTTTTGGTAAATTTATAGAACGGTCATTTAATAATAATGAAAAATGGAAAGCATAAACCAAAAGGAAAATACCTTTGAAATAATTTAAAAAAAATCGGCTGAATTTTGTAAAACCTCAAGAAAAAAAAATTCTTTAAGCAATATTTTCTTCCCATCTTAATAATCCTTTATTTAATTTAATGTTTTGTAACTTCAAAAAGCACAACATCACACAAATTTTTTGAATATAATATTTTCTAATTTATTTTCATTTACTTTTAAGTTTGAAATCTTACTTAAATCGTACTTAAAAGTTTCTTTTATATTTCACTTTCAAAATGAAATGAATCGCGGAGAAACTAGTAAATGCATACAAACGTTACACGTACCAAATTTTGAAATATGTCTGAAAATTTTTTCTCTATTGCCATTCTAGTACTAGTAATTCTATGGTGAAATCCGAATTATTAAATCGTGTTTGCAATATAATTTTAACTATAAAAAAATTTCAGCATGAGGATTGAGAATTTTTCTCGGTTTTTTTTATCACTTATTTCGTTTTTATTTCTGACAAATAAATATTGACCTGAAAAGGGGCAAAACTTTAAAAAAGTTAAAATAATTTTTTTAAGTTCTGCACTTTTTTTTTGTATTGGTCTGAAAATGTTTCCTATCAGACACATCATACCTTTCAAAAGTGTAGTTATTAACTTTTTTACGAATAGATACTTTGTAACAGGATAGTTTTATAAAATAAGTTATTACATGAGTAACAAGAATAAAATAGATCCAATGAACAACGAACTTTAAGCTCTAATTAAATTGAATAACATAACATATACGAGTATTCTTCTAAGTCCAAAGACCCATAATCCAAATTATTGTTAACAATTAACTTCCAATATCGATAGTTAGTGAATGGCTACTTTCGAATGATTTTTGAATGAATTAACAGTTTTAAATTTTTAATGATTGAATACTATTGAGTTATTTTTGAGTGAATGAATAGTTTTAAGTTTTGAATGAATGAATATTTTAGAATGATTTTTGAATTAATGTATAGTTCTAAATTTTTTTTGAATGAAAACTATCCAATGATTTTTGAGTAAATGAATAGTTTTAAATTTTGATTGAATGAATACTATCGGATGATTATGAATTGAATAAATAGTTTTAAATTTTTAATGAACGAATACTACTATCGAATGATTTTTTAATGAATGAATAGTTTAAAGTTTTGAATGAATGAATACTATCTTAAGATTTTTGAATGATTAAATACTTTTAAATTTTGAATGAATGAATACTATCGAATGATTTTTGAATGAATAGTTTTTAAATTTTTGAAGATTTTAAATAGAACTTCCCCGAGGACGAACAAGCAAATTGGTAGACACGGCCTTACTTGAGCTAGTACAAATGATTTAATGATACAAATGATGATTGAGGGTTTCAGTTAAAGAAAGGTATCACTCGGTGGTTTTATTGACATAGAGGGAGCCTTCAATAATGGGAAAATCAATAAAATAATCGAAAACCTAGAAAGAGATATCGGTGAAATACTTACAGAGTGGACAGAAGCGATGTTAAGAAATTGGGTGATAACATCAACCTATGGTTCAGCCAACAAGAACAAAATGGTATCAAGGGGCAGCCCTCAAGGGTGAATACTATCTCCACTACTGTTTTGTTAATAATTATTGATGATCTAATACAGAAATTGGTAGGGGAGGAAAACAAAGTAGTATGCTATGCTGATGAAGTTTTAATAGTCACCGAAAAAGAGACTAATAGAAAAACACCCAAACTACAGGCTGCCATCGACCAAACAACAATATGACAGAAACATGTCTCTTTAATAGGAAAAGAGGTGTGGTCTAAATTGAAATATGGCGGGGATTGCGCGCGGTCGATATCGGACCATGGGTTCGGAGCCTAGAATTTTTTGATCGAATTTTGGCGAAACAAGTATAAATCCGAAACCAATGAATATAGAACCTTCAGTGTGGTATCAGTGTGTCTCTTCCTTTGTCCTTAGAGTCCTTGAAATTTAGGACCAATTGGAGGAGTGGGTCGGGGTCAATCCACAAAGTTGCGAAGACCTTAAAGCATATCTTCAAAATAATAAAGGTTGTAACTTCAAACAATGTAGAAGCTTCAAATTTAGCACAAGGGTGTTTTTTATTATTTCCTGCGTGTTCCTCCAATTTATGATCAATTGTAGTGGTGATTCAGAAACCCTCTTAGATTCCCCAAGGTTTAAAAGCTTATCATCGAAATTAATAAAAATAGTAACTTAAAATTAAGATAGAACGTTCCAATTGTGTATAAGGGTTAACTAGTATTAAAAGTATGACGGGGACTGCATATAGGCAAAATAGTACCATGGTTTCGGGTTCTGGAACCTTTGAAAAGTTCAAAGGTTAACAAACATATTTTTTAAAAACACCATAACTCTGGATTCTGGTCGAGTTTGGACAATGAGTTCGCATTCTAGAAGCTTTTGATCGAATTGAGGCCAATTAAATATAATTTCGAAACCAAATAAGATAGAACCTTATAGTTGGGGCACAGGTGTTTCTTCTTGTTTGTAAAATTTTGGATGAATTGGAATAGCGGTTTGTGTACCACCGCCACTACTTCCATGTTTAGAGTCTTAGATAGAAACTTCAAATTTGATACACTATTTCCGTTCTTTTTTAACCCTTTTATATTTTTAAAAGGCTAAGAATTTTAATATAAAACATATTATGTATTATATTTTATAAATTAAAAACAAAATATTTTTTTAATAAACGACGATTTTTTTTTTTTTTTAATTTTTATTATATCATATCTATTTTTTATTGAATTATTACCATAGGTAATATATTATTAAAAAATTGTGTACGATACTTAAGTTGAAAAATTTATTTAATATTTAAATTAATTATATGAAAAGTTCTAAATATATCTAAAAAAAGTTCAAAGTATGCAAAAATATTGCATACTTTGATTATTAAATTTTGTGATAAAAAGCTAATAAAAGCATTAATGGTTTTAATTAACATTAAAAACCATCAAATTTTATAAACAAATTAATATTTCTTTTAATTATATAAAACATTATGTTTATAAGAGTTTAATTTAATAAAAAAATTATATAAAACATTAAAAATTAAGTAAATTAAGAGAATAAATTTAAAAATTATTTAAAATTGAAATAATTAATCAATAATATGCTATTCAGACGAAGTTGTAATAATTGTTGTTGTTTGTTGTTTAGACGGGGGGAAAGCGAGTTCTCCTTACACCTAGGCCTTACGGCCCGTTGTGTACCCCTGCTTCCAGAGTCGCTCGTAATACTTACAGCGCCTCATTGAGCCATTCTATACCCTTCATGAAGCTTATCAATTTTCCCTGGTCTAACTCCCTTACCGTGCTGAAGTCATCCCAGTACGTTCCTCCTAAAGTTCTCAGTCTTAGGTTTTCTAGGGTTACACATTAGCATAGGACGTGGAGAACCGTCTCGTTCTCTCTTCCGCAGCCTTTGCATATTCCCATAGTTGCCCTACCGATTTTTGCTGCATGGACTTGGAGCATTAGGTGGCCCGTGCTTATCCATGTCATTAGTCTAAGATCCTCCCTTTTTAATTTTAGGATCTTTTTTATTTTCTTGTTATTAGTTCCTCCCCAGAAACTCTTGGTATGAGTTGATCCGGTGGAGTTTAGCCACTGTTCATTAGCCTGGGTTTTAGCCCAGGTTCTTGTAAACCGTTTCACCTCTGAGTGTGAGAGCCCTATCGGTTCTGTATCCGTCCTATGTTCTCTTATAGCACTCTTCGCTATTTCATCTGCTCTTTCATTGCCGGGGAAACCTGAAAGGGCCGGGATCCAGTGCAGTCTAACTGCATTGAATTCCCCCAGCTCGTTCAGAGCCTTCCAGCAATTCAGTGTGGACTTTGATCTATGCAGACTATCCTCCATTATATTTATAATGAATTTACAGTCTGTATAGATATTTATCATTTTGCCTCGGATTCGTCTTCGTTGCAACTCTGCCACTGATTTCTCTATAGCAGTTGCTTCTACTTGACGAACCGTTGCGTGGCTTGCTATTGGTTTGGCAATCCTTACAACTGGTTCATCACATATTATCCCTATACCGCAGCGGTTGTATTTCTTAGCACCGTCGGTATAAATGTCTACCGTATTTGATGACGTTCTAGTGTTGATACGGGTTATTTTCGTTTCAGTATCAAATTTCCCATCTAGCCTGAGTTCCCCTGCCATGACATCACTGATTCATAGGGGGCTCGTTGCTAAGTTCATTAAACCGCCTAAGTTATTTGCTAATTATATCCATTGGAGAATGATATGTCATCTATATTTGTGAATGTTTGATGCTGTCGATTATAACTTTCTACTTGACAAAATGGTAGAGATAGTTATTAGAGGTGGAGCACGTCAAGTGTTCGAGAGTTACCTGAGCAAAAGAAACGTTGTAACTAAAATATGAAAAAGCATAAGTTCTAAGACTATTATCAGCTACGGTGTACCGCAGGGTTCCAACCATGGTCTACTTCCTTCCATGGTCTTCTATATATCAACAATATAAGTCATTCACCAACAATATACAGCGTCTTTAAGGGCAAGATACAATATTTTCGCAGATACATGTCTGTTATTTGAAGGAAAATCCAGGTATGAATTAGAGAATAATGTAAATGCAGATCTAGCTAAGTTCGGAAGTTGGGCAAATGGAAACAAGCTCACCATAAATGAAGGCAAAAAAAATTTAATATTCAAAATAAAACCAAGGCAGAAATAAATCCGAAAATAGTTCTTAACAACACAATATTAGAACAATTTGTTGAGTCTAAATATCTTGGCATTGCAGGCGAAAAACACGTTGAGCATCTATATGCAAGAATCATTCTTTTAATTGGATTTAGCAGAAAGGGGATCATAAGGTTAGAAAAGAAAACTGCAAAAATCCTGGTTAACTCGCATATTATATCTGCCATGAGGTCATCTTCTCAAAAACAACCATGAACAAATGCTACTAACCAAAACAATAAGAAGTATCTTTTGATTACAGTGTTACATCAGTATACGATGAAACTAACATTCTCAAAATCACAGAATTGATTGCATTGGACAAAGAAATCTTCATATTTAAAATTGTAAATAGCAAATTGAAAATCAGTGTGAGCGTGCAGGAGAGGTACACAGGTAGATCGACGAGACAAAGAAACCTGATAGAAGTACAAGTTAGCAAAACACAAAAGCACTTAAACAGCCTATTCCCATCAGCCAATCGCGTTTTTAATTTACTGCCAAAAGCAATCACTGAAATTCATTAAGGAAAATGGTCAAATATTCAGCCCAATATTGATTACCTTAATATTTGCATAAAACCACAACACGGAATTAGTTCTAACAGCCTCTACATTCAATAACAAGAAACGACAACAGTAGAAGATGATAGAATGACATGTATGTCTTTGATCAACATTAGAAAAAAAACTGCCTATTATACCATAAATTGCGGATCCACATCGCATCACCAGTTTTCTAACTGACAGAGATATTAAAAGGTTTCTTAAAAATACTATGCTCATAGTTTTAATTCAAACTTCAATGAACATTAATACATACTAAATTTTTAGAAAAACAAATAATTAAAAATAAAAACAATGGATATAGCATTTGTAATTTAACTTGCATGTTTGTAATGCTTGGTTCAGTGGTGTTGGAATGGTCCTCATTAAATGCGCTACATTCACTAATGCTTCATTTAAGAAATTGTCTGATATAATATTCTATGTAACTTTGTAAGAGGTCTTATTTACAGGGTATTGCTTAAACTTTCTTTAAAATCTGAGAATGCAAAAAATTTTTACTTATTTTAGGAATTTTAAGTCATATTTAATATAACACACAATATCGAATTAATTTTGAGCTCTTTTAAAATATTTTAAAATGAAAGCTACATTTTATGCTAAAAGGAAATGATTTTAAAGAATTACGTTATTTATAATAATATTTTATAAGAATTTTGTTAATTTAGTAATGGGCAATTACTTACTGCTATTATATGTTCAATATAATGTATTTGTTTCAACAGAGGAACCATTTTTAATTCAGCACAACCAAAATCTACAACCTGAGCAACATTTATTTATGAAAAATATATATATTTATGATAAATATAATAGTTTTTTCGGTACCTTCTTAATTTGTCCTTCCCAAAATTCAAGTACTCGTAAAACTGTAGAATATCTTTGCTCGTAGACCGGTGGTTCAAATTTTAATTGATTGTTCCTATCATAATAAGCTACTGTATGGGAACCGCCAGGAAGAATTAATTTAAAAAACTCCATTTTATTTATTTTAAATCAAAATGTATTATTTAACTTCATATGTTATTTGTTGTTTCGTTACTTTAAATGCTTTTTATATATTTTGAAATTTCGATTCTTTTGACGTTTAAAACAAAAAGGCAATTCAAATGGATCTTTCTAACATGAAAAAGCTCCATACAATCTTTTCAAAGTTACGATTTTTTTCCAGCCGTTTTCCGTTCAGGTGTCAATTTTACATACAAATGCTCTCCTGGAATCACCTTGAGGGTCCTATTGTGATTTACAACACAGCCTAATCAAAGGTTGCCATTAACAACTTAGATGTGATTCTTTATTGTGATAAACAACACAACCTAATGATCTGTTAAAATTACACAACCTATTTTTTAAGTTGAGTTGTGTTAAAATTTAGTTACTGTCAATGACAACACTTTACAATTATGTTGTTTGAGACAACTTAAAAGTGACAACACGTTCAAACCAGTTGTCTTTAAGTTAAATATATAAGAGTAGGTACTTAATTTTAGAATTTTAAAAGTGAGAAAGTAGCTAATAAAATTTTTTTTGTCCTTATCTACTAAATGTGACTTAAAAAAAATCTTATGTTATATTTACTCCGTTACTCAGTACGGTTTTATTTTTAAAGTGAGTAAAATAGTTTTATCAATAAAAAATTTTGGAAAAGGAGAGGTATATATATAATTATGAATATATTTTGAATAAAATTAAAAATTATTGTTAAAAATATTTTTATTTTATTTTTATATTTAGTAAAAAAATAAAAGTTACCAATTCAAAACAGTTTGAAAAATTAATTTCGTTTATAGGTAAATATTTTATTCAAACATTTACTTAGCGGTTAGACTTCAATGTTTGGTACATGTTTCTTCAATGTTTCATACCCTTTGCAAAACTTAAATCATGTAATAGATTCATAGAATTACTATACTAGAATGGCAAAAGAATGTTCCCGACTCTTTTCTTCTAATGTGATTTCCTATCCAGTGGTACAAATGCTACGGCTACTTCATCTGTCATTGTTTAAATTTGATTAAATGAGAATGTTTATTAGGCAGTTTCTCATTAGTTTTTTTTGTTTATATTTTTACATAGAAATACATTTGGATTGGGCAGTTTGTATATTGTAAGTTACTTCGAATAAAGATATTTACCATTTGATTTAATTTAGTTTTATATATAATTGAACAAAACATCAAGAAAAAAATTTGAATGATATTAGAAGAAATTGCAGTCAATTATTTTTAAAAATAATAGAATCTCCAATAAGTATATTTTTAGTTTAATTTTAATTAACTTACATATCTATTTTGATTTATCTTAAGGTATTTATTCATCGTGGAAATGAAAATAAGTAATTCAAAAACAAATCATAATTTTTTGAACAAAACAAAAAGTATTTATAGTCTTGTGAAAATATAAACATTGTTAGCCATTTTTAAATATGAACGAACCTTTTGCAAATATGAAATCTACATTTATGTTAACCGTAAGGAGTGTTTTGATTTCTGTTTCAAATAACTTAACGTTTCCGAATAAAGAATTAAAAGGTTTTTCTTTACCCTTTTTTATATTCAATAAAAATTTTACTTATTATTAAAAGTTTTAGCATTACAATTTGATTTTCAAATTCTAAAAAATTTATGATTTTCAAATTGATTCTATTCAAAAATAGACAATATTTTGATAAATTCACAGAACGGTCACTTAATAATAATGAAAAATGGAAAGCAGAAACAAAAGGAAAATACCTTTAAAATAATTTAAAAAAAAACGGCTGAAATTTGTAAAACCTCATGAAATAAAAAAATTCTTTAAGCAACAAGTTTCTTCTCATTTTATAATTAATTCTTTATTTATCCTTTATTTAATTACCTATCTTTATTTAATTTAATGTTTTTTAAAAAACTTCAAAGAGCACAACAACACACAATATTTTTTGAATATAATATTTTCTAATTTGTTTTCATTTACTGTAACTTTGAAGTATGTACTTAAAAGTTTCTTTTATATTTCACTTTCAAAACGAAATGAATCGCGGAGAAACTAGTAAATACATACAAATGATACACGTACCAAATTTTAAAATTTGTCTGAAAATTTTTTCTCTATTGCCATTCTAGTACTAGTAATTCTATGAATAGGTTAGAATCGAACAAAATTTCCAAAACTTAAAAATTGTAAGGACTTAAATTTTTTAAGTTCAGTTCTGTCATCTCAAACATGTGACTGTCAAAATCTCAAAATATTTTATTGTCAAATCTCAAATTTCCCATTTTCATTAAATTAAATTGGGAGTAGTTTGTATTGAACTCACAATAGCACCATTAATGGATGAATAGTAAAATATTTTTTATAACCACCATTACAAAATGTTTAATGTTGTCCTTTGTCATTTTATTGACCATACATAGAGATTTTTAAAAAATTTCTAAAAAAAACTACAGAATATATTAAGAACAGGACAATTAGTAAGGTATTTTGCTGAAATTACAAGAAATATTGTGTTTAATTATTGCGTGAAAAAGAATTGCATTTTGGCACTTCACAACACAATGCATTTATGGAAGTTTAACAAGGGATGTGTGTAATAAAATTTTTCTCTAAAAAATTTGTATTAGACAATTGCTTAAATCAAGTATCAGTAAATGTTGCTCACTTAGTAAACCATCACAATAAACTGAACGTCACAAGGGTTAGTGTGCAAAATGATGCTGCTCTACTATTAAACTATAAAAAAAAAGAAAATAAACTCGAAACTCAGGCTCACTGTTGTTGGCAGGTTAAAAATGCAGGTTAATTCACAAATGCTAGATCAGTCATACTAACTACGACAACTACTCATGCTTGCGTAAAGTCTGGCTCTTAATGTTAATTTGTTAACGTTAGTAACAAAGTGTTCAGACTTCAAGTTAGTCTCTCTTAACATACGTGAAATTGGCTCGAATCGACTGTAGTCTGTAGAGTGGTGTGAGACAGTGTTGTCACTTGTTTTTTTTTTTAGCGTGGTATATTTTTACAAAAAGTGTATGAAAAAAAACTTTAATATTACAAAATTTTACCTAAGAAAATAAGAAATAGATTTTTGCACTATTTAGACCACAACCAAAATTTTATTTAGTTTTCAAGATATTTATTTTCTTCCTAAGTATATGTTTGTACTCGTATATACATTACAATATAAAATTAAATACCTAACATCATAAAGTAATCATATACATAGAGTATTCATCTAGAAGAACAAAAAATGTTAATTTTGTTGATTTGAAATCACCCCATTCTCGTAAAAAGATACCGTATTTTTGGTAAACATAGTAAAATCATATTGAGATTATTTTTTTTTTTTGCTTTATTTTTATTTTGTTTGTATGTCAATCGATGTATGTACAATTTTATTTGACTTTTTTATTGTTGTTTTTTTTATTTGTATGTTAGTCGATGTATGTATGTACATTTATGTATTTTGTATTTATATAATTCATTATACAATTTGAACGATTTGGATGATTCTTTTTTTTAGACAATTTATTTAGGTATATAATGTACATATTCTACTTCTGAACTTTTTTCAAGAAAGCGCGCCCTTTATTTTTTTTTTTGTTTTTATTTAGATTAATTTTATTAAAACGAGTATTTCTACAGACTTCAAGTCAAGTGCTTTTTAAATTTTTTTCATAAATTAAAATAATAAAAGTAGTGATAACAAATTTTAATCTGAAATATTTAGCAATATTAAAATCATTATCATGTACACAAACTCTTTGTTGTTGTATAAATATATTTTTGGCGAAATATGAACTTTTGTTTTCCTCCAAAATAAAATTACGTTGTCACAAATTCAAGACCTATTTAATGTTAATCATAAGAATAGGGTTAAAATAGGGTTAAAATTTCAGCCGAAATATTTTACGTATAAAATCAGCGTTCCATCATCAACGGTGAAGGCTATCAAAAAATCTAAGGCATGGAAACCAGGTACGATAGTGACGGATTTTAAGGATTCAAGAAAGAAAATTGTAAGTAAAAATATACAAGTAGAACAAAGTAATTCAAATCAAAAAATAAAAATAAAAAAAATGAAAAAAATAAAAATAAAAACAAAAATTTAAATTCTAAAAATGTAATAACAAACCAAAATAAAAATAAAAAAAAAATAGTAAATAGAGCTCTTTTAAAATATTTTAAAATGAAAGCTACATTTTATGCTAAAAGGAAATGATTTTAAAGAATTACGTTATTTATAATAATATTTTATAAGAATTTTGTTAATTTAGTACTGGGCAATTACTTATTGCTATTATATGTTCAATATAATGTATTTTTTTCAACAGAGGAACCATTTTTAATTCAGCACAACCAAAATCTACAACCTGAGCAACATTTATTTATGAAAAATATATATATTTATGATAAATATAATAGTTTTTTCGGTACCTTCTTAATTTGTCCTTCCCAAAATTCAAGTACTCGTAAAACTGTAGAATATCTTTGCTCGTAGACCGGTGGTTCAAATTTTAATTGATTGTTCCTATCATAATAAGCTACTGTATGTGAACCGCCAGGAAGAATTAATTTAAAAAACTCCATTTTATTTATTTTAAATCAAAATGTATTATTTAACTTCATATGTTATTTGTTGTTTCGTTACTTTAAATGCTTTTTATATATTTTGAAATTTCGATTCTTTTGACGTTTAAAACAAAAAGGCAATTCAAATGGATCTTTCTAACATGAAAAAGGTCCATACAATCTTTTCAAAGTTACGATTTTTTTCCAGCCGTTTTCCGTTCAGGTGTCAATTTTACATACAAATGCTCTCTTGGAATCACCTTGAGGGTCCTATTGTGATTTACAACACAGCCTAATCAAAGGTTGCCATTAACAACTTAGATGTGATTCTCTATTGTGATAAACAACACAACCTAATTATCTGTTAAAATTACAAAACCTATTTTTTAAGTTGAGTTGTGTTAAAATTTAGTTACTGTCAATGACAACACTTTACAATTATGTTGTTTGAGACAACTTAAAAGTGACAACACGTTCAAACCAGTTGTCTTTAAGTTAAATATATAAGAGTAGGTACTTAATTTTAGAATTTTAAAAGTGAGAAAGTAGCTAATAAAATTTTTTTTGTCCTTATCTACTAAATGTGACTTAAAAAAAATCTTATGTTATATTTACTCCGTTACTCAGTACGGTTTTTTTTTTAAAGTGAGTAAAATAGTTTTATCAATAAAAAATTTTGGAAAAGGAGAGGTATATAATATATAACTATGAATATATTTTGAATAAAATTAAAAATTATTGTTAAAAATATTTTTATTTTATTTTTATATTTAGTAAAAAAATAAAAGTTACCAATTCAAAACAGTTTGAAAAATTAATTTCGTTTATAGGTAAATATTTTATTCAAACATTTACTTAGCGGTTAGACTTCAATGTTTGGTACATGTTTCTTCAATGTTTCATACCCTTTGCAAAACTTAAATCATGTAATAGATTCATAGAATTACTATACTAGAATGGCAAAAGAATGTTCCCGACTCTTTTCTTCTAATGTGATTTCCTATCCAGAGGTACAAATGGTACGGCTACTTCATCTGTCATTGTTTAAATTTGATTAAATGAGAATGTTTATTAGGCAGTTTCTCATTAGTTTTTTTTGTTTACATTTTTACATAGAAATACATTTTTATTGGGCAGTTTGTATATTGTAAGTTATTTCGAATAAAGATATTTACAATTTGATTTAATTTAGTTTTATATATAATTGAACAAAACATCAAGAAAAAAATTTGAATGATATTAGAAGAAATTGCAGTCAATTATTTTTAAAAATAATAGAATCTCCAACAAGTATATTTTTAGTTTAATTTTAATTAACTTACATATCTATTTTGATTTATCTTAAGGTATTTATTCATCGTGGAAATGAAAATAAGTAAATCAAAAACAAATCATAATTTTTTGAACAAAACAAAAAGTATTTATAGTCTTGTGAAAATATAAACATTGTTAGCCATTTTTAAATATGAACGAACCTTTTGCAAATATGAAATCTACATTTATGTTAACCGTAAGGAGTGTTTTGATTTCTGTTTCAAATAACTTAACGTTTCCGAATAAAGAATTAAAAGGTTTTTCTTTACCCTTTTTTATATTCAATAAAAATTTTACTTATTATTAAAAGTTTTAGCATTACAATTTGATTTTCAAATTCTAAAAAATTTATGATTTTCAAATTGATTCTATTCAAAAATAGACAATATTTTGATAAATTCACAGAACGGTCACTTAATAATAATGAAAAATGGAAAGCAGAAACAAAAGGAAAATACCTTTAAAATAATTTAAAAAAAAACGGCTGAAATTTGTAAAACCTCATGAAATAAAAAAATTCTTTAAGCAACAAGTTTCTTCTCATCTTAATAATCCTTTATTTATCCTTTATTTAATTACCTATCTTTATTTAATTTAATGTTTTTTAAAAAACTTCAAAGAGCACAACAACACACAATATTTTTTGAATATAATATTTTCTAATTTGTTTTCATTTACTGTAACTTTGAAGTATGTACTTAAAAGTTTCTTTTATATTTCACTTTCAAAACGAAATGAATCGCGGAGAAACTAGTAAATACATACAAATGATACACGTACCAAATTTTAAAATTTGTCTGAAAATTTTTTCTCTATTGCCATTCTAGTACTAGTAATTCTATGAATAGGTTAGAATCGAACAAAATTTCCAAAACTTAAAAATTGTAAGGACTTAAATTTTTTAAGTTCAGTTCTGTCATCTCAAACATGTGACTGTCAAAATCTCAAAATATTTTATTGTCAAATCTCAAATTTCCCATTTTCATTAAATTAAATTGGGAGTAGTTTGTATTGAACTCACAATAGCACCATTAATGGATGAATAGTAAAATATTTTTTATAACCACCATTACAAAATGTTTCATGTTGTCCTTTGTCATTTTATTGACCATACATAGAGATTTTTAAAAAATTTCTAAAAAAAACTACAGAATATATTAAGAACAGGACAATTAGTAAGGTATTTTGCTGAAATTACAAGAAATATTGTGTTTAATTATTGCGTGAAAAAGAATTGCATTTTGGCACTTCACAACACAATGCATTTATGGAAGTTTAACAAGGGATGTGTGTAATAAAATTTTTCTCTAAAAAATTTGTATTAGACAATTGCTTAAATCAAGTATCAGTAAATGTTGCTCACTTAGTAAACCATCACAATAAACTGAACGTCACAAGGGTTAGTGTGCAAAATGATGCTGCTCTACTATTAAACTATAAAAAAAAAGAAAATAAACTCGAAACTCAGGCTCACTGTTGTTGGCAGGTTAAAAATGCAGGTTAATTCACAAATGCTAGATCAGTCATACTAACTACGACAACTACTCATGCTTGCGTAAAGTCTGGCTCTTAATGTTAATTTGTTAACGTTAGTAACAAAGTGTTCAGACTTCAAGTTAGTCTCTCTTAACATACGTGAAATTGGCTCGAATCGACTGTAGTCTGTAGAGTGGTGTGAGACAGTGTTGTCACTTGTTTTTTTTTTTAGCGTGGTATATTTTTACAAAAAGTGTATGAAAAAAAACTTTAATATTACAAAATTTTACCTAAGAAAATAAGAAATAGATTTTTGCACTATTTAGACCACAACCAAAATTTTATTTAGTTTTCAAGATATTTATTTTCTTCCTAAGTATATGTTTGTACTCGTATATACATTACAATATAAAATTAAATACCTAACATCATAAAGAAATCATATACATAGAGTATTCATCTAGAAGAACAAAAAATGTTAATTTTGTTGATTTGAAATCACCCCATTCTCGTAAAAAGATACCGTATTTTTGGTAAACATAGTAAAATCATATTGAGATTATTTTTTTTTTTTGCTTTATTTTTATTTTTCTTTTTATTTTGTTTGTATGTCAATCGATGTATGTACAATTTTATTTGACTTTTTTATTGTTGTTTTTTTTATTTGTATGTTAGTCGATGTATGTATGTACATTTATGTATTTTGTATTTATATAATTCATTATACAATTTGAACGATTTGGATGATTCTTTTTTTTAGACAATTTATTTAGGTATATAATGTACATATTCTACTTCTGAACTTTTTTCAAGAAAGCGCGCCCTTTATTTTTTTTTTTGTTTTTATTTAGATTAATTTTATTAAAACGAGTATTTCTACAGACTTCAAGTCAAGTGCTTTTTAAATTTTTTTCATAAATTAAAATAATAAAAGTAGTGATAACAAATTTTAATCTGAAATATTTAGCAATATTAAAATCATTATCATGTACACAAACTCTTTGTTGTTGTATAAATATATTTTTGTCGAAATATGAACTTTTGTTTTCCTCCAAAATAAATTTACGTTGTCACAAATTCAAGACCTATTTAATGTTAATCATAAGAATAGGGTTAAAATAGGGTTAAAATTTCAGCCGAAATATTTTACGTATAAAATCAGCGTTCCATCATCAACGGTGAAGGCTATCAAAAAATCTAAGGCATGGAAACCAGGTACGATAGTGACGGATTTTAAGGATTCAAGAAAGAAAATTGTAAGTAAAAATATACAAGTAGAACAAAGTAATTCAAATCTAAAAAATAAAAATAAAAAAAATGAAAAAAATAAAAACAAAAATTTAAATTCTAAAAATGTAATAACAAACCAAAATAAAAATAAAAAAAAAATAGTAAATAGAGCTCTTTTAAAATATTTTAAAATGAAAGCTACATTTTATGCTAAAAGGAAATGATTTTAAAGAATTACGTTATTTATAATAATATTTTATAAGAATTTTGTTAATTTAGTACTGGGCAATTACTTATTGCTATTATATGTTCAATATAATGTATTTTTTTCAACAGAGGAACCATTTTTAATTCAGCACAACCAAAATCTACAACCTGAGCAACATTTATTTATGAAAAATATATATATTTATGATAAATATAATAGTTTTTTCGGTACCTTCTTAATTTGTCCTTCCCAAAATTCAAGTACTCGTAAAACTGTAGAATATCTTTGCTCGTAGACCGGTGGTTCAAATTTTAATTGATTGTTCCTATCATAATAAGCTACTGTATGTGAACCGCCAGGAAGAATTAATTTAAAAAACTCCATTTTATTTATTTTAAATCAAAATGTATTATTTAACTTCATATGTTATTTGTTGTTTCGTTACTTTAAATGCTTTTTATATATTTTGAAATTTCGATTCTTTTGACGTTTAAAACAAAAAGGCAATTCAAATGGATCTTTCTAACATGAAAAAGGTCCATACAATTTTTTCAAAGTTACGATTTTTTTCCAGCCGTTTTCCGTTCAGGTGTCAATTTTACATACAAATGCTCTCCTGGAATCACCTTGAGGGTCCTATTGTGATTTACAACACAGCCTAATCAAAGGTTGCCATTAACAACTTAGATGTGATTCTCTATTGTGATAAACAACACAACCTAATTATCTGTTAAAATTACACAACCTATTTTTTAAGTTGAGTTGTGTTAAAATTTAGTTACTGTCAATGACAACACTTTACAATTATGTTGTTTGAGACAACTTAAAAGTGACAACACGTTCAAACCAGTTGTCTTTAAGTTAAATATATAAGAGTAGGTACTTAATTTTAGAATTTTAAAAGTGAGAAAGTAGCTAATAAAATTTATTTTGTCCTTATCTACTAAATGTGACTTAAAAAAAATCTTATGTTATATTTACTCCGTTACTCAGTACGGTTTTTTTTTTAAAGTGAGTAAAATAGTTTTATCAATAAAAAATTTTGGAAAAGGAGAGGTATATATATAACTATGAATATATTTTGAATAAAATTAAAAATTATTGTTAAAAATATTTTTATTTTATTTTTATATTTAGTAAAAAAATAAAAGTTACCAATTCAAAACAGTTTGAAAAATTAATTTCGTTTATAGGTAAATATTTTATTCAAACATTTACTTAGCGGTTAGACTTCAATGTTTGGTACATGTTTCTTCAATGTTTCATACCCTTTGCAAAACTTAAATCATGTAATAGATTCATAGAATTACTATACTAGAATGGCAAAAGAATGTTCCCGACTCTTTTCTTCTAATGTGATTTCCTATCCAGAGGTACAAATGGTACGGCTACTTCATCTGTCATTGTTTAAATTTGATTAAATGAGAATGTTTATTAGGCAGTTTCTCATTAGTTTTTTTTGTTTATATTTTTACATAGAAATACATTTTTATTGGGCAGTTTGTATATTGTAAGTTATTTCGAATAAAGATATTTACAATTTGATTTAATTTAGTTTTATATATAATTGAACAAAACATCAAGAAAAAAATTTGAATGATATTAGAAGAAATTGCAGTCAATTATTTTTAAAAATAATAGAATCTCCAACAAGTATATTTTTAGTTTAATTTTAATTAACTTACATATCTATTTTGATTTATCTTAAGGTATTTATTCATCGTGGAAATGAAAATAAGTAATTCAAAAACAAATCATAATTTTTTGAACAAAACAAAAAGTATTTATAGTCTTGTGAAAATATAAACATTGTTAGCCATTTTTAAATATGAACGAACCTTTTGCAAATATGAAATCTACATTTATGTTAACCGTAAGGAGTGTTTTGATTTCTGTTTCAAATAACTTAACGTTTCCGAATAAAGAATTAAAAGGTTTTTCTTTACCCTTTTTTATATTCAATAAAAATTTTACTTATTATTAAAAGTTTTAGCATTACAATTTGATTTTCAAATTCTAAAAAATTTATGATTTTCAAATTGATTCTATTCAAAAATAGACAATATTTTGATAAATTCACAGAACGGTCACTTAATAATAATGAAAAATGGAAAGCAGAAACAAAAGGAAAATACCTTTAAAATAATTTAAAAAAAAACGGCTGAAATTTGTAAAACCTCATGAAATAAAAAAATTCTTTAAGCAACAAGTTTCTTCTCATCTTAATAATCCTTTATTTATCCTTTATTTAATTACCTATCTTTATTTAATTTAATGTTTTTTAAAAAACTTCAAAGAGCACAACAACACACAATATTTTTTGAATATAATATTTTCTAATTTGTTTTCATTTACTGTAACTTTGAAGTATGTACTTAAAAGTTTCTTTTATATTTCACTTTCAAAACGAAATGAATCGCGGAGAAACTAGTAAATACATACAAATGATACACGTACCAAATTTTAAAATTTGTCTGAAAATTTTTTCTCTATTGCCATTCTAGTACTAGTAATTCTATGAATAGGTTAGAATCGAACAAAATTTCCAAAACTTAAAAATTGTAAGGACTTAAATTTTTTAAGTTCAGTTCTGTCATCTCAAACATGTGACTGTCAAAATCTCAAAATATTTTATTGTCAAATCTCAAATTTCCCATTTTCATTAAATTAAATTGGGAGTAGTTTGTATTGAACTCACAATAGCACCATTAATGGATGAATAGTAAAATATTTTTTATAACCACCATTACAAAATGTTTCATGTTGTCCTTTGTCATTTTATTGACCATACATAGAGATTTTTAAAAAATTTCTAAAAAAAACTACAGAATATATTAAGAACAGGACAATTAGTAAGGTATTTTGCTGAAATTACAAGAAATATTGTGTTTAATTATTGCGTGAAAAAGAATTGCATTTTGGCACTTCACAACACAATGCATTTATGGAAGTTTAACAAGGGATGTGTGTAATAAAATTTTTCTCTAAAAAATTTGTATTAGACAATTGCTTAAATCAAGTATCAGTAAATGTTGCTCACTTAGTAAACCATCACAATAAACTGAACGTCACAAGGGTTAGTGTGCAAAATGATGCTGCTCTACTATTAAACTATAAAAAAAAAGAAAATAAACACGAAACTCCGGCTCACTGTTGTTGGCAGGTTAAAAATGCAGGTTAATTCACAAATTCTAGATCAGTCATACTAACTACGACAACTACTCATGCTTGCGTAAAGTCTGGCTCTTAATGTTAATTTGTTAACGTTAGTAACAAAGTGTTCAGACTTCAAGTTAGTCTCTCTTAACATACGTGAAATTGGCTCGAATCGACTGTAGTCTGTAGAGTGGTGTGAGACAGTGTTGTCACTTGTTTTTTTTTTTTTAGCGTGGTATATTTTTACAAAAAGTGTATGAAAAAAAACTTTAATATTACAAAATTTTACCTAAGAAAATAAGAAATAGATTTTTGCACTATTTAGACCACAACCAAAATTTTATTTAGTTTTCAAGATATTTATTTTCTTCCTAAGTATATGTTTGTACTCGTATATACATTACAATATAAAATTAAATACCTAACATCATAAAGTAATCATATACATAGAGTATTCATCTAGAAGAACAAAAAATGTTAATTTTGTTGATTTGAAATCACCCCATTCTCGTAAAAAGATACCGTATTTTTGGTAAACATAGTAAAATCATATTGAGATTATTTTTTTTTTTTGCTTTATTTTTATTTTTCTTTTTATTTTGTTTGTATGTCAATCGATGTATGTACAATTTTATTTGACTTTTTTATTGTTGTTTTATTTATTTGTATGTTAGTCGATGTATGTATGTACATTTATGTATTTTGTATTTATATAATTCATTATACAATTTGAACGATTTGGATGATTCTTTTTTTTAGACAATTTATTTAGGTATATAATGTACATATTCTACTTCTGAACTTTTTTCAAGAAAGCGCGCCCTTTATTTTTTGTTTTGTTTTTATTTAGATTAATTTTATTAAAACGAGTATTTCTACAGACTTCAAGTCAAGTGCTTTTTAAATTTTTTTCATAAATTAAAATAATAAAAGTAGTGATAACAAATTTTAATCTGAAATATTTAGCAATATTAAAATCATTATCATGTACACAAACTCTTTGTTGTTGTATAAATATATTTTTGGCGAAATATGAACTTTTGTTTTCCTCCAAAATAAATTTACGTTGTCACAAATTCAAGACCTATTTAATGTTAATCATAAGAATAGGGTTAAAATAGGGTTAAAATTTCAGCCGAAATATTTTACGTATAAAATCAGGGTTCCATCATCAACGGTGAAGGCTATCAAAAAATCTAAGGCATGGAAACCAGGTACGATAGTGACGGATTTTAAGGATTCAAGAAAGAAAATTGTAAGTAAAAATATACAAGTAGAACAAAGTAATTCAAATCTAAAAAATAAAAATAAAAAAAATGAAAAAAATAAAAACAAAAATTTAAATTCTAAAAATGTAATAACAAACCAAAATAAAAATAAAAAAAAAATAGTAAATAGAAATAATAAATTAAATAAAAATAAAAATACTAAAATTAGTCCTAATAAGAAACAGGTTAGTTTTAATAGCCACAATGAAACAAACACTCATACAGAATTATTTACAACTTCACAACAAAACAACACTAATTTGAATACTTCTATTCTATCTGATAACAATTTTACTTTCCGCACCTCACCACACTATGAAAAACACCGTTTACTACCTTCTTTCAACAAATCCACATTTTTTAGTACTAATTTAATGTTGCCGATTAACAATAATATTAATAATGTTGTTAATGATAGTGTTGATACTATTAGTATAAATAATGATAATAGTATTATAAGTACTGATAATAGCAATACAGACAATAGTAATAATAATACTAGCTCTTTAAATACTTTAACTTATTCGACTTCGAATAATAATAGTTCTTTAACTTCAGTAACTTATTCAACTTCTTCTATTGATAAAAATAAAAATAAGTACTCTAATTTTGTACATGGTGGTATCCACAATAGTAAAATTGACAATGGTGATAATATTACCAGCTATGCAAATGTAGCCATTAATTCGGTTTCACCTACAGATGTACTTGAAAAAAGTCATTCTAATACTGTAAATGGTGGTACAATAAAAAAGTCGTTTGTTAAACCTCTTATGCCACCCATTACTAGAATGCCTCATGAATCACTACTCGGAGAGGGCGCGTTTGCTCTTTCAAGATTTAGGGAGGAATGAGTTTATAATTGTTAACTTTAAGAGTTTATTTCAAACTAAACTTAATAAATTTGTATATTAATAATAATATTCAAAATACAATGAAAAAGAATTAAAACATTACTGTAAATAAACATGTGATCCAAAAGAAATTACAATAGTAATATTACATGTACATACACTACTGTAAGATAACACAAAACTATATAGAATACAGTCTTGTATAAAATTATTTTAACAGTCTAACATGAAAGTATTTTAACACTCCCCCTTTCGATATTGTTTTTGTTTTCTTTAATTTTAAAGTTCTGCAGCATGTCAATACAGCTTCCTTGTTTAATTTTATCTAGTGGCTTAGTTAGAAAATCTGCAATCATGTTAGAAGACTCAACATATGAAAATATGACGCTGCCATCCTGTTGTTTTTCTCTACAATAGTGATACTTGATATCAATATGTTTGGATCTGCCGTGGTTTATGCTATTACTGCTCAGCTTTATCGCACTTTGATTGTCGCAGTTTATGACTGTTGGTTCTTTAAAGTACGTTGTAAATGAGAGTTCTTCAAATAATTTCCTTAAGTAAATTACTTCTTTAGTTGCTTCACACATGGCAATATATTCTGCCTCCATTGTTGAAAGTGCTACGCATTTCTGTTGCTTTGATCTCCAAATGACTGGTGCATCTGCAATCATTATTATGTAACCTATTCGTGATCTTCTATTTGAAATGTCACCTGCCCAATCCGAATCGACATAACAGTTTAATTTTTCATTTGATTTCTTATAAGTAATTTTAAAGTCTGGATTATATTTGAGGTATCTGATTACTCTTTTTGCCGCATTCCAATGAGTTTTTCCTGGGTTTTTGCAAAAAATGCTCAGCGTACTGGCTGCGAATGCTATATCCGGCCGTGTTGTATTGGCTAAGTATATCAATCCTCCTACAAGTTCTCTATAAGGTTTTTCTTTCATTTCTAAAATTTCTTCTTTTGATGTAGGGCATTGATCATTTGTTAATTTAATACTGTTATCCATGGGAGAAGTCACAGGCTTTGCATCCACCATATGGTATTTTTCAATAAGTTTTTCAACGTATTTTCTTTGTGTGATTTCAATACTTCCAGTATCAGATGTTCGACGTACAGATATCCCCAAAATTTGGTTAACATTTCCCAGATCCTTCATTTTGAATTTACTAGCTAATAATCGTTTTGTTTCGGTCAATAAGTTTAAACATGTTGAAGCTACAAGTAAGTCATCAACATAGACTATTATTATAACCATCTTATTTTGTTTGTTCATGAAGTATAAACATGAATCGGCAGAAGATTGACACATTCCAATATCTTTCAAATAACTATCTAGTTTTAAATGCCATTGATGGCTGGCTTGTTTTAGCCCATACAGCGGTTTTAGCAGTTTACAAACTTTGTTGCTCAATAATTTATTACCAGGAGCTTTTGGTTCTTCCATGTAGATTTCATCATGCAAGTCGCCCTGGACGAAGGCTGTTATAACGTCCATTTGGTGTAAATGCATCTCTTTGTTTGCACAAATCGCAAAAATTGTTCTAATCGTCTCGTAACGAGCAACTGGAGCATATATTTCACTGAAATCGAATCCATCCCTTTGCTCGCATCCTCTCACAACTAATCTCGCTTTGTATTTATCGACAATTCCATCATCTTTATATTTAATACAATATACCCATTTATTCGATAAAACTTTCTTATCTTTTGGACGTTCAACCAGTATCCAAGATTTATTTTCATTTAAGGATGATAGTTCATTTTCCATAGCTTGTATCCACTTCTCACGATCAGTACTTTTAATTGCTTCCTCAAAAGAACCCGGATTAGTATCATTTTCAATAGCTAAATTTACCTTTTGAATTTTGCATTTCCGAGGTCTTCAACAAATATGTACTTATCTCCGCGTGCATTCAATTTTGAGAAATTTGTCCCTTTCCTTAGAGCTATAGCTGTACAACCAAATGTTTTCATAAAGCTAACGTTCGGTTTTCTTCCTGTCCAGATCTCATAAGGAGTTTTTCCTTTTATAAAACTTGTTGGGCACATGTTTCTAATAACTGCAGCTGTATTTATGGCCTCGGCCCATAGACATTTCGGTAAGCCTGTTTCCATTAGCATGCACCTACACATGTCAAGCAAAGTTCGGTTAAAACGCTCCGCTATGCCATTCTGTTGTGGCGTGTACGCAATTGTAAGTTGATGTTTGATTCCATGTTTTTCTAAATAGTATTTGAATTGATTTGACAAGTATTCTTTCGCATTGTCCGTTCGTAATTTTATTATTTTGCTACCAGTTTCACGTTCTGAATATGTTTGAAACTTTTTAAAGACATCAAATGCTTCACTTCTAGATTTTAGAAACATAACTTCTACGTATCTGGATTTTTCATCTATAAATGTGATGAAGTATCTGCAACCACTTAGTGATTTTTCTGCAAAAGGGCCACAGATGTCAGAATGTATGGTACCTAGTAATTTTGTTTCTAAATTCCTTGCTTGATGATATGGTTGCTGAGTTATTTTTCCCTTTTCGCAAATTAAACATTTTAAATCATCCTTTTGAAATTTTAAGTCAAGTCCTTTCACTAATTCTTCATTATTTAATTTACGCAAATCATGAAAGTTTAAATGACCAAACCTTTGGTGCCATTTCTTTACGTCGCTTTTATGATGATTTGAGTACAATGATACATCTGATATATTTTTCACTATATACAATCTGTCTTGTTTTTGAGCTCGTAAAATTTCCAATCCAGTGTTGTTTTCTATAGAAGCATATTTATTTCGAAAAATAACCTTGAACCCATTTTCTACTACTCTGGAGACTGAAATTAAATTATATTTTAATTTTGGGGCATATATTACATTTTTCAACAAAATTCTGTTACTATCATATTTATTTAATTTTAACAAAACATTTCCACAACCAATTGAATTTATTATATCACCATTAGCAGTTTCAATAGCGAAATTATTTTTATTATCCCAATTTACAAACATATTTTTATTGTTACACATATGAGAGCTAGCTCCGCTGTCTACACACCATGTATTATTGTTTAGTAAAGTTTCTTCAGGAGCACACAACATTGCAGTATCTTTGAATTTCCTTACATTTTTCTTATTTCTGCATTCATTTGCCTTATGACCCCTTTTGTTGCAAATAAAACAAGTTCCCATAAATTTTAATTGTTGCTTTTGATGGAAATTTTCCTTTTGAAATTTATTATAATTGTTGTGTTGAGTATACTGCTTATCTTTACCTTTAGAAATTAAAGCGTTTTCCATTTCGCCAACATTACCACTTTCTTCGCCTCTACGTTGATCTTCTTCAATGATTTTTATTTTTAAAGATTGTAAATATGGAAGATCATCTCGTGCCTCAACCGCTATACGGAAACTTTCATATCTTTCAGGCAACGTGTTAAGTAGCATAATCGATACAAGTTCCTCAGGTATTTTAATATTTAAATCTTCCATTTTGTCCACTGTTGTTTCAAAATTTCTAATATGCTCTTGCATAGGTTCTTCAGGATTCTTTTTCATTAAAAATAATCTTTTGTATAGCATAATTTTCTTAGCTGGTCCTTTCGACTTATATAATTTTTCCAAAATCGCCCACGCTTCTTTAGATGTTTGAACTTTCTTGATATGATGAAGTTGACTTTCTCTTACATATAGAAATATTAAGGCTAAAGCCTTTGCGTCCTTTGAATTATATTCCTCTTCCTTTGATGCTTCCTTTTTAACTTTTCCATTTACGTAATCCCACAACTCATTACAAATCAGCACACTCCGCATTTGCAGATGCCATGTTTCATAATTTTCGTTATTTAATTTTTCCATGTTTACACCAACTTTATCCATAATTTTTATTTCCAAAATTTGAAAAATAATTTCCAAAATATTTTATTGATCCAATTTTTGTTTCCAAAATATTTTATTAATCCAAATTAAAATTAACCACGTGTTTGTATTCCAGAATGATCTATTTAAATTCTTGCTGTGAGCATCCTGGGCCCATAACCTGTTAACTTTAAGAGTTTATTTCAAACTAAACTTAATAAATTTGTACATTAATAATAATATTCAAAATACAATGAAAAAGAATTAAAACATTACTGTAAATAAACATGTGATCCAAAAGAAATTACAATAGTAATATTACATGTACATACACTACTGTAAGATAACACAAAACTATATAGAATACAGTCTTGTATAAAATTATTTTAACAGTCTAACATGAAAGTATTTTAACAATAATAACGTTAGGTTATTTTTAGCTTACCTTCACAATGATTACCCAAATGGTTTAATTCCTAAAGGGGGTGGAGTTTTAATTGCGGTAAAAAATAACTTTAATGCAAATCAAGTCAATGTCCCTAGATTAGAAGACCTTGAAGCTATTATTGTGAAAATTGAACTTCCTTCTAAAAATTTATACCTTGTTAACTGCTATACTCCTCCTTCGTCTGATTCTGATATTTATACTTCTGTAGGTAAAACGATAGATTTTATTTGCAATGACTTTAGCCCTAAAGATGATTTGATTTTATGTGGTGACTTTAATCTACCCAATCTTAAATGGGTAAAGCATGACGAGGAACATTTTATGATTCCGAAACATATTAGGACTGAATGTGAATATGTATTTATTGATAAATTAAATACTAATTATTTGCAACAAGTCTCAGAAATTTGTAACTTTCAGAGTAAACAACTTGATTTAGTGTTTACTTCTGAATGGAATAATTTAATTTTCTGCGAAAATACCTTCCCTTTAATAGGTATTGATAAGTTTCATCCACCATTAAGTTTTATTCTTTGTGTTAATTCACAAATAAATTCTGATTATTCTAATTCTTATAGTTTTAATTTTAACAAAGCTAATTTTGCTGCTTTAAATGAATTCATTAGTTCCTTTGATTTTCATTCTGTATTTAATAATACAGATGTTAATATAATGACAAAAAGGTTTTATGAAGTTATTTTTGAAGGCTTTCGGCAATTTGTACCAAAATCTAAGAACCGAAACCCTTTATTAAGTCCGCCATGGTTCAATTCGGATTTGAGAAAACTCACAAATAAAAAGAATAAAGCTTGGCGTTGTTATCTTAAATCGAAGAATTCGCATGACTATAATAGATTTAAAATTCTTTTTGATGAATTTAAATTATTGTCTGAATTACACTATAATGATTTTATTTCTAGTACATCTTCAAAATTAATATCAAATCCAAAATGCTTCTGGAAATTTGTTAATTCCAAGAGGAAAAGTGACGAGTTTCCTTCCCATATGAAGTATAATGGTGTTTCAAGTAATGATTCTAAAATAATATCTAATTTCTTTCGTGAATATTTTTGTTCTTCTTATAGTAATTCTATTTTTACACCAAATTATAATGATTTCTCTCATTTGGATACTTTTCCGAAAACTACTTGGTCTAATACAAATATTAATGAAGGTGTAATTAAAATTTATTTAGATAAACTTGGGAATAATACTCTTCCTGGACCTGATGGTATTCCGGAAGTTATGCTCAAAAAGTGTTCAAGTGCTTTAGCTATTCCCCTTTCAATACTATTTAACTCTTCTTTAAATTCAGGAGTTTTCCCGTCTATCTGGAAACACTCATATGTTAGACCTATTCATAAGAAAAATGCCAAAAATGAAATTATTAATTATCGACCAATTGCGAAACTTTCTTCACTTCCAAAACTGTTCGAATTAATAATGTATGATTCTATTCATAGTCACTGTAAATCTTTTTTAGTTCATAATCAACATGGATATATGGATAAAAAATCAACAGTTACTAATCTTGTTGAGTCAGTTTCAACTTTTACAAAAAATATGGAAGAAGGTTTTCAAACCGATGTTATCTTTACAGATTATAGTAAAGCATTTGATGTTTTACCACATTCTATAATACTGATAAAGCTAAGAAAACTTGGTTTCCCAGATATTTTTGTGAAATGGGTTGACTCATATTTATCTGATAGTTTACTTCGATGATAAGCTTAACTTTAAACTTCATTTCTGCTATATTATAAATAAAGCTAATTCTATGCTTGGTTTTATAAAACGTTGGTCTAAAGAATTTAATGATCCTTATGTTCTTAAATCTTTATATTCTTGTCTTGTTAGACCTAATTTAGAATATGCTAGCCAAGTTTGGTCACCATTTTACGAGGTACATATTAATAGGATAGAGGCGGTGCAAAGAAATTTTTTAAGATTTACTTTGAGAAATCTTCAATGGTCAAACCCGCTGATCCTACCTCCTTATGAAAATAGATTGAATTTAATTCACTTGAAAACTTTAAAATTAAGACGAGAAGTTGCTGATGTTATTTTTATTACTGAAGTTATAAAAGGTAACATTTCTTCTCCTCAAATCCTTAATAACATTAAAATTAATTCAAATAATCTAATACTAATAACCTAATACTAATTTATTTACGTTGAGTTTTTATAGAACAAATTATGGCAATTATGAACCAATTCATAGGATGTTGATAATGGGTAATAAACACAAGAACAACATCGATTTCACACTTTCAAAACAAACACAAAAACTTAAATTGTATAAATAGAAATATAAATTCTTTTTTTTATATATATTAAGTTGTTTTAACTTAAATTTTAATTTAAGAAATATGAAATTGTAACTTAATTCATAAGCTATTTTTTTTTTTTTATATGTTGTATAATACTAATTGTTAAAATTTTTGTAAAGTTTGAGTTAAACTAATAAATAAATAAATAAATAAATAAATAAATAGTTGACAATGTTATATCAAATAACACAGGTACATAATAAATAGAAACAAAAAACGTTGCATTAAAAATATTTAATATTTTTAAACATACCCTATGTATCTACGTAAAGTATGTACATAACTATGATATGTAAAAAAAACAAAAACAAGTTAAGAAACAGTCAGTCGGTGCAACCGACTTAGAAATACCCTACACCTATTTGGTTCAAATCAAAGGACATATCCATAAGTCATTTTAACACCATAAAAGCTGTTATTAATTTGATCGTAAGACATAGCTAACCAAATTAACTTTATAATACTAAAAACATTTTCTAATTACACTATCTATTAAAAAATATTACAAATTCTTACTAATTTATCTATTTAAAAATATTAAAAAACAAACAAACTTGAAATAAATGAAAATATATTTATTCCAATTCAATTACAAAATGAAAAAATTCTAATTATTAAATTTTGTGATAAAAAGATAATCAAAGCATAATATATTTAATAATCCAAATTTTTAAAAATTGCAATTATTTTAAATGGTTAGTTTATATACCTAATAGAAAAGCTTACAAACGCAAAATATGCAATAAATGTATTTCTAAAATACAATTACAAATTTAGACCTTTTCATATAATTCATTTAAATATTCAAATAAATTTTAAATAAATGCAGCAAGTACCTTTGAACATAGCTGAACCACTACAATTAAGTCTAGATTTCGGA
Source organism: Dolichopus griseipennis (assembly GCA_963082915.1). NCBI lineage: Eukaryota > Metazoa > Arthropoda > Insecta > Diptera > Dolichopodidae > Dolichopus > Dolichopus griseipennis. Next base: position 88,840,101 of record OY720442.1, on the reverse strand, counting down.
GACACATAGGACATAGGAAATATATTTTTTGGCTTTGAAATAAAACTAGACCAGAACCAATTCCCATGGAACTTTCATTACTAGTAACCTAGAGTTTAAATTTCATCAAAATACCGGCATTATTTTTTGAGTTATGGTGTTTTAAGATATATGTTTGTTAGTCCATGAACTTGTCAAGGGTTCCAGAAACCCAAACCATGGTACGATTTCGCCCATATGCAGTCCCGTCATACTTTCAATACTAGTTAACCCTTGTATACAATTGGAACGTTCTATCTTAATTTTAAGTTACTAGTTTTATTAATTTCGATGATAAGCTTTTACACATTTGGGGGTCTAAGAGAGGTCCTGAACCACCACTCCAAATGATCCCAAATTAGGGGGCATGGAAGAAATGGTAAAGAACACCCTGGGCCAAATTTGAAGCTTCTAGATTTGTTTCAAGTTACTATTTTTATTAATTTCGAAAATATGCTTTAAGGTCCTCGAAACTGAGTGCCTGGTCCCCGACCCACTAGTCCAATGGGGCCCAAATTTCAAAGACACTTACGCAATAGGAAGGGACACCCTGATACCAAATTTGGAGGTTATATCTTCATTGGTTTCGGAATTACGCTAGTTTGGCCTAAATTCGATCAAAAAGTTCTCAGTTCCGAACCCATTGTCCAATCCTCACCGTACGTAGTCACCGCCGTAGTTTCATTACCAATAACCTACAGCACAAATTTCATGAAGATAGCCTAATTAGTTGTTGAGTTATCGTGATTTTTAATATATGTTCGTTATCCCTGACACCGACTAAAAGGTCCAGAATCCGAACCCATGGGCTGATTTTGCCCTTATACAGCCCGCGCTTTACTTATAGTACTAGTTAACCCTTGTACACAATTTAAACGGTCTATCTTAATTTTAAGTAACTATTTTTAGTAATTTCGATTATAAGCTTTTAAAACTTGGGAGGTCTGAGAGGGGTACTGAACCACCACTCCAATTGATCCCAAATTAAGGGAACACGCAAGAGATAGTAAAGAACACCCTTGTGACAAATTGGAAGCTTCTACATTTTTTGAAGTTGTTATCTTTATTAATTTTAAAGATATGCTTTAAGGTCTTCGGAAATGTGTGGCTGGTCCCCAACCCAGTACTCCAATGGGATCCAAATTCCCAAGACACTTAGGAAATAGGAGGGGACACCCTGATACCAAATTTGGAGGTTCTATCTTCATTGGTTTCGGAATTATGCTCGTTTGGCCTAAATTCGATCAAAAAGTTCTAGGTTCCGAACGCATGGTCCAATCCCGACCTTACGGAATCCCCGAAGTAGTTTCATTACTAGTAACCTACAGCACAAATTTGATGAAGAAAGCGTCATTAGTTGTTGAGTTATCGTAATTTTTTATATATGTTCGTTAGCCCTTCGATCGATTAAAAGGTCCAGAATCCGAACCCATGGGCCGATTTCGCCCGTATGCAATCCCCGCCGTACTTTCAGTCCTAGTAACCTACAGTTAAAATTTCATCAAGATAGCTCCATTATTTTTTGAGTTATCGTGCCTACGGACGGACGGACGGACGGACGGACGGACGGACGGACATGGCTATATCGACTCAGGCGGTCACGCTGATCACAAATATATATACTTTTCCATATCTAGCTCGCTTCCTTTAGGTGGTTACAAACACCATACCAAAGTTAATATACCCCTTTACCTATTCTATAGGTGTAGGGTATAAAAAAGTATATTGCATCGATGGTATGATGCAAACTTTAGGTAGTTTTATGGAATAGATTTTTTATGGAATTGAGTTCCGAAATATTTTCACAATACAAAAATAATGAGTGTTCTTATTTACTATTCTCACGTTTAAACCAGGATGTTCTCGAAAATTTATTTTCCTTAATTAAATTTAGAAATGGTTGTAGTAATAATCCGTCAGTGTATGAATTTAGCAATATATTAGTCAAGATAATGTCTGTTAGGTTAATTAATCATACTTTTGAACACTCAAATTGTGAGGAGGATGATGCTGAAATTTTTAATATCAATGATTTAAATGATTTTCAAACAGAACCAAATGGAACCAAACAAGGAATTTAATCGTTTATTAAAAAAATATTTTGTTTTTAATTTATAAAATATTATACAAAATAGGTTTTATGGTAAAATTCTTAGCCTTTTAAAAATATAAAAGTGTTAAATAAAAACGGAAATAGGAAAGAACCCTCGTGTACCAAATTTAAAATTTTCTATCTTCATGAATTTTGAAGATAAGCTTTTTAATTTTGGGATTTCTTAGGACGCACCTGAACCTCCACTACAATTAAATCTAAATTTCGGGAACACATAGCAAATAAGTAATATATTCTTTGGCTTCGAAATTATACTAGTTTGGTTTCAAATTGATCAAAAGCTTCTAGAATCCGAACTCATTGTCCGAACTCGACCAGAACCAATTCCCATGGTACTTTCATTACTAGTCCCCTAGAGTTTAAATTTCGTCAAAATAGCGGCATTATTTTTTAAGTTATGGTGTTTTTAAGAAACATGTTTGTTAGCCCTTGAACTTTTCAAATGTTCCAGAACCCGAAACCATCGTACGATTTCGCCCATATGCAGTCCCCGTCATACTTTCAATACTAGTTAATCCTTGTACACAATTGGAACGTTATTATCCTAATTACGTTCCTATCTTAATTTTAAGTTACTATTTTTATTAATTTCGATAATAAACTTTTAAACCTTGAGCGATTGATCCAAAATTAGGGGGACGCGCAAGAAATAGTAAAAGACACCCTTGTGCCAAATTTGAAGCTTTTACAATTGTTTGAAGTTACTATCTTTATTAATTTCGAAAATATACTTTAAGGTCTTCGGAACTGTGTGGCTGGTCCCCCACCCACTACTCCAATTGGTTCCAAATTTCAAGGACACTAAGGAAATAGAAAGAGATACCCTGATGCCAAATTTGGAGGTACTATCTTCATTGGTTTCGGAATTATGCTCGTTTAGTCTGAATTCGATCAAAAAGTTCTAGCTTCCGAACCCATTGTCCAATCCTCTACGTACAAAATCCCCGCCGTAGTTTCATTACTAGTAATCTACAGCACAAATTTGATGAAGATAGTGTCATTAGTTTTTAGTTATCGTGATTTTTATATATGTTCGTTAGCCCTTTGACCGATTATAATGTCCAGAACCCGAACCCATGGGCTGATTTCGCCCATATGTAGTCCGCGCTGTACTGTAAATATTAGTTAACCCTTGTACACAATTGGAACGTTATTATCCTAATTTCGTTTCTATCTTAATATTAAGTTACTATTTTTAGTAATTTTGATTGCAAGCGTTTAAACCTTGGGAGGTCTAAGAGGTGTTCTGAACTACCACTCCGGGAACACGCAATAAATAGTAAAGAACAACCCCTGTGCCAAATTTTAAGCTTCTACATTTTTCAAGTTGCTATCTTTATTAATTTTGAAGATATGCTTTAAGGTCTTCGGAAATGTGTGGCTGGTCCCGAACCCACTACTACAATGGGGCCCAAATTTCAAGGAAAGTAAAGAAATAGGAAAAGACACCCTGATACCAAATTTGGAGGTTCTATCTTCATTGGTTTCGGAATTATGCTCGTTTGGCCTAAATTTGATCAAAAAGTTCTAGGTTACGAACTCATGGTCCAATCTCGACCGTACGCAATCCCCGCCGTAGGTTCATTACTACTAATCAACAGCACAAATTTGATGAAGATAGCGTCATTAGTTGTTGAGTTATCGTGAATTTTTAAATTCGTTAGCCCTTGGACATATTAAAAGGTCCAGAATCCGAACCCATGGGTCGATTTTGCCCATATCCAATCCCCGCCGTACTTCAGTCCAAGTAACCCACAGTTAAAATTTCATCAAGATAGCTCCATTATTTTTTGAGTTATCGTGACTACGGAAGGACGGACGGACGGACGGACGGACATGGCTATATCAACTCAGGAGGTCACGCTGATTACAAATATATATACTTTTCCGTATCTAGCTCGCTTCCTTTAGGTGGTTACAAATACCATACCAAAGTTAATATACCCCTTTACCTATTCTATAGATGTAGGGTATAAAAAAAGGATTTAATTTTTTGATTTTAATTTATAAAATATTATACAAAAAAAATATAAAAGCGTTAAATAAAAACGGAAATAGGAAAGAACCCTCGTGTATCAAATTTAAAGTTATTATCTTCATGAATTTCGAAGATAAGCATTTTAATTTTGGGATTTCTTAGGAGGCATTTGAACTACCACTACAATTAAGACTAAATTTCGAGGACACATGGGAAATAGTAATTATATTCTTTGGCTTCGTAATTGTACTCGTTTGGCCTCAAATCGATCAAAAGCTTCTAGAATCCGAACTCGACCTGAACCAATTCCCATGGTACTTTCATTACTAATAAGCTTTAATACCTAGAGTTTAAATTTCGTCAAAATAGTGGCATTATTTTTTGAGTTATGCTGTTTTTAAGATACATGTTTGTTAGCCCTTGAACTTTTCAAAGGATCCAGAACCCGAAACAATTGTACGATTTTCGCCATATGCAGTCGGCGTCATACTTTCAATACTAGTTAACCCTTGTACAATGGTGTAGGGTATAAAAATAAGTATAACTCAACAACTAATTACGCTATCTTCAACAAATTTGTGTTGTAGGGTACTGGTAATGAAAGTACGGCGGTGATTGAGTACGGTGGGGATTGGACAATGGGGATTAGTAACTTCAAATAAATTTAGAAGTTTCAATTTGGTACATGGATGCTCTTTACTATTTCCTACGCGTTCCCCTAATTTTGGATCAATCAGAGTGGTGGTTCAGTACCCCTCTTAGACTCCCAAGGTTTAAAAGCTTATCATCGAAATTAATAAAAATAGTAACTTAAAATTAAGATAGAACGTTCAAATTGTATACAAGGGTTAATTAGTATTAAAAATATGACGGGGACGGCATATAGGCGAAATCGTACGATGGTTTCGGTTTCTGGAGCCTTTGAAAAGTTCAAGGACTAACGAACATATATCTTAAAAGCAGTATAATTCAAAAAATAATGCCGCTATTTTGATGAAATTTAAACTAGGTTACTAGTAATGAAAGTACCATGGGAATTGGTTCTGGTCGAGTTTGGACAATGAGTTCGGATTCTAGAAGCTTTTGATCGATCTGAGGCCAAACGAGCATAATTTCGAAGCCAAAGAATATATTTTCTATTTCCTATGCGTCCCCGAAATTTAGAATTAATTTTAGTGGTGGTTCAGGTGGCTCCTAAGAAATCCCAAAATTAAAAAGCTTTTCTTTGCAATTCATGACTCTCAATTTGATACACGAGCGTTCTTTCCTATTTCTGTCTTTTTTAACACTTTTATATTTTTAAAAGGCTAAAAATGTTACCATAAAACATATTTTGTATAATATTTTATAAATTAAAAACCAAATATTTTTTTAATAAACGATTAAATTCCTTCTTTTTAATTTTTATTATATCATATATTTTACTGAATTATTACCATATGTGATATATAATTAAGACATTGTGAACAATACTTATGCTATATCCAAAGTTACTTGCTGCATTTATGTAAAATTTATTGTTATACTGAAATGCATTATATGAAAAGTTCTAAATTTGTAATCATATTTTAGAAATACATTTATTGCATATTTTGCGTTTATAAGCTTTTCTAATTGGTACATTAACTAACAATTTAAAATAATTGCAATTTTGAAAAACTTTAATTAATAAATATGTTATGCTTTGATTTGCTTCTTATCACAAAATTTAATTCAAATTTTTTTACTTTTGTAATTGAATTGAAATAAATATATTTTCATTTAATTCAAGTTTTTTTGTTTTTTAATATTTTTAAATAGATAAATTAGTAAGAATTGTAATATTTTTGAATAGATAAAGTAATTAGAAAATGTTTTTAGTATTATAAAGTTAATTTGGTTAGCTATGTCTTACGAACAGGTTTTATGGTTTTAAAATGACTTATGGACTACATTGACTCAGGAGGTCACGCTGATTACAAATATATATACTTTTCCATATCTGGCTCGCTTTCTTAAAGTGGTTACAAACACCATACCAAAGGTAATATACCCCTTTACCTATTCTATAAGTGAAGTTATAATTATTGTAGAAAAGAATGAATATGTAATTGTTTAATTTTGTGTACACGAAAATAGAGTATTTATATACCGAGTACACCAAATAGAATAAAATAATTGTAATATGTAGTATGTATATCCAGTATAAACTATATAAATATGTAATATGTAGCTTTTCACTGTTTTGTTTGTTTTTTTATCTTCTCTTTGTTCTCTCTTTTTTCTTCATTGTATTTAGTGTACTCGGTATACTTGGTGTTAATAGGTAAATTATTAATACTTATTTTTAGTTATAAGTGAGTATATATAAAATGACAGAATTAAAAACAATTAGAAACTATAGGAAAATCCCAGTGATAACTGACGAAGGTTTCTTCAAATTGTCAGAAAAAAGGGAAGTTGTGTAATATGTAAGAGAAACGCAGTGAGAAGTGTTATTCTACACCTGGGTAGAAATAAACAAAAAAGAATTTAAAGAACTTAAAAAACAAAGTGAGGTATCCCAATTTCCCAAATTTTGAAAACAGTTAAAATTAATTTAAAAAAATAAAACTAAAAATTAATAAACTATTTAATAAATATGAAACAAACTTTTTTTCAAAATGAAAACAATTTTAAATTTTTTTTTCGAAATTAATAAATAATTTAAAATATATGAATTAAGAACTATTGTTAACAAAGTTGATAAATAAAACTTAATAATTACTTGTTGTAAAATGAAAAGTGATTAAAATGGGAGCAAGTTAATCAAAAATAGAAAACACATGAGAAAGAAACAAAGAATGGCAATATCTATTGGATCCTGTTGGTGATTGCCGTAATTAATAAACATATTAGAAGCAGTAAACATGATATACCACAAAATCAGGGAAAACATTAAATGAAAATACCAAGTACGAGTGCCGCAAGTCGAATAAAAGTGGAAAACAAATAAGTCTATATATTAAGAATATATTGTGAAATTGAATATAAATTATTAGTTGAAAAATTACTATTTTTAATAAAATAATTAATATTAATAAAAGATCATAAGATCCTAACTTTCAAATAAAATTTCTAATAAAGAATAAAATGCTTTTCATTACGATAACTGAGTATCTAATATATAAAGAAGAAAATTTGTTTGTTTGTTTGTTTGTCCAGGATTCACGTGAAAACCACTGGTCCGATTGACACCAAATTTTAGAGGAATAATTTTGGGAGTCCGGGGGGTGACATAGGCTATGTCGCATTTTTATAAGTCAGCAGGTTGCGGCTCCAGAGCCGTTTTAAGCTTTTTCGTTTTTTTGATGTCGAGTCGAAACGGTTTGACCGATTCACTTGAAATTTTGCACGAATGTTCTTCTTATTACACGAAATTAATGGTATAAAACTGGTTGGAATAAATTAACCCCTTTCGGCCCGGCGGGCTTCCAAAAAATTTTGTGTTTCCGATTTGTGTCCAATTTTACAGGGTGGTTTTGCAGGCAAAAAGAAAGGCTGGCACAAATTTTTGTTGGGTTCGGTTAACCCGTTTGGGCACGAGGGCCTATGAAGCTTTTCCAATGTTTTTGATGTCGAGTCAAAACGGTTTGACCGATTGACTTGAAATTTTGCACAAATGTTCCTCTTAGCAACCGCAATTAGTTGTATAAATTTGGTTGGAATAATTTAACCCATTTCGACGTGGCGGGCTTCCAAAAAATTTTGTATTTCCGATTTGTGTCCAATTTTACAAGGTGGTTTCGCAGTCGACAATAGAGTCTGGCACAAATTTTTGTTGAGTTCGGTTAACCCGTTTGGGCACGAGGGCGGAAAGAAGCTTTTTCAATGTTTTTGATTTCGAGTCAAAACCGTTTGACAAATTGACTTGAAATTTTGCACAAATGTTCCTCTTAGCAACCGAAATTAGTTGTATAAATTTGGTTCGAATAATTTAACCCATTTCGGCCTGGCGGACTTTCAAAAAATTTTGTGTTTTCGATTTGTGTCCAATTTTACAGGTTGATTTTGCAGTCTAAAGAGAGGCTGCAAAAAGTTTTAGTTAATTCGATTAACCCGTTTTCCACGACGACGCCATGAAGTTTTCTATAAATTTTATTTTCTTATACGATTAAAAGTATTTTATTCAAAATTTTGTACCAGCATTTTAATTAAAACCCACATGGTTAATTTGGTTTTGACCTGTTTGTGCGTTTTGAACAAAGATTCAATGAAATTTTCAGTTTTCTTCAAATGAAATCTAAAAATCAAAAAATTCAATTTCTTATATATAATGCTTAAAAACATAGTATTTTAAAACAGTTTTTCCAAAAAATAAGCCTACATTTCTCTCATCAAATCATAAAAAAACGAGGAAGAGCGTATTACAACTTTCAGGTGAATACTAAACAAAATATAAGTTGAAAAGCAAATTTTTAAATCTTTTCTAAACCATCGACTATATTTTATTCAAACGTTGGCAATTCAAGATAACTACTATTGACATAGTATAATGACATAATGGCAAACTTAGTATCCCCATTTGACCAATAGTCATTTTAATTCAGTTAACATTATTCGCCGGGAACCTAACATCCTCAACTCTATCGTCAAGGAGCACCAAATTCTCAAGAAGCACCATGTATAGAAAAATTAGAGATAATCGTTCAAACTGTTTTTTAAAGTTTTTGTTTCGCAATCGGTTAAAAGAACTCGACAAAACATTTTTTTAAGCATTCCCCTAATTCAAAGAAGTTGTACCTACTTTCAGAAGTTAGACGTAATTTACTTACAAATTTTTTTTTGAACAATCGTCGGGTCGACAGGGGTTAACAACTTCCAAGTCTGTTAGTAAATTGAACTTCATTTTCAAAGAAGAACACATATACAAAATTTGAAGTTAATCGGTTAAATCATTTCTAATATATATAACAAAGCAACGAAAAAACCTATAAAAATCTGTTGGGCCACGATGGGTTAACGGAACTCCACAAATATTTTTTTGTGGCTTCATTTATAAGCAAAGTAGTATTTCAAAAAATTGGCTGAAGCTTGCGTTTTTACAATTTGCAAGCTTCCGGGCAACGCCGGGTAAATCTGCTAGTCTAATATATAAAGGAGAAAATTTGTTGGTTGTTTGTTTGTCCAGGATTCACGTGAAAACCACTTGTCCGATTGTCACAAAATTTTAAAGGAATAATTCTGAGAGCCCGGGTGGTGACATAGGCTATGTCACATTTTTATAAGTCAACAGGTTGCGGCTCCAGAGCCGTTTTAAGCTTTTTCGTTTTTTGGATGTCGAGGCAAAACGGTTTTACAGATTGACTTGAAATTTTGCACAAATGTTCCTCTTAGCAACCGCAATTAATTGTATAAATTTAGTTGGAATAAATTAATCCATTTCGGCCTAGCGGGCTTCCAAAAAATTTTGTGTTTCTGATTTGTATCCAATTTTACAGGGTGATTTTGTACTCAAAAAGAGAGGCTGAAACAAATTTTTGTTGAGTTCAGTTAACCCGTTTGGGCACGGGGGTCCAATGAAGACTTTTCAATGTTTTTAATGTCGAGTCTAAACGCTTTGACCGATTGACTTGAAATTTTCCACAAATGTGCCCCTTAGCAACTAGCATTAGTTGTATTAATTTGGTTAGAATAAATTAACCCATTTCGACCTGGCGGGCTTCCAAAAAATTTTGTGTTTCCGTCTTTTGTGTCAAATTTTACAGGGTGGTTTCGCAGTTGAAAAGAGAGTCTGCAAATTTTTGTTGAGTTCGGTTAACCCGTTTGGGCACGAGGGCGCAATGAAACTTTTTCAATGTTTTTGATGTCGAGTCAAAACGGTTTGACCGATTGACTTGAAATTTTGCACAAATGTTGCCCTTAGCAACTGGCATTAGTTCTATAAATTTGGTTGGAATAAATTAACCCAGTTCGACCTGGTGGGCTTCCAAAAAAATTTGTGTTTCCGATTTGTGTCCAATTTTACAGGTTGATTTGGCAGTGCAAAGAGAACCTGCACAAAGTTTTAGGATTAAGTTCGAATAACCCGTTTTTCAAGACGACGCCTTGAAGTTCTCTATAAATTTAATTTGCTTAAACGATTAAAAGAATTTTATTGAAAATTTTGTATCAGCATTTTAATTATAAAAACCCACAGGGTTAATTTGGTTTTGACCTGTTTACCAATGATTCAATAAATTTTTCTAATTTTTGGTATTAACCTTTATTCCAAAAGCTCACTTCATTAATAATACTATTTTTTTTGCTCTCAAATAGTCTCAAATAGTGCAAAAGCTAAATGAGATAATATTAATAATAATAAAAGCTAATAAAGAATCCGAATAACAATATCTTTAAATTTAAATAACGTAACATATTCCTTCTCTACATTTCTTCGTAAGTATTTCTGTTTTATCTGCTTTGCAGTTGTTGTATTATAAAAAAAGATTTCAGCGAAAATTGCAGTTTTCTTCAAATAAAATCAAAAGGTATTCAATTTCGTATATATTATGCTTAAATACATAGTATTTTAAAACAGTTTTTCCAAGAAAGAAGCCTACATTTCTCTGCTCTTAAAACATTTCTTAAAATCATAAACAAACGACGAAGAGCGTAGTAGAACTTTCAGGTAAGTACAAAACAAAATATAAGTTGAAAAGCAGATTTTTAAACCTTTTCTAAACCATCGATTATATTTTATTCAAACGCTGGCAATTCAAGCAAACTGCTATTTACTTAGTATAATGACATAATGGCAAATTTAGTATACCCTTTTGACCGCTCAATCAAGTTTTAATTTAAGTTGATGTTATTGAAAAAAGTTAACACAAGAATTGTGTACACGTTAATTTTAAAATGTAATAAAGCGATTTTTTAAAACGAGTTTTTTAGGCATTTTTCAACAAATTTATCAAATTTCACTTGAAACTTTTCATAATTATTAAAAATTAACAATAAAAATTCAAGGAGCACGGTTAAACAATTTCTAATTTATAGCAAAGTAACGAAAAAACCTATAAAAAGCTGGGGGGCCGCAAAGTTTAACGGAACTCAACAATAATTTTTTCAGGCTTTCTTTTTAACCAAAGCAGTACTTCGAAAAAATGGCCGAAACTTGCTTTTCTGCAATTCGCACGCTCCCGGGCAACGCCGGGTAAATCTGCTAGTACTAAATAATTAAATGATTTTTTATACCCTACACCTATAGAATTGGTAAAGGGGTATATTAACTTTGGTATGGTGTTTGTAACCACCTAAAGGAAGCGAGCTAGATATGGAAAAGTATATATATTTGTGATCAGCGTGACCTCCTGAGTCAATATAGCCATGTCCGCCCGTAGGCGGCATGATAACTCAACAACTAATGACGCTATCTTCATCAAATTTGTGATGTAGGTTACTAGTAATGAGACTAAGGCGGGGATTGCGTACGATCGAGATTGGACCATGGGTTCGGAACCTAGAACTTTTTGATCGAATTTAGGCCAAACAAGCATCATTCCGAAACCAATGAAGATAGTACCTCCAAATTTGGCATCAGGATATCTCTTTCTATTTTCTTAGTGTCCTTGAAATTTGGAACCAATTGGAGTACCTAGAATTAGTGGGTTGAGGACCAGCCACACAGTTTCGAAGACCTTAAAGCATATTTTCAAAATTAATAAAGATAGCAACTTGAAAACATGTAGAAGCTTCAAAATTGGCACAAGGTTGTTCTTTACTATTTCTTGTGTGCCTCCCTAATATGGGATCTTGGGATCTATTGGAGTGGTGATTCAGAAACCCTCTTAGATTCCCCAAGGTTTAAAAGCTTATCATCGAAATTAATAAAAATAGTAACTTAAAATTAAGATAGAACGTTCCAATTGTGTATAAGGGTTAACTAGTATTAAAAGTATGACGGGGACTGCATATAGGCAAAATAGTACCATGGTTTCGGGTTCTGAAACCTTTGAAAAGTTCAAGGGCTAAAAAACATATATCTTAAAATCAGCATAACTCAAAAAATAATGCCGCTAGTTTGATGAAATTTAAACTCTAGGTTACTAGTAATGAAGTACCATGGGAATTGGTTCTGGTCGAGTTCGAACAATGAGTTCGGATTCTAGAAGCTTTTGATCGATCTGAGGCCAAACGAGCATAATTATAAAGCACAAAGAATATGTTTCCTATTTCCTATTTGTCCCCGAAATTTAGACTTAATTGTAGTCGTGGCTCAGGTGCCTCCTAAGAAATCCCAAAATTAAAAAACTTATCTACGAAATTCATGAAGATAGAAACTTTAAATTTGATACACGAGGGTTCTTTCCTATTTCCGTTTTTATTTAACACTTTCGTATTTTTAAAAGGCTAAGAATTTTAGCATAAAACATATTTAGTATAATATTTTATAAATTAAAACCCATAGGTGATATATAATTAAGACATGGTGTACAATACTTAAGCTAAATTCAAAGGTACTTGCTGCATTTATGTAAAATTTATTGTTATATTTAAATGAACTATATGAAAAGTTCTAAATTTGTAATTATATTTTAGAAATACATTTATTGCATATTTTGCGTTTATAAGCTTTTCTAATAGGTACATAAACTATCAATTTAAAATAACTGCAATTTTGAAAAATTTTAATTATTAAATATATTATGCTTGGATTAGCTTTTTATCACAAAATTTAATAATTCAATTTTTTGAATTTTTAGTAATTGTAGTAATTGAATTTAAATAAATATATTTTCATTTATTTCAAGTTTTTTTGTTTTTTACTATTTTTAAATAGATAAATTAGTAAGAATTTGTATATAAATTAGAAAAGTAATTAGAGAACGTTTAGTATTATAAAGTTAATTTGGCTGGTTATGTCTTACGATCAAACTAATAACCGCTTTTATGGTTTTAAAATGACTTGTGGGCTTCCCATTAAATTTGACTTCCCATTAAATTTGAAGCAAATTGGTGTAGGGTATTTCTAAGTCGGTTGCACCGACTGACTGTTTCTTTACTTGTTTCAATATTTAGTTGAATAAATACTAAATAGATATATTATATATATAAATAGATATATTTAGTTGATTATTTATTAATAATCAAAAATTTTCTTTAATCAGTAATTAAGGTACAGGAAAATTAATTTACATAACTAAAATAGGAAAAATTTATTTTTTTTATATTACTATATAAATTACAATTGCACAGGTTTTTATTATATGAAAGTATTTTAACTCTATTACTCTCATTTTAAAGTACTTTGTAATACCAAGTTACTTTAGAATTGTTTTTAATACTTCGACTAAGATATATTTAAATTACGTTTTGTATGAATATTGCTAAAAAAATAAAAATTCAGGTTTTTAAAAATTTATTTTCGAACGGGTTACCAATTTGATTAGAGAGAGACAAAAAACTTATCTTTTTATTACTTTAAAATTTTTCTGAATATCATCCCTGCTTTCCTATTACAATTTTAACATAAATAAAAAAAAATAATTCAATTCATATTAATATTATTATTTTATTTAAAATATTATTAAAAATTCAAATTTTAAAATTTATCAAATGCGTATGCTTTTTTTAATATTAAAATTTTTAATTCTTTAATTAATTTATATTTTTAATTTTATTAGAAATGCTTTACTTTTGAAAAATTATCAGAAAATCTTGTGAACAAACACTTTTTACATTAAAATGTACTTAAACGTCAATTGAAATTCACTACACCATGCAATTCTTTCAATAGAAGATTTTATCGTGCGTTGCACTATCCTTGTAACGCTATATGTTAATATTTTTTCTATAAAAGACAAATGTACAAGTTTATTTAAATTTACTCAAATTTGGTTCGATTTTAGTCTTACACAACGAAATCATATTATAATTGATTTGTCATTTTATAAAACGTCTAAATTTGGAAAAGCTCTATTTGTATTTCAAAACCTTCAAACAATAAAAGCAATTGTTGACTTTATTTCAGTTAAAAAATAAAAAAAAAAATTATTTTTAATTCGTAACTGTCAAGTTTATGTATATAGACCAGTTCCAATTTGACGTTTTATAAAATTACTAATAAATTATATGATGGTATGTTTTTTTTTGTGTAAGACTAAAATCGTACCAAATTTCAGAAAATTTAAATAAAATTGTACTTTTGTCTTACACAAAAAATGACATTGACAGCCCGTGGAGTTGTTATATACCACACTTATAATTGAAATAAAAGCAATTCGTCACCTTAGTTCTTGAGTGTCGTATACGTTTTTTTGCATATTCAGACTTAAGACTAGATCCTTACTAGAAAAAACAAGATCTTTCGAATGGTCTGGTCAGAATTTAGCTACCTATCTGCATTCCAAAGATACCAGTAGCGAGTTGGTCGTATATTCAAAATTTAAACTATTTGTTTAAACCTTATTTGTTGTATATTCCATAACATGTGTTTTTGTTCCATTAACGACAAATTCGCATGTAAGTTAATATCAAAACAAATTAATTTCTTGTTTGTCGTATAGCATACATAAAGAGAAATTGAAGTCGTATACGCAAAAGCTCTCTTGAGTACTTGTTTGTTGTATAACATACAAAAGAAAATTTGTATTTGTATACGCAAAGTCTCTGTTGAGTGCTTGTTTGTTGTATACCATACATAAAAAGAATATTTCATATAGTAAAAAGAGAATCATTGTTAATTTTTCTAGTAGTAAATAATAAATATTACAAAAAATTAGTCACGTTTGCGCATGTTTTGTGAAAATACATGTACGGTGGTAATAAATTATTAAATATGGAAATAAACGAAGAAAGGTAAATGTATAAATCATATAATATGACGTGCCCTAAAGTGTCAGTTCTTAAAGTAAATTTATTTTATGTTTAGAAGTTCATCACCCGCCCCGTACATAAGTGAAGAATTAATTAGCATGAGCTACTTAATTGATTATAATACTGGTAAAAAAAACACCTGCAATAATATAACAAATTTAGAGAAAAGGTAATATTTTTATTCGCATAGATTGTAATGTGCATAAAAATTTATTTTCTTTCGACAACAGCAACAATGAAAATGTAGAAGACTTTTCTCCGGACAATTCTATCACTGATCCTAATTTTGTCCTAGTTGAGCCTGTCTCTTCATCAGCTAGTGAAATGACTCCTGTTAAAAAAACTGGTAGTCAGAGCGCCAATCGAATTACTTTATCTTCGTATCTGTTGAATTTCTGTCCAACTTCAAATTCTTCAGCTGGTCAACAAGTTTCTAATAACTCGACACCACTTTCAAGAAAGAGATTAGTAAAGCAACACACTTGGAAAAAAAATGTTGCCAAAAAATTACGAGAAACTGGGAAAGAATATGTCTCGTATAATGGAAAGATTAGGAATTCTAAATCTGTTAAACAGGGAATGCTTTGCAGGCTAGGTTGTACTTTTAAATGTGGTGAAAACTTTGATATAAATCAACGTCAAGAAATTCATAAGAGTTTTTGGAGATTAGACGACAAGTCCAAAAACCATTACTACGCCAAATTTGTTAGAAAACTTTGTGCTAAAAGAATGAAGCAAGGACAAAAAAAATGTCAAAAATTTTCATATTAGTATTTTTTTTAAATTAGTGATGCTGATAACTTGGTACGAGTCTGCAAAGAGTTTTTCTTAAAAACTTTGGATATTAGTGAGAGAAGAATTTACTACTTTTTCAAAAATAAAATTGATAAAACTGGGACAGGAAAATCTCCAATGAAAGGTAAACATGTGAAAAAAGCTACTTCTGATTCTTCTTTAAATGAAATACGAAACCACATTCAAAGTTTTCCAAAGGTAGAATCTCATTATTGCCGTCAAAATACAGCAAAACATTATTTAGATCCTACATTAAATATACGTAAGATGTACGAGTTGTATAAAGAAAAATACATTCTTTCGCCTGTAAAAGAAAATATTTACAGGAAAGTATTCAATGAAGAATTCAATTTATCATTTTTAATCCCTAAAAAAGATCAGTGCGATATGTGTTGTGAATATGAAAAAAAAACTAATTTAACAAATGAAGAAAAAGTTATGATTAAAACACATAAGGTTAAGGTTAAGTTGCTTTGAAAAACATTTTAGAAGAAGTATTAGAAAATAATCCTAATATCAAGAATTTTGTTCTCTGGTCTGATTCATGTGTGGCACAAAATAAAAATAGAATGAGCTCCATGATGATTTTGAAATTTTTAGAAGAAAATGTGAACATTGACTCTATTCAACACAAATACTCAGAAAAAGGACATTCGCTTATTCAAGAAGTCGATTCTGTGCATAGTGCAATAGAACGTCATTTAAAAGGCATATCAATATATAGTCCCGTTTCCTTAATAAAGCAAATGATAAAAATTAACTATCGAAAAGTTAGTCTGGTAATAATGCAAATGCAAAGTAGAGATTTTTTAAATTATAATATTGCTTCGACAAACTATAACTGGTTACCATTTAATAAAATAAGATGTATATTATATGACCGAGAAAATTTATTTAATTTACAATATAAAACATCTTTTGCTGATACACATTTTCAAACATTTAATATTAAAAACAGCAGAATTTTAAAACAAATCGGATCCGTAACGTTACCTAAAATTAATAATGTAAAAATCTGTGGAATACAAGTTTCAAAAGAAAAAATTAAGGACATTGAATCAATGTATAAATACATGGATGAACAAGATATCAGCTATTATAAAGCTGCTTTAAACTCCAGCAAAGTAATCGACATTACGCCGAAAAGAAACAAAAAATTAAAAAAAACTTAAAACCTAAAACTACTGCCATAATTAAATATATTTAAGAGTTATTAAGTTATTTTTAAATATAATTTTTCTATTACCCTATAAGTTTTATAAGATGAAGTATTTTTGTTTTTTATAATTATTCTATGAATGAAAATATGTTTTTATGATATAATTATTTTTTGTTAAGCTATAATTATGTTTTGTTATTAGAAGAATTAAAGAATTTATCCTTATGTTATTAGAAGAATTAAAATTATCTTTTTTGTTTTTTATTTATAACTGTAACTAATATTTATGTATATACTTTTTTAATTTTGAACTTTTAAATAAAACTGATACGTACGTAAAGACTACATTAGTTTTTACAAAAAAAAAATATTGGTTTTTCATTTAAATTTTTGCAGTTTCTTTGACGTATGATAAGAAATTGAGCTTATACAAATTTTAATGCTTGTTTGTCGCATATGACTATTATTTGTCGTATATTTATCAAAATTGACGATCATTAATTATCTTTGCATATACGACAAATTTAAAAATATTCAACTTTAAAAATATGTTATCCTATGAAAACTAGGAAACCGACAATAATGTAAGTAAAAGTATTGCAGACACAGCATTGTTTAAAAAAAGTTAGATTAAAATATTAATACTACTGACGCTACACTATGTATTTTTACTTTAAACTTAATTTGCCAAAAATGACAAATATGCGTATACGACACTTAAGAACTAGAGTGACGAATTGTTGACTTTTTCAGTTAAAAAATAAAAAAAAAAATTATTTTTAATTCGCAACTGTCAAGTCTATGTATATAGACCAGTGCCAAATTTGACGTTTTATAAAATTACTAATAAATTATATGATGGTATGTTTTTTTTTGTGTAAGACTAAAATCGTACCAAATTTCAGAGAATTTAAATAAAATTGTACTTTTGTCTTACACAAAAAATGAAATGGACAGCCCGTGGAGTTGTTATATACCACACTCATAATTGAAATTAAATGTTTTGGTTTTCCCACTATTTCTTAAAAAACCGCTTTGTAATTTGTTCTGAATGTGTAGGTGTGTACATTTACATTATTAAATTTTATTCTCGTCTTTTTCTAAAATTTTGTGTTAAGGAAAAAGAAAAAAATAAAAATTTCACAAATTCACGTGAATGCAACCAAATCAACTTCGCAAGTACGCGTACCAGGATGAAAACATCGTGTAAGAGATGCATAACAATCAAACAGGTCCATCGTGTATGGAATTCATAATAATAAATTTAAAGGTATGAGTATTGCCATCATTATTTATTATAATGGTAATATTTTATATATGTTGATTATAATAAGCAACCTCACTATAAAATATCAAACTTAAATAATTTTTTTTATAAAACCAAATTTTATTTTTTCTTAAAATTTTTTTTGTTATTTATTTTTTTTTACACGCTAGTCAAACTCTAGGAAAACAAATTCCTTTATACATAGCTAAAGAATAGATATGTAAGCTTGGCTGTGGGGCTAAAATACGCTTTGCAGTGAGAGAGAAAACTCAAACATTTGGCAGCGTTCTTAGCTTCATCAAAAATATGTTCATTACATAACATTTTTTGGTTAAGCTGCACACCTAGGATGTTTAAACTTTCAGACCGCAGTATAATTTCTCCCTGGAATCTCAGAACAGGGGTTATTTGATCTCTTTTGCAAGAGATGCGACAGCTTTGAGTTTTGGAAGTGTTAAACTCGACTCTGTTAGCCCCAATCAGATATTTTTGCTAGGTCATGATTGACTGAGCTAGCAATCAGATTTCTCTTTAAACTGATTGCAGCAGAAGTGGCATTTGATTTTTTTAAAAAGTCGTAGGATGCCACCAGAGTACTGTCATCGGCGGAACAGTGGATTGGATTAAGGGTGGAAGAGAGCAAATCATTGATAAAAATAAGAAAAAGAGTGGGTGATAAGGCCTTGTGGAACACCAGCATTTATTTCATGAGTGTCGGACATATGACTGTCGACAAGAACACGAATACGACGATTCGAAAGGAAATCCTCAATCCATGTACAAAAGGGGATACCCAAACCGATTGCCTGACATTTCCTCAAAAGAGCACTATGCCATACTCGATCAAAAGCTTTTGAAATGTCTAGAGCCACAACCAAAAGTTTAATGGAGAAGTGACTGCTGGTGTTAAGCTTCTCGCAAAGGCAAGTTAAAAGATCGGCTGTCGATCGTTGGCTTCTAAAACCATATTGCCGATCGTTTAAAAAACGCGAGCTATTAAGAAATCTCAGAAGTCTTTGTTTTATCAGGATTTCCATTATTTTGGATCGAAGTGATGGCAATTGGTCGGTAGTTTTAGGGGTCGCTTTTGTCACCTTTTTTAGGAATTGGGAAAACATGGGCAATCTTAGATTTTTAGAGATTTTAGAGTATTGCTAATAAGTAATACGGAATTCCAGCTATCTTTCTTAAACACATTGCCTTTCCCATTTCAAAACCTCTGCGCAATCTTTTTTCATTATCATTTTCAACTGGGATTCAGATTATTTAGAATTTTCGCTACCGTACGAGTCCTAAAGTAATCTCTTTGAAGAATTTTAACCCTTGAGGGATCAACTGAAGGGAATACTGGAGGTGTTTGTGCAGTAGGAGGGAGTGTGGAATTTGCTGCAAAGTATTTTGCGAACAAATTAGCTTTACCATCTGAATCTGAGATGATAGAATTGTTGTTATCAATCAGTGGTGGAAACAAAGTTTCGCAAAAATTGCTCTTCACGTTTTTTGCAAAGTTGTAGAGAAAGTTTTTCTGATTGATAATTCTCTTGCAATTATTTTTGGCCACTTTATAGCCCGCAAGTGAAGACTCCGATACATTAGCCTTATACTTTTTAAAATGTTCTTCTTTAGAAGCGATTGCCTTTTACAAATGTGATTAAACCATGGCTTGAATTTAGGTTTAATTGTTTTGTATGAACCAGGAATGAATAGTTTCATACCTAGCATAATTGTTTTACTAATGACATTTGCATCAAAGTCAACGTTTTTGTGGCGAAAGCACATTTTCCAATCAAAACATCCTAAAAAACTGTTCAGGTCTACCCAGTCAGCCCGGTTATAGTGCCAGACCAGGATGGTATTTTACCTGGACGATGAGCTTACATGGAAGCTAGATTTAATAAGGCAATGATCGGAACCCCCAATTGGCAAGTTAACACAAATATTATATTTTCTGGATTTGTGGTCAGAAATAAGTCCAAGATATGCTCGTTTTGATTGTGACGGCCAGGAATTCTAGTTTGGCTTTTTACAAGTTGAGAAAGTTGAAATAAATTTAAAAATAATTCAACTAGCCTTGGGTGCTGAAGGCCACGTCAGACGTATATAAAAAGCGACTCGTCGGTGTGGGATGAAAAGCGGAACTAAGGTATAGCCGTTGATACTATAATTAGTGTCATCGCCTTTAACCTGAGTTTCGCTTAGGGCTAATATAACTGGCTTTTCCGATTGGAGGTGAGCTTCAGCTGATTGGAAATTACATGCTAAACCTCTGATATTACAAAAATTTAAATTAAAATTTGTAACCATTTATACAATTTGTGAGTGGAATGGGAGTTGAGGAAAAAATTATTTTTTTCAAAATAAATAAAATAAATTTGAATTTGTATAGAACAAAAATGAAAAACAAATATTAAAAATTCGGACGTACATCAAACATTTTACTAAAAAAAATTTAGAAATATTAGAAAATATTAAAAAATGCCAGTACTAAATAAATGGCGAACATGCCAAACGAATTCCAAGGTACAACAGTTCTAAGAACCTTATTGTACACAAGGAGAATTTAACATATTCACCAAGTATTCAGCACGGACATGAACCACATGAATATTATATTATGTTTCTTTTTTCCACTTGCCGTTTAAATGATTTTTGTAATACACATATATTGAAAAAGATTACAACTGCAATATTAATTAATTAAATAGAAAAGTGCAAACAAATGTTTGCAAAAAAAAATTTTTTTATTTTATTTATCTAAAATAGTGAAAAAATAAAAGTGTTGTACAAAATAGTTAAAGAAATAAAGTTTTATTTATGTATTCGTTTACTTTTCTTCCAATTTAATTTATCGTTCATTAACTTTTATGTCGTATAATAGAATATTTTAGATTTAATTATAATAACAAATTTTGTAGTAATAATTTCAATTTAATGAGAGAGTATAAGTTTAAACAATGACCTAAATTTTTTTTTATAAAATATTGAATATAATTAATAAAATTTTTATAATAACAAGTAAAGAAACAGTCAGTCGGTGCAACCGACTTAGAAATACCCTACACCTATTTGGTTCAAATTTAATGACATATCCATAAGTCATTCTAACGCCATAAAAGCTGTTATTAATTTGATTGTAAGACATAGCTAACCAAATTAACTTTATAATACTAAAACATTTTCTAATTAGACTATCTCTTAAAAAATATTACAAATTCTTACTAATTTATTTATTTAAAAATATTAAAAAACAAAAAAACTTGTTATAAATGAAAATATATTTATTCCAATTCAATTACAAAATGAAAAAATTCTAGTTAATAAATTTGTGATAAAAAGCTAATCAAAGCATAATATATTTAATAATCCAAATTTTTAAAAATTGCAATTATTTTAAATGGCTAGTTAATATACCTAATAGAAAAGCTTCTACGCAAAATATGCAATAAATGTACATACTACAAAAATACAATTACAAATTTACACCTTTTCATATAATTCCTATTCCTTTTCATATAATTTTCATTGACCAAAATCGACCTGAACCAATTCCAATGGTATTTCCATTACTAGTAACCTAGAGTTTAAATATATGTTTGTTAGCCCTTGAACTTTTCAAGGGTTCCAGAACCCGAAATTATGGTACGATTTCGCCCATATGCAGTCCCCGTCATACTTTCAATACTAGTTAACCCTTGTATACAATTGGAACGCTCTATCTTAATTTTAAGTTACTAGTTTTATTAATTTCGATGATAAACTTTTACACATTGGGGGGTCTAAGAAAGGTACAAAATTAAAGGGACACGCAGGAAATAGTAAAGAACACCCATGTGCCAAATTTGAAGCTTCTACATTTGTTTCAAGTTACTATCTTTATTAATTTCGAAAATATGCTTTAAGGTCCTTGGAACTGAGTGGCTGGTCCACACCCACTACTCCAATTGGGCTCAAATTTCAAGGACACTAAGGAAATCGAAAGCGACCCCCTGAAACCAAATTTGGAGGTTCTATCTTCATTGGTTTCGGAATTATGCTAGTTTGGCCTGAAATCGATCAGAAAGTTCTAAGTTCCGAACCCATTGTCCAATCCTCACCGTACGCAACCGCCGCCGTAGTTTCATTACCAATAACCTACAGCACAAATTTCATGAAGTTGGCGTCATTAGTTGTTGAGTTATCGTGATTATTTATATATGTTCGTTAGCCCTGAAACCGATTAAAAGGTCCAGAATCCGAACCCTTGGGCTGATTTCACCCTTATGCAGTCCACGCTTAACTTTAAGCACTAGTTAACCCTTGTACACAATTTAAACGTTCTATCTTAATTTTAAGTTACTATTTTTAATAATTTCGATTATAAGCTTTTAAAACTTAAGAGGTCTAAGAGGGATACAGAACCACCACTCCAATTGATCCCAAATTAGGGGGACACGCAAGGGATAGTAAAGAACACCCTTGTGCCAAATTTGAAGCTTTTACATTTTTTTAAGTTGTTTTCTTTATTAATTTTAAAGATATGCTTTAAGGTCTTCGGAAATGTGTGGCTGGTCCCCGACCCAGTACTCCAATGGGACCCAAATTCCCAAGACACTTAGGAAATAGGAAGGGACACCCTGATACCAAATTTGGAGGTTCTATCTTCATTGGTTTCGGAATTATGCTCGTTTGGCCTAAATTCGATCAAAAAGTTCTAGGTTCCGAACCCATTGCCCAATCCCGACCTTACGCAATCCCCGAAGTAGTTTCATTACTAGTAACCTACAGCACAAATTTGATGAAGATAGCGTCATTAGTTGTTGACTTATCGTGATTTTTTATATATGTTCGTTAGCCCTTCGATCGATTAAAAGGTCCAGAATCCGAAACCATGGGCCGATTTCGCCCATATGCAATCCCCGCCGTACTTTCAGTCCTAGTAATCTACAGTTAAAATTTCATCAAGATAGCTCCTTTATTTTTTGAGTTATCGTGCCTACGGACGGACGGACGGACGGACATGGCTATATCGACTCAGGCGGTCACGCTGATCACAAATATATATACTTTTCCATATCTAGCTCGCTTCCTTTAGGTGGTTACAAACACCATACCAAAGTTAATATACCCCTTTACCTATTCTATAGGTGTAGGGTATAAAAAATTGTATTTAACTATAAAGTATTTGATTGAACTTAATTTATAATGAAAATTTTAATTTGTTTAATTAGTAACTTAAATTTATAATAAAAAAAATTTTAAATTTGATCAATAGAATTGTATAACGAAAATTTGAATTTAACTATAAGCTATTAGTTTAGTTAATAAACTAAAGTTATAATGAAATATTTTGTTTATTTGCACAGTATTAATTTTAATTAATTGATATTATTAATCTTAACTTTTTGTTTTTCACATATTCGTTGTTTTGTTAACTGCAATTACTTTATTTCGAATTTAAAATTTAAATTTGATTCAACTAATTTCTTCTTTTTTTATACCCTACACCTATAGAATAGGTAAAGGGGTATATTAACTTTGGTATGGTGTTTGTAACCACCTAAAGGAAGCGAGCTAGATATGGAAAAGTATATATATTTGTGATCAGCGTGACCGCCTTAGTCGATATAGCCATGTCCGTCCGTCCGTCCGTCCGTAGGCACTATAACTCAAAAAATAATGGAGCTATCTTGATGAAATTTTAACTGTAGGTTACTAGGACTGAAAGTACGGCGGGGATTGCATATGGGCAAAATCGGCCCATGGGTTCGGATTCTTGACCTTTTAATCGGTTTCAGGGCTAACGAACAAATATAAAAAATCACGATAACTCAACAACTAATGACGCTATCTTCATCAAATTTGTGCTGTAGGTTACTAGTAATGAAACTACTTCGGGGATTGCGTAAGGTCGGGATTGGACCATGGGTTCGGAACCTAGAACTTTTTGATCGAATTTAGGCCAAACGAGCATAATTCCGAAACCAATGAAGATAGAACCTCCAAATTTAGTATCAGGGTGTCCCTTCCTATTTCCTAAGTGTCTTGTGAATTTGGGTCCCATTGGAGTAGTGGGTCGGGGACCAGCCACACATTTCCGAAGACCTTAAAGCATATCTTTAAAATTAATAAAGATAACAACTTGAAAAAATGTAGAAGCTTCCAATTTGCCACAAAGGTGTTCTTTACTATCTCTTGCGTGTTCCCCTAATTTGGGATCAATTGGAGTGGTGGTTCTGTACCCCTCTCAGACCTCCCAAGTTTTAAAGCCTTATAATCGAAATTACTAAAAATAGTTACTTTAAATTAGGATAGACCGTTCAAATTGTGTACAAGGGTTAACTAGTACTATAAGTACAGCGCGGACTATATAAGGGCGAAATCAGCCCAACGGTTCGGATTCCGGACCTTTTAATCGATGTCAGGGCTAAGGAACATATATAAAAAATCACGATAACTCAACAACTAATGACGCTATCTTCATCAAATTTGTGCTGTAGGTTACTAGTAATGAAACTACTTCGGGGATTGCGTAAGGTCGGGATTGGACCATGGGTTCGGAACCTAGAACTTTTTGATCGAATTTAGGCCAAACGAGCATAATTCCGAAACCAATGAAGATAGAACCTCCAAATTTAGTATCAGGGTGTCCCTTCCTATTTCCTAAGTGTCTTGTGAATTTGGGTCCCATTGGAGTAGTGGGTCGGGGACCAGCCACACATTTCCGAAGACCTTAAAGCATATCTTTAAAATTAATAAAGATAACAACTTGAAAAAATGTAGAAGCTTCCAATTTGCCACAAGGGTGTTCTTTACTATCTCTTGCGTGTTCCCCTAATTTGGGATCAATTGGAGTGGTGGTTCTGTACCCCTCTCAGACCTCCCAAGTTTTAAAGCCTTATAATCGAAATTACTAAAAATAGTTACTTTAAATTAGGATAGACCGTTCAAATTGTGTACAAGGGTTAACTAGTACTATAAGTACAGCGCGGACTATATAAGGGCGAAATCAGCCCAACGGTTCGGATTCCGGACCTTTTAATCGATGTCAGGGCTAAGGAACATATATAAAAAATCACGATAACTCAACAACTAATGAGGCTATCTTCATGAAATTTGTGCTGTAGGTTATTGGCAGCGAAACTACGGCGGTGATTACGTACGGTGAGGATTGGACAATGGGTTCGGAACTTAGAACTTTTTGATCGAATTTAGGCCAAACTATCGTAATTCCGAAACCAATGAAGATAGAACCTCCAAATTTGGTATCAGGGTGTCCCTTCCTATTTCGTAAGTGTCTTTGAAATTTGGGCCCCATTGGAGTAGTGGATCGAGGACCAGCCACTCAGTTCTTAGGCCCTTAAAGCCTATTTTCGAAATTAATAAAGATAGTAACTTGAAACAAATGTAGAAGCTTCCAATTTGCCACAAGGGTGTTCTTTATGTCCTATGTGTCTCCGAAATCTAGACTTAATTGTAGTGGTTCAGCTATGTTCAAAGGTACTTGCTGCATTTATGTAAAATTTATTTTTATATTTAAATGAATTATATGAAAAGGTGTAAATTTTTAATTGTATTTTAGAAATACATTTATTGCATATTTTGCGTTTATAAGCTTTTCTATTAGGTATATAAACTAACCATTTAAAATAATTGCAATTTTTAAAAATTTGGATTATTAAATATATTATGCTTTGATTATCTTTTTATCACAAAATTTAATAATTAGAATTTTTTCATTTTGTAATTGATTTGGAATAAATGTATTTTCATTTATTTCAAGTTTGTTTGTTTTTTAATATTTTTAAATAGATAAATTAGTAAGAATTTGTAGTATTTTTTAATAGATAGGGTAATTAGAAAATGTTTTTAGTATTATACAGTTAATTTGGTTAGCTATGTCTTACGATCAAATTAATAGCAGCTTCTATGGTGTTAAAATGACTTATGGATATGTCCTTAAATTTGAACCAAATAGGTGTAGGGTATTTCTAAGTCGGTTGCACCGACTGACTGTTTCTTTACTTGTTTTCTTTTTAAATTCACTTTTCTTAATTCAATTTAACATTTATTTAAAAAATTTTTTTTTTTTTGGATTTGAAAATTTGTTTTTTAGTTATTTTTTTCTAATTAAAAAAATTGTGCATACTTAACTTTTTTTTTTGTGTTGACTTAATTGTTGGCTGGATTTGTTGCTTCCTCTTTTTTTTTGTTAACTTGATGTATGTTGAGTTCATGTTGTTGGTTTGTTTGCTACCTTGTGAAGGTAATTTTAATTTTGAAATATTTTGGAGTTGAAATGTTTACTGCTATTGTTCCCTTTGGTTGAGGTTGGTTTGCACTCTTGTGACGGTCATTTCGACTGCGCCAGTTTTTAGAGAATTAATTTTAAGTTAATATATATTTTTTCTTTTAGTTACTTAATTTTAAAGTTATTTAAATTCACTTATTCAAATTATAATAATTACTTTTGTTCTTTTTGTACTATACGAATTACTTTATTTCGAATTTAAAATTAAAATGTGCTTTGCTTATGATTATTATACATGTGCTTGTATGTGGTTAACATAAGTGTAATCTTATGTAACAATATGTTTCAATTAATAAGACTAATTTTTTTGTACTTTTCAAATTGCAAAAGCTAAATTAGATACTTTGGTTGCGATAAATTAACCCGTTTTGACACGTTGTTTGATGATTTTAAAAAAGTATTATTCCATAAAAAATTTTCAATGCAAATTGCTAATAATTATAATTAATAATTATAAATCTAATAAAGAATTCTAATAATAATAACATAACATTTTCGATCTGTAAATTTTTTCACAAGTCTTTGTTTTTTATCTACTTTACATTTTTGTGTTCTATAAAAATAGATTTCGAATATCAAATTGCAATTTTCCTTTTTTTTCTAATACAATCAAAAAGTTCAATTTCGTATATATTTTAGCAATATTATAGTGAATTATGCTTAAATACAAAGTATTTTTAAATATTTTTTCCAAAAAAAAATACTTATTTATTTTTATTTTATTTTATTTGACTCATGCTTAACTCAAACACGTTACAATTATTACTTAAAACTAACAAAGTGAAATAATAAAAAATTAAATATTACAATACTAATTAATGCAAAATTTATATTAAACATACAAAAAAAAAAGCAATAATCAATTAAAAATCATTTAAAAAACATTTAAAAAAAGTAACAAATTCATTAACATTTTTCATTATAATAATAATTAAAGGTTTAACAATAAACAAAATTATTAAACAGATTTAAGTATAAATTTAATATGAAAAATAAACAAAAATAAATAATAAACTAAAGTTGCAAATATAAATCTTTCTTTAAATTAAGTTTGGATAGTTGAAGGTTAATAATGTGTTTATATTTATTACATAAAGCCATCATTCTGTTAAGAGGTTCAAATTTACCATAGTTAGTACGATGCAACTGGGGATAAAACATGTTATGTGAAAAGCGTGTACAGTTCACTCAAATTACAATAGAGTTTACGTGTTAATACAAAATTTGAGGCAATAAATTTTTAATTTTAAAATTAAAATTTTTTTTTTAAATTTTGTTTTTTTTTTAAAATTTTATTTGTTTTTTAATTTTTATTTTCTACTTTTTAAAAGGTGTTGTCGATTTAGGTTGAAAAAATCGTACATAAATAAGCATTTTTTTTTTCTCTTCGTTTTTTTCTTTCTAATTTCTAACAAAATTACCAACTTTAACGTTAATTTCTGTAATATTCGCGGTTTTCAAACGAACTTTCGTACCGTTGAGGGTCATCTTAATTCAATTAAACCGGCAATCCTTGCTCTATGTGAAAGTTAGTGGTCACAATGTTAACTTCAATATAATACTTATATTTAAATTATATTATTCGTATACTCAAGTGTTTACTAAGGTGTGACACAAAAATTCAGGTAAATTCCAACTGACCTGATAAAGCGTTTTACCACTTGACTTGCATTACAAAGCCTATACAAAGCAAATACAAAGCGTTGAAGGGGGAAGCGAGTTTGATTATTTGAATGTGTGACTCACAGAAGAAAAAAGTAAAGAAATGGTTAAAGTAATGAAACGAATGCAAGTAAATTCGATGAGATAGCGAAAAAAGTTGACCAGAATTATAATATAGTTACTAGGCAAAAGGAAGCTATTGTACATAAGCTAGATGAGCTCATTAACACTACAAAACAACAGCTTATTATTAGTTAAACCAAAGTATTCAATGGTCACAGTGGAATCTACAATTGCCAAAATAAAGTAAATTATAAAGCCGGCTGAATTGACTATCGCGGTAGTTGACATCAAAGGAATGCGAAGCGGCGAAGTGCTAATCAAATCAATAGATAATGATCACGCAAGCTCCCTAAATTATGAACTGTCTAGAGTACTAGATTCTGAATATACTGTGAGGGAGAATAAAGTACACAAGCCGAGAATTCGATTAAGCAGGATAGAAGAAAAATATGAAGACAACTCTCAGCTTAAGAAATATTTCGTTGGGCAAAATTCTAATATAGATGAAACTGATGAATTTGAGATTAAATATTGCTAAAAATTGGAGTATAGATATAAATACGTTATCGAATGTAAGGCGAGTACATTTAATAAAATTGTGAATAGGTTCATTAACCAAGACTGTTGAAGCCATTTTGAAATTGAACATGTCTATACTCCGAAATGAATGAAGTGCAATGACTTTGTACACTACAAGCACAACTGCTCTAGAGAGGTAACATGCGGTAAATGCAGTGAAAATCATCGCGCAAGTCTAACTACAAAGTGGTCCAGCTGCAAATCCAGAAAATTAGAAAGAAATGACCATGTAATTCCAGTTCACAAATCTGCATGCAAGAAAAACATTTCTAATTACCGCCCGATCTTAGTTCTAAGTACTTATGCAAAAATATGTGAGAAGATAATTAATAAGAGAATTGTTTCATTCATCAGCAGCACATGTAAATTCGATCAACATACATATGGTTTTCAAAGCTCGTCGAACACGGAAGCTGCTTTAGCTGATTTGTTGAAATTTGTTAACGAGAATTTAGAAAAAGGATATTTTGTTGGTGCGATATATGTCGGTTTTGGATATCACGATAAAGTGCAAAATAGAGATATTCGCCTTATAAATGATCCCAGTGCTACCTCAACGCCCACTCCACTCAACCATCGTCGCACTGTTGGGTCACTGACCTTGTTTTATAGATATCTTGTAGGCACTAACACCTGTTCTAAAGAAATCAAACAACTTATGCCTGCATTGAAGATTTTCCAACGGGAAACAAGGAGGGCAGAAGATGCTCATAGTTGACCTAGCCAGATGGCCTAACACGGCTTATGGAAATTTGTTTATCATGCCCTCATCTCGTTTATGGAACCATATATGTGTTCCCCAAAGTTGATAATGTATATATGTACGATTTAACCAAATTTAAGAAGAAAATTATCATCTTTCTTCTAAGTATCCCATCCAATTTTCCCCGTCCCCCATAATCCAGAAATTTCAAATAATTTCCACCATAACCCTTTAACATCCTTATCCCTGTAACCAAACTGTACATTTTAATTACAGGTGCCCTCCTAAAGTTAGGTTAAAAAAGGGTGTGGTTTTGGTGTGTTAAAATCATACACTACCCAAAGAAACACAAAGAGTTCCAATGGGTGGCTTTCGAGCTTTCCTTTCCCTCGTAAAAAACAAAAAAAAAAACCAAAATTGGACAGACCCTTTTTATTTTACCGCAAAGAAGCTTGAAAACTGCCTCAATTTTAAGCTGAGAACACTCCCCGAACCCTTTTAATGGCTGAGACATTTTGGAGTCTACACGCTATAAAAATTAAACGAACTATAATAAATAAACAAACAAAAAAAATCAAGTAAAGAAACAGTCAGTCGGTGCAACCGACTTGGAAATATCCTACATCTATTTGGTGTATTAGTTATTTTAAAACTAATTAGTTAATAGTTATTATAAAACATGTTCTAATTATTTATCAATTCAAAAATATTAACAATTCTTACTAATTTATTTATTGAAAAATATTAAACAACAAATATGCTTGAGATAAGTGGAATGATTTAGTACCCTTGATTAATTATTTCAATTCTAAATAATTTTTAAATTAATTCTCTTAATTTACTTTTATTATGTTTTATATAATTAAACTCAAAGTTATTCGAAAGAAATTTTCATTTTTAATAATATAAATATAAAAGTTTATATAATTTCATGGTTTTTAATGTTAGTTAAGACCATTACTGCTTTCATTAGCTTTTTATCATAAAATTTAATAATCAAAATATGCAATAAATATATTTCTAAAATACAGTGACAAATTTAGAGCTTTCCATATAATTAATTTAAATATAAAAATTAATTTTACAACTTAAGTATCGTACACAATTTCTTAATTATATATTACCTATGGTAATAATTCAATAAAATATAGATATGATATAATAAATATTAAAAACAAAAAAAAATTTCGCAGTTTATTGAAAAAATATTTTGCTTTTAATTTATAAAATATAATACATAATATGTTTTATAGTAAAACTCTTAGCCTTTTAAAAATATAAAAGTGTCAAATAAGAACGGAAATGGGAAATAGTGTATCAAATTTGATTTTTATACCCTATCCCTATGAAATAAGAGGAGGGTATATTAACTTTGGTATGGTGTTTGTAACCACCTAAAGGAAGCGAGCTAGATATGGTGTATATATATGTGTTCAGCGTGACCTCCTGAGGCGATATAGCCTTGTCCGTCCGTCCGTCTGTAGTCACGATAACTCAAAAACTAACGGAGCTATCTTGATGAAATATTAAATGTAGGTTACTAGGACTTAAAGTACGGCGGAGATTGCATATGGGCGAAATCGGCCCATGGGTTCGGATTCTGGACCTCTTAATTGTTCTAACGGCTATGGAACCTATAAAAAAAATAAGAAAAACTCAACAGCTAATGGCGTTACAATCATGAATTTTGTGATGTAGGTTACTAGTAATGAGAACATGGCGTGGACTGCGCACAAACGAGTTCGGACCTTTGGTTCGGATCCTAGAAGTTTTTGATCGAATTTAGGTCAAACAAGCATAATTCCAAAACCAATTAAGATAAAACCTTCAAATTTGGCATCAGTGTGCCTCTTCCTATGTCCTTAGAGCCCTTGAAATTTAGGGTCAATTGGAGTTGTGGGTTGGGGACCAGTTCCGAAGACCTTAAAGCATATCGTTGAAATTATTTAAAACAAGTAAAGAAACAGTCAGTCGGTGCAACCGACTTATAAATACCTTACACCTATTTGGTTCAAATTGAATGAGATATCCATAAGTCATTTTAACACCATAAAAGCTGTTATTAATTTGATCGTAAGACATAGCTAACCAAACTAAAAACATTTTCTAATTACACTATCTATTAAAAAATATTACAAATTCTTACTAATTTATCTATTTAAAAATATTACAATATAAAATAACTTAAAATAAATGAAAATATATTTATTCCAATTCAATAATAAAATGAAAAAATTCTAAGTAATAAATTTTGTGATAAAAAGCTAATCAAAGCATAATATAGTTAATAATCCAAATTTTTAAAAATTGCAATTATTTTAAATTGTTAGTTTATATACCTAATAGAAAAGTTTATAAACGGAAAATATGCAATAAATGTATTTCTAAAATACAATTACAAATTTAGAATTTTTCATATAATTCATTTAAATATAAAAATAAATTTTACATAAATGCAGCAAGTACCTTTGAACATAGCTGAACCACTACAATTAAGTCTAAATTTCGGGGACACATAGGAAATAGGACATATATTCTTTGCCTAGAGTTTAAATTTCATCAAAATAGCGGCATTATTTTTTGAGTTATGGTGTTTTTAAGATATATGTTTGTTAGCCCTCGAATTTTCAAAGGTTCCAGAACCCGAACCATGGTACGATTTCGCCCATATGCAGTCCCCGTCATACTTTTAATACTTGTTAACCCTTGTAGACAATTGGAACGTTCTATATTAATTTTAAGTTACTATTTTTATTAATTTCGATGATAAGCTTTTACACGTTGGGGAGTCTAAGGTGGGTACTGAAACCACCATCCTGATTGATTCAAAATTAGGGGAACGCGCAGGAAATAGTAAAGAGCATCCATGTACCAAATATGAAAATTCTAAATTTGTCTGAAGTTACTGTATTTATTAAATTCGAAAATATGCTTTAAGGTCTTCGGAACTGTGTGTCTGGTCCCCAACCCACTACTCCAATTGGTCCCTAAGGAAAGGTCAAGCACACTAAGGAAAAAAAGGGACACCCTGATACCAAATTTGGAGGTTCTATCTTCATTGGTTTCGGAATTATGCTCGTTTGGCCTAAATTCGATCAAAAAGTTCTAAGTTCCGAACCAAGGAGGAGGTCACGCTGATCACAAATATAGTATATACTTTTCCATATCTAGCTCGCTTCCTTTAGGTGGTTACAAACACCATACCAAAGTTAATATACCCCTTTACCTATAGGTTTAGGGTATAAAAATGGTTTCCCAATGTGTTTCTTGCAATATTTAAAATAACAAAATAAAAAATTAAAATTTTAAGCATTTTGTTCTATTTAAAAAAAGAAACAGTCAGTCGTCGCAACCCACTGAGAAATACCCTAAACTTATTTGGTTCAAATTTAAGGACATATCCATAAGTCATTTTAACACCATAAAAGCTGTTATTAGTTTGATAGTAAGACATAGCTAACCAAATTAACTTTATAATATTAACATTTTCTACCAACTTTATCTATTCAAAGATGTTACAAATTCTTACTAATTTTTTTTTTTTTTTTGTCCTTATTACTCCTCTTGGGAGCATAGGATATCTACTAGGCATCTCCATCTGACTCTATTCGGAGCAGTTATTTTTGCTTCCTCCCATGTTTTTCCAATTGAGGTTAGTTCTTCTGATATCGTTCGCCTGCAGGTGTTATTAGGGCGGCCTCGTCTTCGGGTTCCTTGTGGGTTCCATTCTAGTGCTTCCCTTGCTATGCTATCTTGCGGCTTTCTAAGTGTGTGCTCTATCCATTTCCACTTCTTCCTTTTGATCTCTTGCCCAATTGGTTCTACTTTGGCAAGTTTCCACAGGTCCTTGTTACTTATTGTGTTCGGCCAGAATATTCTGCTTATTATTCTTAGACATTTGTTAATGAAAACCTGTAGTTTCTATGTGATGTTGTTCGTAACTAACCAGGTTTCACTTCCATATGTTAAGGTGGTCTTTGCGCAGGTTCCAAATATCCTCAATTTTGTTTCCCTGGACGTTTGTGCGCTCTTCCATACTGGCTGTAAGCGACCGAACATTGCCCTGGCCTTCTTGATTCTGCTTTCGATGTCGGCGTTTATGTTACCGCTGTTATTTATGATGCAGCCTAAGTAGTGGAAATTATCTACATAGTCGATTTGTGTGTTGTTTATCACCGGACGGCGTGGGTTGTTGATGTTAATGGCCAGGCCCACACTTCGAGCTAATGTTGCTGGATGGTCTATTTTAGCTTGCATATAATTTATTGTGTGTAATAGCAGGCAGATGTCATCGGCATAGGCCAGATCTTCTAATTGCCTGAAGAGATTCCATGTTAATCCAGTTTTTTTGGTACTAATCTCTTTTATTATGTCATCTAGCACTACTGTGAAGAGGATTGGTGACAGTGGACAACCCTGTTTTACTCCTATGTTGGTGATGAATGGTTCGCTGGTATTACCATTGTGGAGTACTGAGAGTTGTGTTTCTTCATACATGTTCTGTATTATTTCAATTATTTTTTCCGGCACATTTCGGTTTCTAAGTGCTTTCCATATGGCTTTTCTGCTTATACAATCGAACGCTTTCTTGAAATCGATGAAAACCAGGTATAATGGGGCTCGCCATTCTATTGACTGTTCAACGATGATTCTGAGCGTATTAACCTGGCCTATGCAACTTCTATGGGGATGAAAACCTGCTTGTTCATCTCTTATTTGGTTCTCTAGTTTCTCTTGCAGCTTTGTTTGTATTATTGTTGCCATAATTTTGTAGATTGTGTTTAGCACTGTTATGCCTCTCCAGTTGTCGCACTTGGTCAGATCGCCTTTCTTTGGAAGTTTGATGATTATTCTATTTTTCCACGTGACCTTCGCCTGTTGCTTTGTTTATTTTTAGCTTTCTTATTGCCTCTTTGATCTCTGCTTTGGATGATTTATTTATTCTGATGTTGTAATTGTTATTGTTATTATTTGTACGATTTTCTGGTCTGGTTTCTTCTAGGTTGGGGTCGCTGTTATTACTGGTTTCTGCGAAGTGTTGTCTCCATATTCGGGTTTGTTCTTCGGGACATGCTATAGTTCACTATTTTGGTCCTTGATTGGGTGATTTTTGTTGTTTCTTCTGCCAGTGAGCTGGTTCACGATTTTATGTAGCTCTCTTGTGTTGTTGTGTATTGCAGCCTTTTCAGCCTTATTTGCGAGATCATTAATGTATGTTCTTTTATTTCTTCTTCCAGCTGTTTTGACTTGTTTAGCTATATTATTGTATTGTTGTCTTATAGCGTTATTGGTATTCAATTGCTGTTTTAGGTTGTTTCTTTGTGTTATTAGATTCCAGGTGTTATTGGAAATCCTTATCTTTCTTTGCAGCTGAATTGTCCCTAGGTGTTTTTCTGCTGTCTTTTTGAGGTTCTCGACAATGTGGTCCCATGTGTGTGGCTGGTCTATTGGGAAGGTTTGGCGTATTGTTTCTACGATGTTATTTCTTATTTCAGTGTTACGGAGTTCTTGGAGGTTTATCTTTCTTCTTATGTTTCTTCTTGATCTTCTTTTGAATTTCTGCCATATTCTTATATCTCCGGTTATTAATTCGTGGTCGCTTCCTATATCTACACCTCTCTTGTTTCTGACATCTTGCACTGTGTTTGTTCATTTTC
Source organism: Dolichopus griseipennis (assembly GCA_963082915.1). NCBI lineage: Eukaryota > Metazoa > Arthropoda > Insecta > Diptera > Dolichopodidae > Dolichopus > Dolichopus griseipennis. The sequence goes on along the minus strand of OY720442.1, from coordinate 88,805,005 downwards.
TGCTGATACATATATGGTCAATTTGGTTTTTCATTTGACCGTTTGGTGAGGTCCATGTATACTTATGGATGTCTTTATGGGGGAATAGCGAGCCGCCGATGATTAGTTGGAATGTCTGACATATGTCTATGAGTCTCTCTCCGTTATTATTTCTAACTCCGCAGCCATGTGTCCCTATTGTATCTTCTATACCTTGATTGTCTGATCCTATTTTAGCATTGAAGTCACCCATTAGTATCGTAATATCTCCTTTCCTTATGCTGTTTAACGCCTTTGTTAGTTGTTCATAGAAGTCGTCTTTAATCCCGTTTTCTGCGTCTTCTGTAGGTGCGTAGCATTGTATTATCGTTATACTTTTACTTCTTGTCGCAAATCGTGCCATGAGTATTCGGTCTGATATTGGCTTCCAACTGCTTAGTGAGTTACGAAAATTCCTTGATATTATGATACCTACTCCGCTTTCACCACCCCTATTCTTTCCACTGTATATTAGTTTGTTACCATTTCATGTTATTTCTTCTCCACTTTTGTTCCACCTCATTTCGCTAATTCCGATGATATCTAATATATATTTGCTTCATTTGTTGTTCTACTTGCGCCAGTTTGGATGCTTCACGTAGCGTTCTTACATTCCACTGTCCTATTCTTGTCCCTTTGACTGCAATAAATGTTGTTACCGTCAAGTCATTATTGTATCCGAAGCTCTGCCTTGTGTTTCGAATCGTTTTTTTCCTTTTTCAATTAAGTAAATGATTGGCCTACTGTAATCTATCTACAAGATGTCGCTTCTTAATTTTTTCCCTAGTGCCATCTATCGGGCAAGTAGAGAAACCGTGTCATGTTTTAGGTGCGTACTGCCATTGAAATTGCATATGACAATTGCAATTACATTATCGTTTCTAACACATATGTCATCTCTGATCATATGCACATATAGGTTATTGTTTATTCAGTATTGATTATTAAATTATAGAGTATAGCTAGAAACACGATTATAAGTATATTTTTATATTATTTGTTACTAATTATTTATTATTATATTTTTAGGTATAGAATTATTATATTATAATTTATTACATATTAATTTATTATAATTATTAATTTTATTGGATATGTTATCTCCCATTAGGATTCGAACCCGGGACTGCCACAGTGTTTAGATTGCAAGGTTGCGCTCTAACCACCTAGGCTAAGGAGGAGATTCTTACTAAATTATATATTTAAAAATATTAAAAAAACGAGGAAAAGTGTAGTAGAGTAGACTGCGTCAACTCTGGGTACCCGTATGACCGTAACATATACATTATATCATCCGATTAATTACTTTTGGCAAAATTTCAAACATACAGCTTTATTAGGTGTAGTGGAATACTCATATAAAAGATTGAGTTGTATGGAAGCTACTCGAACCCTATGCAGTAGACCAACCAAATTTAGATGTAACTTTGGCCATTACAATAAACTATTTTTGGCAAAATTTCAGGCACCCAGCTTCATTAGGTGTAGTGTAATGCTCATATAAAAGAAGGAGTTGTATGGCAGCTACTCGAACCTTCTACAGTAGACCAACCAAACTTTGTAGAAACTTTGACCATTACACTAAACTACTTTTAGCAAAATTTCAGACACCCAGCTTCATTAGGTGGAGAGTAATGCTCATATAAAATAAGAAGTTGTATGGCAGCTACTCGAACCCACTGCAGTAGACCAACCAAATTTTGCAGAAACTTTGGCCATTTAACTAAACTACTTTTGGCAAAATTTCAGACACGCAGCTGTTATAGGTACGGAGTAATACTCATATAAAAAAAGAAGTTGTATGGCAGCTACCCGAACCCATGGACCAAAATGGCTGGATTTAAATAGCGATGACGGCTATAGGAAAAAAACGAATTTGCGAAAATTTCAAGATTCTAGCTCCTTTAGTTTTTGAGTTATGATGCGGACGGACGGACGGACGGACGGACGGACGGACGGACGGACATACATAGCTAAATCAATTTATTTTTCGATTCTGATCCGATCCATACACTTGAGTCTATATCTACCCCCCCTTTTTCTCTGCGTCACAAATGTAATGGCAAATTTATTATACCCTTTGACTATATATTCATACGGGTATAAAAATTAATTGTTATAAATGAAAATATATTTATTCCAATTCAATTACAAAATAAAATTATTAAATTTTGTGACAAAAAGCTAATCAAAGCATAATATATTTAATAATTCGAATTTTTTAAAATTGAAATTATTTTAAATGGTTAGTTTATATACCTAATAGAAAATCTTATAAATGCAAAATATGCAATAAATGTATTTCTAAAATACAATTACAAATCTCGACCTTTTCATATAATTCATTTGCAGCAAGTACCTTTGAACATAGCTGAACCACTACAATTAAGTCTAAATTTCGGGACACATAGGAAACAGGAAATATATTCTTTGGCTTCCAAAATTATACTCGTTCGGCCTCAAATCGATCAAAAGCTTCTAGAAACCGAACCCATTGACAAAACTCGATCCGAACCAATTCCCATGGTACTTTCATTACTAATAACCTAGAGTTTAAATTTCATCAAAATAGCGACATTATTTTTCGACTTATGGTGTTTTTAAGATATATGTTTGTTAGCCCTTGAAATTTTCAATGGTTCCAGAACCTGAAACCATGGTACGATTTCGCCCATATGCAGTTCCCGTCATACTTTCAATACTATTTAACCCTTGTACACAATTGGAACGATGATAAGCTTTTACACCTTGGGGGGTCTAAGAGGAGTACTGAATTACTACTCCGATTGATCCAAAATTAAGGGAACGCACAGGAAATAGGTGAAATATAATTAAGACAATTCAATTAGAAAAGTGAAAAAATTTGAACCATTAAATTTTGTGATAAAAAGCTAATCATAATAAATTTAGTAATTCAAATTTTTCAATATTGCAATTTATTTTAAATTGTTAGTTTATGTAGCTATTAGAAAAATTATAAACGCAAAATATGCAATAAATGTATTTCTAAAATACAATTACAAATTTAGAACTCTTCATAAAATTCATTTAAATATAAAAATTAATTTAACATATAGTACTTTTGAATATAGCTTAAGTATCGAAACACTATTTCAATTGGTTCCAATTTTCAAGGACACTAAGGGAGAAAGAGACACACTGATACCAAATTTGGAGGATCTAACTTCTTTGAAATTGGAATCATGCTCGTTTGGCCTAAGTTCTATGAAAAAGTTCCAGGATCCGAACCCATGGTCGGATTTCGCCTATATGCAGTCCGCGCCGTTCTTTCAATAATATTGATCCCTTGTACACAATTGGAACGTTCTATCTTAATTTTATGCTATTTATTTTAATAATTTCAATGATATGCTTTAAGCTCTTCAGAACTGTGTGAATGGTCCCCGACCCACAACTCCAATTGGTCCTAAATTTCCAGGACTCTAAGGACATAGGAAGAGGCACACTGATACCAAATTTGAAGGTTTTATCTTCATCGGTTTCGGAATTATGCTTGTTTGGCCTAATTTCGATCAAAAACTTCTTGAATTTGAACCCATGGTCCGAACTCGTTTGTACGCAGTCGCCGCCATAGTCCCATTACAAATAACCTACATCACAAAATTCATGATTGTAACTCCATTAGTTGTTGAGTTATCCTTATTTCTTTATATGTTCCTTGGCCCTTAGAAAAATTAAAAGGTCGAGAATCCGAACCCATGGGCCGATTTCGCCATTATGCAATCCCCGCCGTACTTTAAGTCTTAGTAGCCTACAGTAAAAATTTCATTAAGATAGCTCCATTACTTGTTGAGTTATCATGCCTACGGACGGACGGACAGACATTGCTATATCGACTCAGGAGGTTACGCTGATCAAAAATATATATACTTTTCCATATCTAGCTCGCTTCCTTTAGGTGGTTACAAACGCCATACCAAAGTTAATATATCCTTTCCCTATTTTAGAGTCCTCGAAATTTAGGACCAATTGGAATAGTGGGTCGGGGACCATCCACACAGTTCTGAAGACCTTAAAGCATATCATTGAAATTATTAAAATAAATAGCTTAAAACTAAGATAGAACATTCCAATTGTGTACAAGGGATCAATAGTATTGAAAGAACGGCGCGGACTGCATATAGGCGAAATCCGACCATGGGTTCGAATCCTGGAACTTTTTCATAGAATTTAGGCCAAACAAGCATGATTCCGAATTCAAAGATGTTAGAACTTCCACATTCCATATCAAGGTGTCTCTTTCTATTCCCATAGTGCCCTCGAAAATTGGAACCAATTGAAATGGTGTGTCGGGGACCATCCACATAGTTTCGAAGACTTTAAAGCATATCATTAAATGTAACAAAGATAGTAACTTGAAACAAATGTGGAAGGTTCAAATTTGGCAGGCTGTTCTTTACTATTTCCTAGGTGTTCCCTTAATGCAGCGGTTCTCAAACTTTTTGAGCTGCGGAGCCCTCCAAAGTCATAAATTTTTTTACGGAACCCCAGTGGTTCACTAATGACTAATTGCATGTATATCCCAATCGATGATGCCTAACTCCAAAGTGAAGTTTATTTTTTCATAATATATATTTACAATTTCATAAATAAAAAGAATTAATGAAATTATTTGTACTTCAAGAAATTAATTTATTAACAAAAATATAAATTATAAAAAACATAATAAATTATAGAAAACTATCATTTCTAGTGAGATGAGTGAACCTGCTTCCTATTTTTACATAGTTCTTTTATATCTGGCATTATAGCTGAGAGTTGAATTCTCATGTTAGCTTCTGCATCAAGTCTGTTGCGGTAGTTTTTGTTGCAGCATATGAAGAAAATCCAGACTCGCACAGATAAGTGGTAGCGAAAGGAAGAAGTATTTTAACAGCTTTAATTGATAAATCTGCATATTCTTCTTTTAAAGTGCACCAAAATTGTGGCAAAGATACTTTTTCAAATATGGGTAGTAATGATGAATCTGAAATCATGTCAATGAAGACCTCGTACTCCTTTACTGTAAATTCTTCTGGCTTTTTCTGAACTATGAATGGGTTTCTAATCCATGTGTAATTTTTAAGGTTTTCATTCTGCTCATCTGGAAAATACTGTTTTAGTGAGCTCAGCATGTCTTCCAAATGTTGACGAATTTCATCACACAACACAAAGTAGTCGCTTTCTGCAATGTCACCATTAATTTCATCGAAGAATTCTTTAAGTATTGTGAAGCTATCTAGCTCACGAGAGCGAATGCAAATGATCGAAAACTCTAATTTTTTTTTAAAAACTTGCTTACCTTGAAGTGACATATTCACTTTTTTTTAACTTTGAAAAAATATCAGCCACAGTTTATCTGTCAGTTTTTCCTGTGAATCCATTCTGTTATCCATGAAAAAAGTGCCCAATTTGGAACGGAGCTCGAATAGTCGAACAAGGACTTTCCCTCGAGACAACCACCGTACTTTGGTATGGAGCAATAAAGCTTTATGTATGCTGCCCATGTCTTCGCAAAGAATCTTGAAAAGCCGTGTTTGCAGGGGTCGCGACTTAATGAAATTTATGATCTTTATAGACTCGTCAAGGACATTTTTCAATAACATTGGTATTTTTTTTTACTGCAAGTGCTTGGCGGTGAAGCATGCAATGGCTATTGGTGCAGTTTGGTGATTTTTGATCTTAGCAACAGCGCCCGCAGTTTTTCCTACCATTGCCTTTGCACCATCAGTGCAGATATCAACACAATTTTTCCAATCTAAACCATGAGTTTTAAAAAAATTATTCACGATATTAAATATTTCGGCACCAGTTATGTTATTTGGCAATGGTTCACACAAAAGAAGATCCTCTTTAAGCAAATTTAGGTGCTGATATCGGACAAAAGCAAGCAAGACTGCAAGTCCAGCTACATCTGTGCTTTCGTCCATTTGTAGAGAAAAATTACAACACTTCAGACGAAATATCGATTGAGATTTCACGTCGGCAGCTAAATCATTAATTCACGAGCTATCGTGTCATTGGATAGCGGCACATTTGTGATTTATTTTGCCAACTTTTCATCAAATATACATTTAGCTATATCGACTGCACAAGGCTTAATCAATGCCAGTGCAATACGATAACTAACAATGTAAGATGCTTCAGTGGCCTTCTCATTTCTAGTTTTAAAAGTTGAAACAAATAGGCTTTGGCGGTTTAACAGTTCATCACGCATACGAATAAAATAATCAACTTTCTTATGTTTAAACTCTGGATGTACGGTTTCCAAATGACGATGCATTTTAGCGGCCACCATAGCACTATTTGTAAAAAGCTTGCTGCATAAGACACATTGAGGCACATTATTAGCATCTATAAAACCAAGAGACAAATAGCTTTCATCATATCTCCGTTTCTTAGTGGCAGGCTCACGTAATGCACTCGCATTGGGAGCAGATTCATCCTTTTCTAGATCTATGCAAGTTTCCACTATTGTGATATTTTTGAATGTAGACGGTTCAGGTGATTGCTGAGATCTTGTGTCTTTCGACGTACCTTTTATTAGCCAACGATCCATCCTTTATAACGTATATACAAGTAGTGTAATTTATAGCAATAAATAAAATAAAACTCGGCTAATATATATAAACAAGTGATGAAAAAAACCAAGGGTTTTTAAAAAAGCACATTTTCAAAATTATATTGTGTTAAAAACTCAGTTTAATTTTGGAAATATATACTATGGGGGAATAAGTCACTGCTTACTTGTAAAAATAGTAATTTTTTAATTTTTAAGTCCTAATAGCTCTTCAATAGGGAAGGTTACCAAATTTCTTAAGGATCTAATCTCACTCACCACCCCCTCCCTTCCTCCATTTTTTTAGGTTCCAGGAATTAAACCAAAATTTGGAATTTTACTTAGAATTTTACTATCTAAGCAAAAATGGATAAAACTGATAGACACTTTCTTCAATTTAAAGAACCGCTTTTGAATTTAAGAAAAACACTTAACATATGTTAAAATATAATGTTGGACCTTTAAATTTTGTATATTAATAGAAAAAAATTTGGACAGGTATTCAAGTTACAGGTTCTTAAAAAAAGCCAAATTTCAATTTTGGAACCCTTACAGCTCTTAAAAGGGGGGCGCAACAAAAAAATTTTCTTAACCGACTCCTACTAATTTCTGAGGATCTAACTTCTCCCAAAATTTCAAGTTTCTAGCTAGAGCCGTTCAGAAGTTATGTGGGGCCAAAAATTTTGCAAAAATTGACTATTGGATAACGGTAAATTTTAGTACCGATGGCAGCCCAATGAATAAGTTTTTTAACTGTTTGTAAAGTTTATAAAAGCAGCTATCTTTCGACGTTTCCAGATTGAAAAAATACCTCATAGAACTTTTGTTATAACGTTTTAAATAAAGGGTTTCTTCCAAATTTCAGGGGCTGTAGTTTCGTAAAGGGTGGGGCTACAGAAAAAAGTTCTTCCATGAAATTATTTTTTTTGCAATACCTACCCGTAGTTAAAATTTCTTCTCTCTGTTTCAAACGGTGTGAAACTTTGTGTAAACATACGGACAGACAGACAGACGGACGGACAAAGTTAAAACTAAGAAAAACCTTTGACACTGGTTGAAACTTACGTGTTGGAGCTTTCAATTTTGTATATAAATAAAAAAATATATTGACAGGTGTTCAAGCTATAGGTGTTTAAAAGCTAAATTTATAGCAAAATTTAAGGTTTTGGACCCTTTACAGCTCCTAAACAGGGGGCGTAACAAAAAAAAATTCTTAATTAACTCCTACTTATTTCTAAGGATCTAGCTTCTCCTAAAATTTCAAGTTTCTAGATTGAACCGTTCAGAAGTTATGAAGAGCCAAAAATTTTGCAAAACTTAGTATTAGATAACGGTAAATTTTAATACCGAATGGTAACCCTATACATTCGGCTTTTAAAAGCTCGTAAAGCTTATAAAAGCAGCTGTCTTTTACCGTTTTCAGGTTGAAAATATATCTTATAGAACTCTTGTTATAACTATTTAAATATAGGGCTTTTTCCGATTTTGAGGGGTTGTAGCTCCGTAACGGGAGGGGTAATAGAAAAAAGTTTTAACATTAAATTATTTTTATTGTAATACCTACTCATTGCTGATATTTTTTTGTCAATCGTACGTAAAAAGGGACGGACAGACGGACGGACAGAGTGAAACTATATAGGTACATTTTTACAAAATTTTTTGAAAATGTACTAAAAATTAAAAGAAATATATAAAAGATAGCTACCCTAATATTGTTCAACTTCACTTGAAATAATTTTTTTACTAAAATTCAGTAAAAAACTATGATTTTTAATAAAAATTAAAATATAATGTCACACGTATGCTTAAGACAACTGTTACAGTTTTAATGATTTTGTATTGTAACGAATACTCAAATCGTAACAACTATAATTGACCAATTGCATAACTTACTCACTGTACTGTTGGTTATCTAGTAGGCGTAGCACACTATATTGAGTTAACAGTTATATATTCTTTTAGTTCAAAGTAAGTAAATCTGAATATTTCAAAACAACAAATTAATTTCATATATGAATTAATAATAATTAAAAGTTAATTTTTTTAAAATTATAATTTAATTTTTAGGTGATTTGAATTTATATTTTTATTTCAAATTTGATTATGGGACCGCGGAGCCCTTTGAGTTAGCTCGCGGATCCCCAGGGCTCCGCGGAGCACACTTTGAGAAACGCTGCCTTAATTTATGATCCTTTGGAGTGGTGGTTCAGGTAACTCTCTTAGACCTCAAAAGGTTGAAAGGCTTGTCATCGAAATTAATAAAAATAGTATCTTAAAATTAATATAGAATGTTCCAATTGTGTACAAGGTTTAACTAATATTGAAAGTATGACTGGGACTGCATAAGGGCGAAATCGTACCATGGTTTCGGTTTCTGGTATCTTTGCAAAGTTCAAAAGCTAACAAACGTATATCTTAAAAACACCAAAACTCAGAAACTAATTACGCTATTTTGATGAAATTTATATACCCCCACTACTCCCAAGACCATAAAGCAATATATATTTTTTTTTTTTTTTTCCTGTTACTCCACTAGGGAGCATAGGGCTTCAACTTGAAGTCTCCGTTCTTCTTTATTTCTTGCTACTGCTTCTATTTCGTTCCAGGAGCTCTCGCATCTGCTTATTTCATCTAGTACTGTTCTTCTCCATGTTGTTCTGGGTCTTCCTCTTGTTCTGGACCCACCTTGAGGGTTCCAACATAGCGCCATCCTTGTTATGCAATCTTCACTTTTCCTTAGTGTCCAATCCATTTCCATTTCCTTCTGGTAATTTGCTTCACTATTGGCTCTTCATTTGTTAACTCCCGCAAGTCTGTATTCCTAATTCTTTCGGGCCAGAATATTCGGCATATTATTCTAAGATGTTTGTTGATGAAGACTTGTAGTTTATTCTTGATGGAGTTAGTTAGCAACCATGATTCGCTGCCATATGTTAATGTAGATATTACACATGACTTGAATATCATTAACTTAGTTCGTCTAGATATTTGCGAACTGTTCCATATGAGGCGAAGCCTTCCGAAGGCTGTTCGGGCTTTATCAATTTTGTTTTGAACGTTTTCACTGGTGCCGCCTGTTGGCGTGATGATACTGCCCAGATAACAGAAGTTAGTTGTGCACTCTATGTCGCGGCCATCTAGCTTGATTGGATTATCATTTGGAAGGTGTATGTGCATTGCTTTGGTTTTATTGATGTTTATTTCTAATCCAACGTTTCACGCTATTTGTTGCAAGTGATTCAATTTGGGCTGTGCATCTTCTTGGCTTTGTGATAGTAGACAGATGTCATCTGCGAAGTCAAGGTCTTCTAAGATTTTATCATCTGACCAATTTATGCCTCTTTCTGTGCAACTGATTTCTCTCATAATGTCGTCTAGTACGATGGTGAACAGTAGTGGCGAGAGGGGGCATCCTTGCTTAACACCAACATTAGTTGTAAATGAATTGCTGATGTTTCCATTATGTGATACTGCTAACTTCGAATTGACATACATGTTCTTGATAATGTTGATTATTTTATCTGGTATATTTCTATTCTCAAGTGCTCTCCATATTGCGTTTCTGTGGATCGAGTAGAAAGCTTTCTGAAAGTCAACGAATATTAGACATAGCGGTGACCTCCATTCATGTGATTGTTCTACGATCATTCTGAGGGTGTTTGCTTGGTCTAGGCAGCTTCTGTTTGGTCGAAATCCAGCTTGTTCATCTCTGAGCATGTTCTGCATTGCGTCTTGGAGTCTATTTTGTATTATCCCGGCTAGGATTTTATATATGGTGTTGAGTAGTGTGATACCTCTCCAATTGTTGCAATCAGATAGATCTCCTTTCTTCGGGATCTTAATTATTACTTCTTCCTTCCATACCGTAGGAATTGTTTCTGTTTCCCATGTATTTGTTATGTGGGGCTGTATAAGTTCGGCTGCTGTTTGCGGATTAAGTCTTAAGATTTCGCTTGGTAGACCGTCACTTCCGGCTGCTCTGTTGCTTTTTAGCCTCAGGATGGTGTCTTTGATTTCCAGTATGGATGGGGTAGAGTCGCTTATGTTGTTGATTATGTTGCTGTGTTGGATAGTATCCCTTTGCGGTTGCTCATTTGTTATTGGTTGTTGTATATTGCTGATTTCTTGGAAGTGTTCTTTCCACCTTTGCGTCGGTTCATTTACACTTGTTATTAGTTCACCGTTACGACTTTTAACTGGCTGATTGACTCTGCATGTTTGATTTGTGAGCCTATGAATGGTGTTATATACTGCCCTCATGTCGTATTTGTTTGCTGCAGTTTCAGCTTCTCTAGCAATTCTTCCAAGATGCTTCCTTTTGTCTGTTCTCGCCGCTTTCTTAACCAGTTTCGAGGTGTTAAGGTATTGTTCTCTTATAACGGCCGAGCTGTCAGTGTTTAGCTGGTTTTTGAGATGTTGCCTTTGCTTGATTAGGTCCCATTTTTGGTCTGAGATCCATGGCTTTCTGTTATTATTTAGGTTGGTGCCCAGAATATTTGTAGCTGTTTGTCTCAGATTCCTGGATGTTTCTTCCTACGCTTGCTGGATATTTTGCCGCATGGTGTCTTGTATGGCTGCAGTGGTGCTTGCTCTTACAGTTGGGTCCCTAAGTGACGCTAGGTTTATTTTGGCTGGGGGTCGCTGTGTGCTATTACTTGTGTTTCTCCTTAACTTGATCTGGAGGACTGCAGTTATTAATTCATGGTCGCTATGTATGTCTGCACCTCTTTTATTCCATGAGGGAGTTCCTCCATTTCTTACTCACACATATATGGTCTATCTGATTTCTTGCTCTACCGCCTGGTGAAGTCCATGTATATTTGTGAATGTTTTTGTGCGGGAATATAGTACCACCTATTACCAGATTGTTTGTTTGACATATTTCTATTAATCTGTCCCCATTGTTATTCCTTGATCCTAAGCCATGTTTATCTATGACATCTTCTAGATTTAAGTTGTTATTGCCGACCTGAGCATTGAAGTCGCCCATAAGTATTACTAGGTCCCCTCTGCTAATGCTGCTGAGTGTGCTGCTTATTTGGTTGTAGAAATCATCTTTCTCTTCTGTTTCTGCGTTTTCCGTTGGTGCATAGCATTGAATGATTGTTGTGTGTCTAATTCTACCTTTAAATCGAGCAATGATAATTCTATCAGAGATTGCTTTCCAAGGGACTAGTGACTGGCTTATATTTTCCGCGATTAGTATTCCTACTCCGCCCTCACTTCTTGAATATTTGCCACTGAATAGGATTATGTTGCCATTGTCAGATTTTAGTTCGCCTTGCTTGTTCCATCTTAGCTTGCTAATGCCTAGAATACTTATTTTATACGCAGCCACTTGTTGTTCTAGCTGTGCAAGTCTTGATGCTTCCCTAAGAGTTTTTACATTCCATTGTGCGATTCGTGTCCTTATTTTCGTGCCAAAGGTTGTGCCTAAATTTCCGTTTCTATTGTATCCGAGGCTTGTTGAAGTTTCTTGAATCCTCTTAGATTTAAGTTTGAGCAGGAGATTGGCCTACAGCAAACCGATCCTAGTGTTTGCTAGGCATATTCAATATTGGTTGTTATATTAGTACTATTATTATTATTATTATTATTTTTTTATTAACTGTGAGTTATATGTATGGAGTAAAGATCTTAAATGAAATGATTCTTATTGAAGTTGAAAATTGTTACTGATAGTTCTATCTGTGAACTGTATGTATGAAGTGAAAATCTTATATGAAGTGGTTATTATTGGGAATTCAGAAATTGTTATTGAAAATTGTATCTATGAGTTATAATTATGAAGTGAAAATCATTATATATGAAGTTGAAAATTTATTGGAAAATTGTATCTATGAGTTATAATTATTAAGTGAAAATCTTATATGAAGTTGAAAAGTTATTGAAAAGTTATTGAAAATTTATTGAAAATTGTTTGTTATGCAAATATTCTATATAGGTTATTTCCCCCCCCCCCCCACCGGGAATCGAACCCGAGACTGCCACACTGCAAGGATTGCAGCAATATATATTCGAAATTAATAAAGATAAAAAAATCAAATTTGATATACTATTTCTTATTTCTGTTCCTATTTAACACTTTTATATTTTTAAAAGGCTAAGAATTTTACTATTAAACATATTATTTATTATATTTGATAAATTAAAAACTAAATATTTTTTTAATTTTTATTATATCATATTTATATTTTATTGAATTATTACCATAGGTAATATATAATTGAGAAATTGTGTACGATATAGTCTAAGGGTATAATAAATTTGCCATTACGTTTGTGACGCAGAGAAGGAGGGGGGTAGATATAGACTCAAGTGTATGGATCGGTTCAGAATCGAAAAAAAAATCGATTAGGCTATGTATGTCCGTCCGCACGATAACTGAAAAATTAAAGGAGCTAGGATCTTGAAATTTTCGCAAATTCGTGTTTTTTGCAATAGCTGTCATGGCTATTTAAATCCAGCCATTTTGGTCCATCCAGCCATTTTGGGTAGCTGCCATACAACTTCTTTTTTTATGTGAGTATTACTCTTTACCTGTTACAGCTGCGTGTCTTAAATTTTGCTAAAATTAGTTTAGTGTAATGGCCAAAGTTTCTGCAAAATTTGGTTGGTCTACTGCAGAGGATTCGAGTAGCTGCCATACAACTCCTTCTTTTATATGAGTATACCACTACACTTAATAAAGCTGTATGTTTGAAATTATGCCAAAAGTAATTAACCGGATGATATAATGTGTATGTTACGGTCATATGGGTATCCCAGAGTTGACACAGTCTACTCTACTACACTCTTCCTCGTTTTTGTATTAAAATTAATTATATGAAACTGTTCAGAATTTATCATTGTATTTTAGAAATACATTTATTGCATATTTTGATTATAAAATTTTGTGATAACAAGCTAATGAAAGTATTAATGGTTTTAACTAACATTAAAAACCATGAAATTATATAAACTTTTATATTTATATTATTAAAAATTAATATTTCGTTGGAATAACTTTGAGTTTAATTCTATAGAATATTAAAGAATAAGTAAACTAAGAGAATAAATTTAAAAATTATTGAAAATTGAAATAATTAACCAAGGGTACTAAATCATTCTACAGTAAATAGATGTTTTAGTGTGGTAAAGAGATAGTTGTTTATATAGTTCTTCTTCAGTTTTTATTTTTTTTAGCTCTTTTTGTACTTCGTATAAATTTTATTTTTGAATCAATAAAACAGTGATATTAAAATTAGTTGTATTTTATGATAGTCAGTATCAGATACTTCCGAATAAATGCTTGTATATCCTTTCTTTATATAATGTTTTAAAATATCTTTAATTAAATTTTCATATTCTAACGGATTTATTTGAATAATTCTTCTAATGTGAAGTGTTATATTCTCTTCAGAACTGTAAGTGAGTAAAATTTGTGTTTTATCTTTGTGAAAATTCGTTTCCTTTGTATTTGTTGTTTTAATATTTAATTGGCACATGGTCTGTTACGATTTTAAGCTTTTACCATATACTCGTAAATAAGTTCTGAAATAATTTACTGCATACATAATTGCCAAAAATTCTTTATTTGTAGTATAATAATCTTTTTCATGCTTGCTTAGCGTTCTCGAAACATAGCAAATTGAGTGCCCTTGTTAAGACAATACTGCACGATCACTTCCTTGCATCACTTCATAGCATGATCACTTGCATCTGTGGTTAAAACAAATGGTATAAAGTATTCTTAAAATTTTAAAAGGAAGCCTAAAGGAAGCTGGATATGGAAAGGTATATATATTTGTAATCAGCGTGACCTCCTGAGTCGATATAGCCATTTCCTTCTGTCTTTCTGTAGGCACGATAACTCAAAACCAATGTAGCTATCTTGATGAAATTCAAATTTGGCACAAGGGAGTTCTTTACTATTTCCTACGTGTTCCCTCAATTTATGATCAATTGGAGTGGTACTTTAGGTAACACTCTTAGACCTCCCAAGGTTTAAAGGCTTATCATCGAAATTAACAAAAATAGTAGCTTAAAATTAAGGTAGAACGATCCAATTGTGTACAGGGGTTAAGTAGTATTGAAAGTATGACGGGGACTGCATATGGGGGAAATGGTACCATGGTTTCGGACTCTGGAACCTTTGAAAAGTTCAAGGGCTAACTAACATATATTTTAAAAACACCATAACTCAAAAACAAATTACGCTATTTTGATGAAATTGAAATTCTAGGTTCCTAGTAATGAAGAACCATTGGAAATGCTTCTGGTCTAGTTCAGATTCTAGAAGCTTTTGATCGAATTGAGGCCAAATGATCTTCTTTGTTTTGTTTACGTGAAATTTTGGATGAATCGAAATAGCGGTTTGCGAACCACCCCCAATACTCCCAAGACCTTAAAGCATATATTCGAAATTAGTGAAGATAAAAAATTAAAATTTGATACACTGTTTCCTATTTCCGTTCTTATTTAACAATTTTATATTTTTAAAAGGCTAAGAATTTTACTATAAAACATATTGTATTTATATTTTATAAATTAAAAACAAATTATTTTTTTAATAAACGACGAAATTTTTTTTTGTTTTTAATTTTTAATTTAATTATATCTATATTTTATTGAATTATTACCATTGGTAATATATAATTAAGAAATAGTGTACTTAAGTTGTAAAATTAATTTTTATATTTAAAGTTCTAAATTTGTCATTGTATTTTAGAAATACATTTATTGCATATTTTGATGATTAAAGTTTGTGATAGAAAGCTAATAAAAGCATTAATGGTTTTAATTAACGTTAAAAACTTTCAAAATATTTATACTTTTATATTTACATTATTACAAATTAATATTTCTTTCTAATAACTTTGAGTTTAATTATATAAAACATTAAAATATAAGTTAATTAAAAGAATAAATTTAAAAATTATTTAAAATTGAAATAATTAATCAAGGGTACTAAATCATTCAACAGAAATTGCACTACAGCTAAAAATCCTGAAAAGAAGTAATTGCTGCATGTGTGTAAAATTTAATTAAATTGGATAAAAAGTTTTAAATATCTAATTTTGTAATTATTTTTTACGAAACAATTTATTTCAAGTTTATTTGTTGTTTAATATTTTTGAATAGATAAAATAATTTGAAAATGTTTTTAGTATTACAAAGTTGATTTCGTTAGCTATATCTTACGATCAAACTAACAAAAGCTTTTATGGTCTTAAAATGACTTATGAACTTCCCATTAAATTTGAACCAAATAGGTGTAGGGTATTTCTAAGTCCGTTTACTCAGTAAGAGTATATAACTCAGTATATAATTTTGAAAATGTGTTTTTTGAAAACCCTTGGTTTTTTTCATCACTCGTTTGATTATTTATCATAAAATATGCAACCTTAGAATAATCTTTGATGAATTTTCTATAAAATCCAGTTGCTCCTAAGAAACTTTTTAATTATTTTTCAGTTCTTGGAATTTGTGACTTTGAATATTCTTCATTTTTTCAGGGTTAGTACATTTATCCACTTGAATTTTCAAATTGTGCTCCTGCAATCTTTTAAATATTTTTGTTAATGATTTTAATATTTTTGTTCTTCTAATGTTGTCGAAAAACTTAATATATCATCAAGATATACGACACATATAGGATTGATATATTCTCAAAGAATTTCATCATCAATCACTGAAACGTTGCCGGTGCATTCTTCTGCTGGGGTAACAAAAGCATTTTTTTTATTATTTTTAAAAGCTACTAATTTCTGATGGAAACCTTTGGCTAAATCTAACATGTCTGTCTACTTTCTTGTCTGTCATTGTATATATTATAATGTTGGTTTGCTCGTGAGATAAATTAAGATTATCCTCGTCTAAATCTATAAAACTCCTTTCTACATTTTTAATTTCTGTCAAATTATTTTGTGACATTATTGCATAAGCTAAATGAACTAAAATGCTGCTTTCCCCAATTTGTCCAGAATGCTATCAATATTAGGTAAAGGGTATTTATCATCAATTGTGACTTGATTTAATTATCTATAATCCACAATCATATATATAATACACAAGTGTTGGCGAAGCCTTGCCAACATGTAAAAAGTATTTCACAAAATAATGATGGCAATGCTCATAACTTTAAATTTATTATTATGCATCCCATACACCATGGACCTGTTTTGTTGTTGTGCAACCCATACACGATGTTGTCAACTTGGTACGCGTACTTGCGAAGTTGAATCGTGTATTCGCAAGTTGAAAGCTAATTTTGAAGGTTGAAAAGTTGGTTGGAAGAAAAAAAAAAAAAACGTGTCCGCGTACCAAGTTGAAAACTCGATCCATCGTGTATGGGAAGCTTTAGAAATTCGATATATTATATGCAATTCGACATATATATAGTAATTGTGAAATTTTTATTTTTTCTTTTTCCTTAACACAAAATTTTAAAAAAGGAAGAATATAAAATTTAATATTCTAAATGTACATACCTACACTTTCCTAACAAATTACAAACCGATTTTTTAAGAAATAGTATCAAACAAATAAGAGAACCAAAACGTTTAAATTGAATTATGAGTATAGTATAGAATAGTTCCACGGGCTGTCAATGGCTTTTTTTGTGTAAGGCAAGAATACAGTTTTATTCAAATTAACTCACATTTGGTACGATTTTAGTTTTACACAATAAAAACATATCATCATAATTTCTCTATATACATAAAGGTGACAGTTGCTAATTAAAAATGATTTTTTTTTTAATTTTTAACTGCAATAAAGTCAACAATTGCTTTGATTGTTTGAATGTTTTGAATCTAATATATGTATAAAGAAGAGAATTTGGTCCGATTGTCACAAAATTTTACAGGAATAATTCTGAGAGCACGGGGGGTGAAATAGGCTATGTCACATTTTTATAAGTCAACAGGTTGCGTCGTTTTTTTGATGTCGAGTCAAAACGGTTTGACCGATTGATTTGAAATTTTGCACAAATATTCCTCTTAGCAGCTGGAATTAGTTGTATAAATTTGGTTGAAATGAATTAACCCATTTCAGCCTGGCGGGCTTCCAAAAAATTTTGTGTTAGCGATTTGTGTCCAATTTTACAGGGTGGTTTCACAGTCAAAAAAAAGAGGCTAAGACAAATTTTTGTTGAGTTCGGTTAACTTTTTTGGACACGAGGGCGCAATGAAGCTTTTTCAATGTTTTTGATGTCGAGTCAAAACGGTTTAACCGATTGACTTGAAATTTTGCACAAATGTTCCTCTTAGTAACCGGAATTAGTTGTTTAAATTTGGTTGGAATGAATTAACCCATTTCGGCCTGGCGGGCTTCCAAAAAATTTTGTGTTTCCGATTTGTGTCCAATTTTGCAGGTTGATTTTGCAGTCCAAAAGAGAGGCTGCAAAAAGGGTTAGTTAAGTTCAATTAACTCGTTTTCCATGACGACGCCATCAAGTTTTCTATAAATTTTATTTGCTTAAACGAATAAAAGAATTTTATTAAAAATTTTGTACCGGTTTTTGAATTATAAAAACCCACAGGGTTAATTTGGTTTTGACATGTTTACGCGTTTTGCACAAAGATTCAATGAAATTTTTTAAACTTTTGGTATTTACGCAAGTTAACCTTTATTCCAAAAGCTCACTTAATTAATTAGACTATTTTTTGCTCTCCTTAAATAGTCTCAAATAGTGTTTTGCTAAATGAGATAATATTAATAGTAATATAAAATAAATCTAATAAAGAATCCGAAAAATAATATCGTAAATTTAAATAACATAACATTTTCTTTCTCTACATTTTTTCGTAAGTCTTTGTTTTTTACCTACTTTGCAGTTTTTGTTCCTTAAAAATAGATTTCAGTGTAAAATTGGAGTTTTTTTCAAATAAAATCTAAAAATCAAAAAATTCAATTTCGTATATATTATGCTTAAATACATAGTATTTTATAAAAAAAATTCCAAAAAAGAAGCCGTTTACTTTTTCTCATAAAATCTAAAAAAAACGACGAAGAGCGTAGTAGAACTGTCAAATAAGTAGAAAACAAAATATAAGTTGAAAAGCAGATTTTTAAACCTTTTATAAACCATCTACTATATTTTATTCAAACGTTGGCAATTCAAATAAACTACTGTTGATATAGTATAATGACATAATGGCAAATTTAGTATACTCTTTTGACCTATAGTCAAACGGGCATAATACTTATATGTAAACTAGCTATTTCCCGGCGCACGTTGAATCCCCATCACTGAATGGAGTTTTAATTTAAGTTTATGTTATTGAAAAAATAATTAAAAAACGCTCTTTTTAGAATTATTCTTGCAGTTTTTCAACAAATTTGTCAAATTTCACTTGAAACTTTTCATAATTATTAAATAATAATAAAAATAAAAATTTTAATTCAGTTACATAATTCGCCGGAAACCCACCATCCTCAACGCTATCGTCAAGGAGCACCAAATTGTCAAGAAGCACCAAATTGTCAAGAAGCACCACGTATAGAAAAATTGGAGATAATCGTTCAAACTGTTTGCAAACTGTTTTTTAAAGTTTTTGTTTGGCAATCGGTTAAAAGAACTCGGCAAAACATGTTTTTAAAAATTCCCCTAATTCAAAGAAGTGTTACCTACTTTCAAATATTGGACGTAATTTACCTTCGAATTTATTTTTTATTAATCGTCGGGTCGGCATGGGTTAACAAATTCCAAGTCTGTTAATAGAGTGAACTCCCTTCTCGAAGAGGAAATATACAAAAATTGAAGTCAATCGGTTAAATCATTTCTAATTTATAGCAAAGCATCGAAAAAACCTTTAAAAAGCTGTTGGGCCACAATGGGTTAACGGAACTCCACAAATATTGTTTTGAGGCTTTCTTTTTAATCAAAGTAGTACTTGAAAAAATTGGCTGAAACTTGATTTTTTATAATTTACACGCTCCCGGGCAACGGAGGGTAAATCTGCTAGTTACAAATAAAGTAGTTCCAAATTTTGATGTTTTATAAATATACAAACCAATTCTATGATACGTTTTCGTTGTGTAAGACTAATAAGGGGCAGCCAATATTTTTTTTTTGTGTAAAATAAAAGTACAATTTTATTTAAGACTGAAATCGAACCAAATGTTAGTAAATTTAAATAAAACTATGCATTTGTCTTATACAGAAAAAAATATTAACATCTAGCGCTAGAAGAAAAGGGCAACGCACTCTTTCATAATTTTTTACTGAATGAAGGCTAATTTTCATTACGGCAATTTCCTGGGCAAAAGTTAGAGCATAGGCAGAAGATACAAAAATACTATTTGTGCGACAAAGAAAAAACGATAAATTACTGGGAGAAACATATAAATTACTGGGAGAAACATCCATATTCCTTAGCCAAGTATTGAGAGAGCGCCATAATCCATGTCAAAAAGATGTTCTCTTAGGTCTTTTTCCTATAAAGTTGCTACTACATACAAAAAAAAAGTGTATTCTACACAAAAATTTTTTGCATACTATTACATATTTTTATGGATACATGACATTTGAATTTTGTAAACAAACAAGAGAATGTAAACAAAGAAAAAAAACATTTTATATTATGGTTTGATGAACGAATTTTTATTTAAAATTATTTGAAATAGATTAAAATTTTATCATTTATTTTAAATTAATAAAATTTTAACTTTGAATCGAAAAATTCGCGAAATATAAATTTAAAAATTAAAAAATAAGGTTATGTAATTTGTTTTTGTCAAAAGATATAAAAAAATTTTAATATAAATTTAATCATTTTACTCTTTCTCTCCTATTGAGAGTATACTATATACCTCTCTCTCTAAAGTCAAGATTACTGGGCAAAATTTTCTCATGAAAACCTGCCTTGAATTGTATTGTGTAGCGATTTTCAATTGACATTTAAGCGTTTGCTTACAAGATTTTTTGATAATTTTTGAAAGTAATGCATTTCTAATAAAATTAAAAATATATATTGATTAAAAAATAAAAAATATAAGATTAAATACTTATTTGATTAAAATATCAAACATATGCATTTGATTAATTTTAAAAATTTAAATTTTAATAATATTTTAAATAAAAAAATAATAAGGATAGAAATAGAATTATAGAAATGATTTTGAATACCATAGAAATTTTCCATTATGTCCCTAATTTAAATAAATTAAATAAAATAAAAATATACCAAAAGGCACTCTAAATCAATTGTCATTTAATTTTGTTCAATACAACAACTTAGCGTTAGATGCCACACCGCTGCGATTCAGAGTAGCGCTACTTCATTCTGATCGCGACTATTTCTTAAATTTTTTCGAAAATATTTTACATGAAAAAAAAGTTTAAAAAACAAATATATTATCGTAGGTTACATGCAAAAAAAAAAAATTAAACTTTAAAAGACATTTTATCAGTCGTGTGGTGTTTTTCGTTGTTTATTTCAAAGATTACAAAAATATGAGTTATAATTTGAATAATCATATTTTGAATTTGATATACATATATTAATTTTTTTTTATTTTTTTAATAAAGTACAATTTCTTAATTGCAATGTTTTATTTTTTAAAAGCGATAACTAACAAACTATTAATAAACAAATATGTTAGCGAGACTTATATTTCATTTTCATACAATGTAATTCGATCATCAATTGTATTGATAGAACAGAAACAGATATGTATTTGAAATAGAATATAGATTATAGAAATTATAAAAAAAAAAAATTAATAAGAATTGGTTTTTAGTTTCACAATAATCAAATTGGCAACGCGTTCGAAAATAAATTTTTGAAAACCTGAATTTTTCTTTTTTTGCAATATTCATACAAAATGTAATTTAAATATTTGTCGAAGTATTAAAATATTTTCTAAAGTAACTCGGTATTACAATGTACTATCTAATGCTAAAAGAGGTAAAATACTTTAGAAAAAAATGCCTAAAAAAACCTGTGCAATTGCACAGGGGTCCTACTAGTTATTCTAAATTAATGTACTCCAGAATTACCTTTCTTCTTAGGTATTACCGGAGAACTATATCGAATTTTACTTTTTCTTATAATGCCATGTTTTTCCTTTTCTTCCATTTGATGTCTCACTTCAGTTTCAGGTTTAGGTGAATATCGATAAAGTTTTGAATTAATTTGTTCACTTGTTGTTGTTTTAATTTCATGTACCATTGTATTTGTATGGGTAAAAATATCACATTCTTTATATAAGAGCTTAGTGTAGATTTCGTAGATTTCGAAATTAATTTTTTAATTATATGTTTTTCTTTTTCATTCAGATGATCCAATTGTAGATTTTGAACTTCACTTACTTTTAATACATTAACTTCTTGTTGAATAGTTTTAGTTAAGAATGGAAGACTCACTCCATTGGTCATATTAATTTGTTGATTTTCCACGTTGATATCTTTCAAATTTTTTGTTATTCAATCCATACCTAATAATAAGTCATATGACTGGTCTAATTTCATTGCAATCCATTTCATTCTTGCCTTTTCAGGTTCCGAGACTATCTTATAAATAAAGTTTCTTCAATTGTTTTAGTTTCATTTCAGTAAAAAAAAATTATCTACATCCATTGATCGAGTGTGTTAAGTTGGATAAACTTCCATTGGTCTAGTCTGTCTACTTTCTTATCTGTCATTGCATCTATTATAAGGTCGGTTTGCTCGTGAGATAAATTAAGATTATCCTCGTCTAAACCTATAAAATTCCTTTCTATATTTCTAATGCTTAATGAAAGTTCTTTAATTTTCTGAACTAAAATTCTAATAAATATATTTTTTTTTTTTTTTATATACATATGTACATGATCTTTATTTTCTACTTATAAATTCTCCCTTAATCTTAATCTATTTACAAATATAAAAAAAAAAAAAAAAATTTCACATTCAAATACAAATATAAAATCTTAATTTCTAATATTTCTTTTTTTTTATTTTTAACAATAAAAACAATTAAATATAATTTGTAAATAATAATATAAACAAGGGAAAAAAAATAAACAAAAAATAGTAACTAGAATCATTCTATTGCAAAAGCAAGTGGCGAATTATCCGATAAAATACTACTATTAAAATACAATAAAAAATTTTTAAATTATCAATTAAATTATAATTTAAAATTGAAATTATTAATATTAGCTTTTAAGATTCCAGTTTAATATTTACTTATTTATTACAATTATTTTAAAATTTTTTCAATTTTTTTTTTTTTTTATTTAAAATTTAAAATTTTAAAACAAGAATTATTATATTATCAATGCGAGAAATACATCAAATATTCCACCAAAATTTTTAACAGATTATCAATCTCTTCATAGCTTTTATTTAAAAACCAAATTTTAGCTAATTTCAAAAACTTACTTAATTTACTAGAGTTTATAAATTCGAGGTGCGATTATTTTATAAAAATGAGTTAAATGAACTTTATTAAAAGGCGGAACAGAAACGATATTACACTTTTAATTTTTAAATTATAATTGATATTAGTGCGTTTATATTCAAGATAACCAGATTTGATATAAAACACTTTCAGAGATTTATACAAGAATAAATTCCTAATTGGAAGAGTTTTTGAATTTTTAAACAAAGGAAAACTGGAAGTCAATCGCCATTTTTTACAAACTAATCTAACAGCTAGTTTTTGTGCTTTAACAGTGGAAGAATCTTATTATTATGCGTACCACCCCAACATACTATACCATATTGCAGCTTAGATTGAAATAAGGCGTAATAGACCATGGAAGAAACTTTAATTGAACTATACAAACCAACTAGAAATAATTGTCTAATAACCTATTAATTGTTTAATTATAATTGTCTAATTAAAATATTCCTTTAGATAAGTAGTATGACTAGACCAGTTAAATTTTGAATCTATAATAACACCAATATACTTAAATTCAGAGATTTTCTCAATGTTAAAGCAGCTGGAAGAGCAATTTGAATTGTCAACTACATAGTTAGGGATTAGAGGACAGTTACCGCAATTGGGATCATGATAATACAACTCAAAATCCAAATCATCAGATCCATAAATTCTAATATTCATAAATTTAGTTTTGTTACTAATAGCTAGTTTATGCTTGTGAAACCAATGTCTTAATAAATGAATATCGTAATTAACGCTTTCCTTTATTTCATTAAGATTACTACAAGTATAAGTAAATGCAGTGTCATCCGCAAAAGCAGTAAGATTACCTCTAAAATTTTGTGAAAATAGTGAATTTATGTAAATCAAAAAAAGTATTGGACCTAGAACGGAACCTTGTGGAACACCTTTGTCAATACCTAATACACTACTAAAATTACCATTTATTTTAACCTTTTGTTTCCTATTTGCCAAATATGAATTAAACCATTGATACATAAAACCACGAAAGCCAATATTATATAGTTTGCGTAATAGTATATCGTGATCCACTAAGTCAAAGGCCTTTGTGATATCAATAAATAAAGCAGAGGGCATTTTACTATAATTAAGGGCATCGTAAATTTCTTCACAAAATTTCAACAATGCACCCTCAGTAGATTTACCTGTCAAAAAACTAAATTGATTATCACTGAAATAATTACATTTGAATAAAAATTTAAGAATTCTAAATTAATCATAAATCTTTGAAAGAAAATCTTTGAAAAGGTGGATAATAACGAGATAGGTCTGTAATTGTTTAAATCTCGTGAATTACCTTTTTTATGTAACGCTATGTTTACAGGATTTAAATTTTTGTTTATAATAGACGTCTTTACATTTACTACCTACTCGTACAGAACTAGTAGAACAGGTATCAATATGACGAGAAAAATTTCAATAAATTTTTCAAAAGCTAACGAAGGATCCTCAACTGAATAAACATCTACCCAAAACTCAGAACTTAAACAATCAATTAGTTTTTTTGTATTTTGTTTTTTTGTTGTTTATAGGTTTTTTACGCAAATCAGAAGAAGAAAGCTTTATCATTAACCCAGTCATAACATGACCGTAATTCTAATATCATTTGCAAAACTTTCAAACTCAGTATTGAAATTCTTTTGAGTTCTCATAAAAATATGATCAATACATGACTTAGTATAAGTTGTGATACGAGTTGGTTCATTAATTAAAGAAACAAAGCCACACGAAGCCATTAGTAATTTATATTCATGCACATCATTAGCAAAACTAGAAAGATCAATATTAAAGTCACCTAGTATAACACAATTCTCAAATTTAATATTAGTTATATAGTCACCAAATTCAATCAAGAATTGGTTAATACTACATATATGCAATCTATATACACAAACATAGCAAAATTTCATACCTTCAGTATCTCTTACTAAATGAATAATATCAGTACTATTTAGGTTAACCGGCGTAACATTACAATTCAAATCATTTTTGACAAAAACGCCTACACCCCCAGCAGCATAATATTACATGTTGTTGTTACATGTTGCAAAAAATTTATAATCAGAATTAATAACAAAATCACTTTTTTCGTATACATAAATCCAAATCTCACTAACAAAAATCAATTCAGGAAATTTAGGAAGAGAAGCTAAATATGCTGATAAAGATTCAACATTTTTACGCAGACTTCTAATATTTTGATGAACAAGGCAATATTTGAATTTTTATAATTAAAATCAAGGTTTTCAACTTCTGTAAAGTGGTTAAATTTCATGAGTTCTTTAATGTGATCAAAATTTACTAGAATAAGAAAAAGATAATAAAATCTCTTCATTGACAATAGTAGCATTGTTGTTAATTAAACAGAGAACACGTGCAGTATTAACGTAGAATTTATATATTTCGGTTGAGCAAAAAACAAATGAAGTACGTGAATTATATTTAAGTGTAAAATATGTAATTTTAATATATTTAGTAAATTATGAAAAAATTTAAGATTTAATTTAAGATTTAATGTTAATAAATGTGTGAAGTATGTTAATTTAAAGTAGATAGAAAAATTAAGAAAATATTTAAGAATTAATTTAAATTCAAAATTAAAAGCTAAGTAAAAAAGAAATAAGTGCCTAAATTATATTTAAATGTTAAATATGTGGTTTTAAAACAGTAAGTAAAATTTTGAAAATATTTAAGATTTACTTTTAGTTTTAAAGTTAATAAAAGTTTATATAATTTGTTAATAAAATAATTAAATAAGATTTGTTCTTGTGTGAAAACTCGTATTTCTTAATATTGAATAATTTTGTTCTTGCTTCAAAAAATTTAAAAAAATTAAGTAAATTAATATTACAATAGAATTTAAACAATAATGATGGTAGTAGTGCAAAGTAAATTAAATAGAAATAATGAGCATTAAAATTTAATAATGTAATTAGTATTAAATGATTTGAAAAATAATATTGTGAATTAAAATATAAAGTTGTAAAAATTGTAAAATGAATCAAACTAAAATATTGTGAATTATAAAAGTTCAAGAAAATATAAGGTAACAGTTTGACATTTATAAAATCAAAATAATGTTCAATTTGTAGTATGCAAAATATAAGAAATACAAAGTTTATATAATATTGAAGAAAAGTAAATTAATTTTAATTTAATTAAAAGAGCTCTTGACATAATTAATATCGTTATATGAAGAAATTTTAAAAATCTTACTTTTCTCCTTTTCGCATAAGAAAATATTACTTTCTTTAACCCATAGAAATTGCCAGTTTTTTAGTAGTTTAATGTTTTTGGCTTCATTGTATAGCTTAGCTTGAAATGGTGTTAAATGATGGCGTAAGAATATTTGTTTATTTGTTACAGATGGAATGTTTAGTTCTGTTGTAAATAATTGTTTGAATTTCTTTTTTGCATCCAAAAGCTCATTTTTGGAAGTGATAGAATTAAGCTCTAGAAGATATAATCCGTTCGGTGATTTTATTTTTTTATCCAACAGTGGTTGTACATTCAATATATCTTCCGAAGATATTCTAGAATTTATTTTTTTACCAATTTCTAAAACTGTCTTTTTTAGATTATTAGGAAGACCCGCCAAAATTATATTTTTTTTTTTATCTGGTTCACTTCATCTGATGTACATTCTATTAGATTCAGCTTACTTTCCAATCGAGTATATTTTTTTTCGGTTTCTGTTAGACGTTGTTTTAGAGCCTCATTCTCCTTTTGAATAATTTTTTGTTTATTTAGCAAATCGTTTAATTGACTTGACTGAAATTGTTGGGCCTTTCGTATATCTATAATAACACCAGCTAGTTTCCTTAGAAATTCTCCTACACTTCCCAGCTTACAATTAACAAAATTAAAGCCCAATAACCGATTACTTGGATCATCCACCAATAGATCACTCCTAATTTGGCGTACTTGATATAATACAAGCCATTACACTGCCCAGTACACTTTGCTTTTCCAGTCAAATTTTTTTGCAAATTGTACATTGTTTCACCATTATTATATTTTTTAATTTTTATTAGTGATTGATATTTTTAATTTTATTAATAATATAAATTGATAATTAAAAATCAATTCCTTTTTGGCAAATCTTTAACCAAAGCCGCATATTCTGTTATATCTTCTGTTACTATTCTTAACTAATTATCTAAATCTTTAAAGCTACTTACTTTTAAAGCTCCAATTATTAAGCATTGTTCAATACGATTGTCGTTCGTTTGCCATAATATTACCTCTATCTTCTGTTTATTTGACGATCAATTTTTATTTTTTTATTTATATAGGATCCAAACCCACGGAGCTGTTCTTTAGCCCTTAGACCGGTCAATGGGTCTGGAATACGCATCCATGGACCAATCTCGATCATATGTATTCCACGCATATTCAGTACTAGTAACCTACAGTTCAAATTTCAACAAGATACCTCCATTAGATTTTGAGTTATCGTGTCTAAGGACGGACGGACGGAGATGGCTTAATCGACTCAGGAGGTCACGCTGATCACATATATATATTTTTTTCCATATCTAGCTCGCATCCTTTAGGTGGTTACAAACACCATATCAAAGTTAATATACCCCGTTACCTATTCCATAGTTGTAGGGTATAAAGAAGGCCTTAATATATTAGAAGACTTGTGTTTCGTATATATTGACAGCATTTATTCCTGAATAGTACAAGCGATGTTTCGTTCTTTATATCATTAGGGAGTTGATTAAAATATGAGATCCTCTTATGCGTTATACAATTTTGTGCTAATGAACTACCTACTAAATTGATCCTAACATCATTTGTATTTCTAAACAAATATGGTTGCTTCTCTCCTGTAGTTGGAACTTGATTGGGTAGGTAATCTGGTGTTAATTTATTTTTCATTTTGAATATGTAGGTCATAACCATCAATTTATTTTGGTTCTACTTTCATCCATTTAAAATTAAATAAAATCAATTTAAATAAAGTCAATTTAAATAGCAATTCAATAAAAATATCTACGAATCACAAAAACAAAAAAATAAAAGTAGTCACATGCATAAATAACTGGCCAGTAAGAAATAAATTAACTAAAAAAAACAAAAAAAAAAAACAGCTAACTAAAAAAATAAAATAACTTAATAAAAAAACTGAAGAAAGTAATAAAATAAAATAAATAAATTTAAAGTTGAACTATATTAAAATAAGAAGGGAATTAACTTTTATAAACTTCTAATAGTTTTGGTAAATTTAAAATATAATTATTTTTTACCAAAACTCTTTAACTTAAAATAATTTTCTAATTAGTAATTGTAATTTAAAAACTTTTAATTTTTATTAATTGTAATAAAACTATAAAGCTTAGAAAAAATTTAAATTTAATACAAGATTTTAGAATTTTTGATTAATTTACTTAAATTTTGAATATTTGGGATACAGTTTTTATTAAATTTTTCCTTTGTCTTAAATATAAATAAATATTTTGAATATTAAATATAAAAAGAAAAGATTAAATAAATAAATTTTTAGAGAGTTTAAAACATTTTTTATGTAATTAGTGAAAACTGTGAGTACGAGAATTTTTGTTGAAAGAAAAATTATTATACCCAACACCTATGAAATAGGAAAAGGATATATTAACTTTGGTATTGTGTTTGTTAGGTAGATATGGACAAGTATATATATTTGTGATCAGGGCTCTCCTTCTATATAGCAATATCCGTCCAATATTCGATATAGCAATATCCGGCCAACCGTCCGTCGGCACGATAAGTCAAAATATAATGGAGTTATCTTGATGAAATTTTAACTACAGGTTATTAGGACTTAAAGTACGGCGAAAATTGCATAAGGGCGAAATCGGCCCATGGGTTTGGATTCTGGACTTTTTAACCGTTCTGAGAGCTACTCAACAACTAATGGCGCTATTTTCATGAAATTAGTACTGTAGAAATGAGACTACGGCGGTGATTGCATACAATCGAGATCGGCCCATGGATTCGGATGCTAGAACTTTTTGATCGAATTGAGGCCAAAGACCTAAAAGCATATCCTCGAAAAAAATAAATGAAATAAAGATAGTAACTTCAAACAAATGTAGAAGCTTAAAATTTGGCACATGGGTGTTCTTTACTATTTCCCATGTGTTACCCTTATTTATAATGAATTGGAGTGACGGTTCAGATATCTCTCTTAGACCTCCCAGGGTTTAAAAGCTTATCATCGAAATTAATAAAAATAGTAACTTAAAATTAAGATAAAACTTTTCGATTGTGTGGGGTTAACTTGTTTTAAAAGTATGCCGCGGACTGCATATGGGCAAAATCGCACCATGGTTTCGGCTTCTGGAACCTTTGAAATGTTCAAGGGTTAACACACATATATCTTAAAAAACCACAACACAAAAACTAATGAAGCTATTTTGATGAAATATAAACTCTAGATTACTAGTAATGAAAGTACCGCTGGAATTGGTTTTGGTCGACGTCGGCCAATGAGTTTGGATTCTAGAACCTTTTCATCGAATTGAGGCCAAAAGAGTATAATTTCGAAACCAAAAAAGATAGAACCTTAATATTTGGGACACAGGTGTTTCTTCTTATGCGTGATATTTTGGATTTTTGAATTGGAATTGGAATATATGGAGTATGGAATTGTTGAAAGAGAATATATGTGGTTTAAAAGCTATCTGAGTGAAAAAAAATTATATGCCGAGTGTGAACAGTTTAAAAGCGAAATAGAAAAAATATAATATAGAGTTATCCAAGTTATTTCCTTAGGACCAACATTTTTTTTCCTGCAAAACTTTTCGAGATTAAAACTTCGTGGTTATAAAAAATTATTTAAATGTACCTTTAAATATAATATTTGGCATTATCAAAATTGAAGAAACGAAAAATTATAGATATCTGGGAGTAACTCTAGATTCAAAATTAAACTTGCACTCTACTGAAGTAACAACAAAAACCAGAAGAATTGATGGAATACTAGACATATTTAAAATAGGACTCCGCCAGGAATAAAAATATATCTATATTAATCTCTCTTCCACTCAACTGTTTCGTACGGTGTACTAGTATGGGGAAATACATATTTAAAAAATTTAAATACAATTTAAAGAATTCAAATAGAGCAATTAAAAACCTCTTTGATTTTGAAAAAAGTACATCTACTGTGGAAATACATTAACAACTAAAAATACTACCTAAAGAACTTCACACAAAAATGGAACAAGCACTACAAATATATAGTATAAAAAATAATATAATTATATCAAATACAACAATAACACATAACAGAGAATTAGATAGTTACAACATCCGTATGGCTAGTCCAAATCGCAATACAAACTGGAAAACTAAAATCGATAGGCTTGACGGAATCTACTACAGCCCATCAATACATTTAATAAATTACCAAAAAGCATGTGACACATCATTAATAAAAAACAAGTAAAGAAACAGTCAGTCGTGCAACCGATTTATTAACAGGTGATATATAATTAAGAAATTGTGTGTGTTATTTAAGCTGTAAAATTTATTTTTGTATTAAAATTAATTATATAGACAGTTCTAAATCTATCATTGTATTTTAGAAATACATTTTTTGCATATTTTGATTATTAAATTTTGAGATAAAAAGCTAATGAAAGCATTAATGGTTTTAACTAACATTAAAATCCATGAAATTATATAAATTTTTATATTTATATTATTACAAATTAATATTTCTTTCGAATAACTTTGAGTTTAATTATATAGAACATTAATAAATAAGTAAATTAAGAGAATAAATTTAAAAAGTATTGAAAATTGAAATAATTAATCAAGGGTACCAAATCATTCAACAGTAAATGAACTACAGCTAAAAATCCTGAAAAGTAGTAATTGCTGCATGTGTGCAAAATTTTATTGAATTGGATAAAAGTTTTAAATATGTAATTCTGTAATTGCATTTTACGAATCCATTTATCTCAAGTTTATTTTTTGTTTAATATTTTTAAATAGATAAATTAGTAAGAATTGCTAATATTTTTGAATTGATAAAATAATTAGAAAATGTTTTTAGTATTATAAGGTAAATTTGGTTAGCCATGTCTTACGATTACACTAGTAAAAGCTTTTATGATTGTAAAATGACTTATGGACTTCCCATTAAATTTGAACGAAATAGGTGAAGGGTTTTAATGACTGAATGTTTCTTTACTTGTTTATCACAAAAATAACAAAAAATTTGTTAGTTGTTACACAAATAAAGAGCTACTATCAGATAAAAAATATTTTTTTACATATGATCAAACTTCAGGAAATTTTACGACATTTTCATTTAAGACAATGAAATAGAAATAATGGAATAAGAAAATAGATAATAATGAAATTGATTTGGAATCGATAATCAAATTATCAAGTTACTTAAAATAAAATTCTCCCTATTCCCTAACTCAAAGGTATTTTGGAAATGGGAATATTTTCAAATTTTCAGATTACTTTCAAAATTATAAATTAATTTTATGTTACTTTCGACATAAACGAGGAAGATTAAGTTGCCCTTGTCAACTTTTAGATATCCGTGCGTACACACTATTATGTATTAAATTACATTCAATAAACACAGTCATCTTTTTTCAACACAAATTTCTAGATAAACTTATCGTGTTTCAACCTTCGTCGTGATAACACCGGTTTCGGTGAAATTTTTTTAAAAATTTTTTTTAAAATTCTATTGCTAACTTTTGTTTCTTACTTTTAAACTTAAATTAAGTTCTAAAAATTTTTTTTAATTTTCTAACTTATCTAAATTTAAATTTATTTGTAGTGGTTCTAATAATTATTTTTTTTTGTGTGAATTTGTTTGGACCACATTGCCGCATTTTCAATGGCGGCATTTCATGGATAAGTATTATTTTTTTAAATTTATTTGATTTATTAATTTTTAACTAGAACAATTTTACGTACACTAAATTCTTTTTTTTTTTTTTACTTTTATTAGTATAATTTTTTTTTTTTTTTAAATTTTAAATTTTTCTTTCTTTTATTAATTAATTAATAATTAATTTTTTTTAGTTTCTTTTTTATATAAAATTATTTAAATATTTATAAATTTTCACGTCACGCGAGTTATGTGATCATACAATCACACCACCTGGCACATTTGACAACACCTGACTTTCAGAATTATTTCATAACTTTAAATTATACTTAAATATCATATTTCACTTTTATAAATTAAATGTTTAACTTATATTAAATTTATATTGCATAACTAAAACTGTACTTAATTATTAACTAAAATATTGCTTACTAAACATTTTGTATCTAAATTAATTTGTGACTTTTAAAATTGAACTTTCCCACATTAATGTAATTTAATAATTTTGATTAGCTTTGCATAATTTTGATTATAAAACCCCTGTAAAATTTAATAATTAATCAACTAAGTTTGGAGAACCAAATAAACAGCTTTTATTTAAAATTAACTTTGTTTTTTTTATTTATGTCTAAAAGGACATATTTAAATGGCGCAGTCGGTAGGATCCGGTGATGATCCTTTGTTAATCTAAATATTATAACGACGGTTTATCGTTAAAATAATTATATAAAACTAAAAATAATAATAATAAATAGTGTTTAAAAACTTTTTAAAATAATAAAATAAAACGACGGTTAATCGTTTTATCTAAAATTAAAATACAAATTATAAGTGGTTGAAATTAAAATGTAAGACTAAATACGAAGGATAACCGTTTTTATCTAAAATTAAAATATAAATTATAAGTGTTTGAAATTAAAATATAAGACTTAAAACGAAGGATAATCGTTTTTACAAAGTTAAGAAAAAGAAAAAATATTTAATTTAAGTTTATAAAAAAAGAAAAAAAATATTTAATTTAAGTTTATAAAAAAAAATATTTAATTTAAGTTTATATATAAACATAGACAAAAAAAAAAAAATATATAAAGTGAAAAAGAAAAAGAAAAAACAGTTCAAGAACATAGACAAATAAAATATATATATATAAAGTGAAAAAGAAAAAAATATACAAACAGTTCAAGGACATAGACAAAAAAAATATATATATTTATAAAGTGAAAAGTGTACAAAGAGATTAGAGTACATCAGTACTTAGCACCGGAATCCTGAGAAAATAAGAAAAGTTAGCTGCAACTTGGCTCCAGATCACAGTCACGTAAGTCGAAATTTAAATTAATCCTTTTGTATCTTTCTTCCTAATTCATATTAACATATTTAATAATTGAATCATAGAAAAAAAAAAAATCATTTTTCTTTTTTAAATAAAATTTTAAATTATTATATTGTCATTTTAAATTAAATTTTATAATTTGTCTGAAAAAATTTTTGTGTTTGAAATTAAATTCTTTGTTATAAAGTTATAAAAAATTTTTGTATGGTTTATATATAATTTGTAATTCTATGAAATCTGCTAGACCAAAGCGGAAAATTGTTCCATACCAAATTAGAAGTGGACTATCTAACTTCTTTTCTCCAAGCAAAATAGCTAATATTAGTTTTTCAAGTTCAAACGAATCTCTACATTCATTTTCCGAAATGGCTAATCCATCTCATAGTAATAACGTTAGTTCTATTTTTAATTCTCTCAGAATCCCTGATGCCGTTAAAGACCTTCCGAGGTTTGACGGAAACCGTCGCCTTCTTTTCGATTTTATTTAGTATTATTTTTTTTTTAGTATTATATTTATTTATAATACTATCCTTAACGGAAGATATTGATGGTACTTCGTATGGCAAAATTCTTTTAAGAGCTATAAGGAATAAAATCGAAGGCCAAGCAAACGAGATCTTAAATATGTACGGTACTCCTTTAGAGTGGGAACAAATTAAGCAAAATTTGATCCTACACTACTCTGATAAAAGGAATGAAACATCTTTGATTAGAGATCTTCATAATTTAAAACAGGGAAATAGAACGATCGAAAACTTCCTTAGTCAAGTCATTGAAATTCAAGCCACTATGGCCAATCATATTCAAATTCACGAAAAGAACACTCAAGTTATTCATTCTAAAAAAGCTTTATTTTCTGAAATGTGTCTTAACGTTTTTCTCTCCGGACTAAGAGAACCTTTAGGTTCTACAATTCGTGCGTGATGATTCAAATTTTTATATAAATGCCTGCACAAACCCATCGGATACGTAGACATAAATCGTCACGGTTTCATGCTTCCTTATATAAATATTACTCTAAACCCTATAAAAAGACCCCTTAAGTTTTTAATCGATACGGGTGTCTCCTCATCTTTTTTAAATCCCGAGCTTATCAACCCCAAATTTTTAAAACAAACAAAACCAATAGAGATAATAACCGCTTTCAACAAACACGTAATCCATAACGAAACTTTTCTCAATACCTTTAAAGAATTCAACCAATCCGGAAAGTTAGACATTTCTTTCGGGCTTAGACATACTTACAGAATTAGAAGCAAAAATTGACTTAACTAATAAGAAAATAATTACCAAAAATGCCGAATTACCATTACAATTTAAACCAAATTTCACGTCAGAAAAATATACAGTTCCTTCAAAATCTAAAATAATAGCCAAAATACCAGTAGATAATCAAGAGTTAATCAAATGTTAATAATATAGAGATATCCCCCAACCTTTTCATATCCGAAGGAATTTACCAAACTACAGATTGGTACAGCCTGGTACAAGTTATAAATCAATCTGATGTAGAAAAAATAATGTATTTAGAACAACCAATTAAAACTGAACCTATAACAAATTATACTGAAATAAATAATTATCAAATCACTTGTAATTCTGACCAAAATATTTCACGAAAAGAAATATATGACTTAATTCGAACAGACCAGTTAAATGACGAAGAACGCAATTCACTTCTACAAATGTGTAAAGAATATGACAACATATTTTTTTTTTTTTTTCTTTATTTTAATTCATTTTAAAAAGATATAAATTATATAATTCAAATTTGTTTGTGTTGGATGATCGTAGCTAAAGCAGCTATATGATCTTATAAAAAAAAAAAGTATATTAATATAAGTTTAATTCTTAAAAGCTAATGAATATTGCAAAAATCAGGACGATACAATCAATTTAAAAAATAAAAAAAAATTTTATAATTAAAATTAAATATCAAAATTCATAATTATCACATTTTTTAAAGTTCAATCACTCAATTTCATTATCATTTATCTACAAAGCAACAAATACATCGGTTCACTATATACATATTAACTAAATATTTACATATCCAGTATTTATACTGGTTTTCATTATCTATGGGTTTGATGTTCTTGTAATATATATTTTTTTATTTCTGTTTTGAACAAACCAATTGAATTAATTTGTTTAAAGCCTGTTGGAAGCTCATTATACACCTTTAAACATTTAAATAAGCAATTATTCTGTTGTTGATTTGTCCTTAATAAGGACAAATAAAAATTAGAACTATTTCGCGTATTATAATTGTGTATGTTTATTGCTCTATTTAAAATAAAATTGTGCTTTATTTTATTATTCACAACCTTATAGGCAGTAAGATACAACTCCCTTTTACAAATGTTCTCGAGACTTAAATATTTTTCGGTGTATAGCCTATTCGTTGGAAAAATATTCGGATAGCCGTGGATTATTTTAATCGCCTTCTTATGTACGATATCTAACTGGTACAAAATTTGTTGGCTTGCACCACTCCAAATTGGATTGAGATAAATTATATGAGATTGAATAAAAGAAGAATATATGGAATATAGAGCATTTTGAGTAATATATTTTCGAATACGACGTAAGATGAATAGATATGGCGTTATTTTGAGTAGTTAGGATATGGGGTTGCGGATATATGGAGCGATGAGGAAAAATGTCTTTGGTATGTATTTTAAATGGGAAAAAATTGTCTAAGCTAGAGGGTTCAATGAAAAAGCGTCAGATGTCGGTAGTGTAGAATGAGGAATTTGAGTAGATTGTGTCTTTGATATTTTTTATATTATAAATGAGGTTGGTAGGTTTGTGACTTTGGTTTGGATTGCAGCGAGTTAAAAAGTAATTTTAGTACATTGTGTCTTTGATAGTTTTTATATTAGAAAAGAGGTTATTATGTTTGTGACTTTGGATTGAATTGAAACGAGTATGAAGCGAGTTAACAATTTGAAAGATCTTTCAACGATCGTGTGTGTGTGTCGTTGATATTGAAACACCTAGATCGGTGGAGGTGGTGGTGGACAGTGGCTGTTGCGGTGGCAATTTTCTTAAACTGAAAACTGAAATGACGTTAGGGGGATTCCGTTTTGTTTTAAATATTAAAGAAGAAAAGAAAAAATAAATTACCTATATATTAGAAAAAATTTTTAAAAACTAAAAAATTTTATTTTTTTATATATGAAAACAAATGCCGTCGGCAAAACAATGTATGATAAGAAAAAAAGAACAAATAAAAAGAAAAACACAACAAAAAAATTTTTTTAGCGTTTCTAACAAACTAAAAACCTTTTGGTAATGCTGATAAGAGATTATAAAATTTAAAAGCTTTTAATTCAAAAAATCTGAAAATTTTGTTTTGGTTTTTATTTATAATTAAGAAATAATAAGATTGATAATAGAGTATTCAAAACAGAGAAAATTAAATTTGGCAATTATTAAGTTTTTAAACTTGAAGGTGATTCGCTCTTCAACCTTCGTTGAAACAACACTAATTTCGGTTTAATAAGAATTTTACTAATTTTAAAACTACCAATAAACTTAAATTTTGTTTTTTGTTTTTTCATTTAATTTGGAGTTATAAAGTTATAAAATTAATTTTTTTCCTTTAAATTTGAAGTGTTTAAAATTTGTAGTGTTCTTCTACTTTCTTTTTCTAATTCTACTTCAATTTTTTTTAAATTTGGATCACATTGCCGCACTTTCAATGGCGGACATATCTAGATAAGTATCATTTTTGATTTTATCTGCATGCTAAAATTTTATCGTAAATAACTAAATTTTTTTTTTACACTACTTGTTTTACACTTTTTTTTTTTTTATATTTTTTATTTTTTTCTTTTTTTTTAACTAAACTTAACTTAAATTAATTTTAGAATTTTTTTATTTTATTAATTTTTAAATATCACGCGCCGGATTGTTTTGTTTACTTTAAATTAAAATAATTTTTTTTTTTTTGGAAATAATCATTCTTTTAATTTTCTCCTAGTGGTAAACAAAACAATATATCCATCTCTCTCCTTCCCATGGATAGATGTTAATGTTTTTAATAACTCTCTCCACTCTCAATATACCATCATAAAAACACCGTAACTTAATTAATAAATTCTGATGGTATATGTCCAATAATTTTTAAATTTTAATTTTGTTTTTGTATTTAATTAGTTATATTACCACAATTACAAATGCTTTATTTTTAATTAGATGTAATTGTGTATTTGTTTTATTTTGATTGAGTTTTTGGTTGTACCTACTACAATAAGGGCACATATAGTTCCTATATAGATTCTATATCGTGCAAGTTAAAAACTGTTGGACGTAGTTATAAACCATTTTCTCACTCGAAATAAGACTTTTAAGTTTTAAATTTTTTTTTTTTTGTAAATTTTTTTCTTTTTTTCAAAGGTGTTGTCGACAGGTTGATAAAATCGTACATAATAAGCATTTTTGTTTTTTTTGTTTTTTTTCTTCTTCTTTTTTTTCTTCCTAATTTCTAACAACATTATCAACTTTAACTTTAATTTTTGTAATATTCGCGGTTTGCAAACGAACTTCCATGCCGTTGAAGGTCATCTTAATTCAATTAAACCGGCAATCCTTGCTCTATGTGAAACGCAAGTTAGTAGTCACAATGTTAACTTCGATATTAACGGCTACTTACTCGTTTCACACTTCGTTCCCAAAAGAGGCATCGCCATCTACATAAAAAAAGACATTGCTTTTAACACTCTTGACAAATATAAATCTTCAAGCCCAACTTTCAATTACGTTTGGGTCAAAATCCATGTTGAAAAGCATGTTATACATTTCTGTTTTCTATACAGATCACCCAATTCAAGTGAACAAGAAACTGTTATGGAAATCGAAAACCTTTCAAACCAGATCAATGAAATTCTCGAATGTTTTCCTGATACCGAAATTGTTCTGGCGGGGGATTTTAATGTTCATAACAAAGACTGGCTTCACTTTTCCAGTACCTCTTCTCCGAGTCAAAACTCGATTGGGAAACAAGTTGAATTATTTTCTACTCTATTCCACCTTTCTCAACTTGTTAAAAATCCCACTAGAATCCCAGACCGTGCTGATCAAGAAGGTCACCTCTTGGATCTGTTTCTAACCACACACCCTGAAAAGTATGTGGTCTCAGTTGGTTGCCCCCTGGGGGGCTCTGATCACTGTTTGGTCAATACAAGCTTCCGGGCAGGCTCAGTGTCCAATCAAAGGTCCCTTCCCAAAAAACTGGTATGGCGTTATAACCATGCTAACTGGGAAGGTCTGAACAATTTTTACAAAACCTTTGATTGGTCACTGTGCTTCCGTGGTAGGAATGTTAACTTTGCTGCAAATGCGATTAGTGAAACTATTCTACTTGGAATGAGATTATTTATACCTCACTCCATGAAATCTATCAAACGGAAACCCAAAACTTGGTTTAATCGCATTTGTAAAGAAGCCATTCTAAAAAAAGAGGAGGCCTTCAAAAAGTACCGGGACAGTGGTTTAGAGGCTCACAGGACCAACTATATAGTGGTTCGGAACAGATGTAAGAGAGTTATCAACAAGCAAAAATTCTTGTTCAACCAAAAGTTGAAACGAAAACTCATACACATGCCAAAGAATAGCAAGTCCTTTTGGACTTTTGCAAAAAATCTAAAAGAGGACAATAGCGGGTCTTCTTTTCCTCCACTTGTTGATATAAACAACCACATCGTATCAGATTCAAAAGAAAAAGCGAATTTGTTTGGCAAACAGTTCGCTTCTAACTCATCACTGCCTCAGTCAACTCAAAGACCTCCATCTATTCCAGAAGTTGGCTGCTCCTTTGGTAGAATATACTTTAGGACGCGAGCAGTGATGAAAATCTTGAAGAATCTTGATACAAAAAAATCAGCCGGTCCGGACGGTATTACAACTACCGTTCTCAAAAACACATATACTTCCATTTCAAAACCTCTGCGCAACCTTTTCCATCTTTCCTTTACTTCGGGTATTCATCCTACCCAATGGAAGGTTGCACATGTTTTTCCAATTCCTAAAAAAGGCGATAAAAGCGATCCCTCTAACTACCGACCTATTGCTATTACTTCGGTCCTCTCCAAAGTAATGGAAAAAGTTATAAATTATAAGCTTTTGAAATATCTAGATCGTAAAGGTTTGCTTCATGATCGACAATACGGGTTCAGAGCCCGTCGTTCAACTGGTGATCTCATGACCTACCTGTGCGAAAAGCTTAATATCAGTCTTCACCATTCTGGTGAGTCTGATGTTGTAGCTTTGGATATTTCTAAAGCTTTCGATCGAGTTTGGCATGATGCTTTATTGGCAAAATGCAGGGCTTTAGGTCTAGGTAGGGTTTTCGTTAAATGGATTGGAGATTTCCTTTCGAATCGCACGATTCGTGTTCTTGTCGATGGATATTCATCCAAAGATTTCAAAATAAATGCTGGTGTCCCTCAGGGATCTGTTTTATCCCCCAGTCTTTTCCTAATATTTATAAATGACCTACTATCAATAACCTCCAATCCAATCCATAGCTTCGCAGACGACAGTACCCTTGTTGCTTCCTATGAATTTCATAGCCGCTGTAACATTAATCACCAGATTAATTCAACAGCAAAAAATTTCACTATAAGTGAATTAAACAAAGATTTAATTAAAATCCAAAAATGGGGTGAAATCAACAGAGTTGAGTTTAACACCAAAAAAACCCAATGCTGTCTAGTCTCGCGAAAAATAGCTACAACTATTCCGAACCTTACTTTTCAAGGAGAGGCTTTGCACCATTCGGAAGACTTGAACATTTTGGGGATTGAGCTAAACCAAAAATTGACTTGGTCAAATCATATTTTTGGAGTAGCTAAGGACGCTGCTAAATGTTTGGGTTTCTTGTATCGCTGCAAAACTTACTTCTCACCCTCTGATCTCCTTAACATCTATAAAACTTATATCAGGCCGAAAATGGAGTATAATGCACATATTTGGGCTGGTGCTCCCATTACGGCGCTGGGATATCTTGATAAAGTGCAAAATAGAGCTATTCGTCTTATAAATGATCCCAGTGTTACCTCAACGCTCACTCCACTCAGCCATCGTCGCACTGTTGGGTCACTGACCTTGTTTTATAGATATCTTGTAGGGACTAACACCTGTTCTAAAGAAATCAAACAACTTATGCCTCCATTCAAGATTTTCCAACGGGAAACAAGGAGGTCAACAGATGCTCATCCCTACACAGTTGAACTAGCCAGATGGCGTAACACGGCTTATGGAAATTCGTTTGTCATGCGCTCATCTCGTTTATGGAACCATCTTCCACCAAATGTGTTCCCCAAAGTTGATAATGTATATATGTACGATTTAACCAAATTTAAGAAGAACATTAACATCTTTCTTCTAAATATCCCATCCAATTTTCCCCATCCCCCATAATCCAGATATTCCAAATAACTTCCACCATCATCCTAAATCCTTCCATATCCTCATCCCTGTAACCAAACTGTACATTTGTATTACAGGTTCCCTCCTAAAGTTTGGTTCAAAAAGGGTGTGGTTTTGGTGTGTTAAAATCATACACTTCCCAGCGAAACACCGCACAGTTTCAATGGGTGGCTTTCGAGCTTTCCATTCCCTCGTAAAAAAAAAAAAAAAAAAAAAAAAAAATTACATATTATATAAAATAATTTAAAAGCAAAATAAATTGAAAATGGATGTTAAAAGAATAAAGTGCGAATTTAATTGCAGTGTTTGCAAGAAAGAATTCTCAAATAAATTTAATTTGCAACGTCACATGAAAGCGCATAAATATTGCACGAAATGTGACATTTTAACATCAAATTGGAGTCATCATTTGAGAACAAATATGCATAAAACCAATGCAGCTGAAAAATTGCAGCCACACTTGAGAATGATAAATCAATCTTTTCAAAATAGGATTCAAACATTTTTAATTGATAATGTTAATGAAGAACTGATTAATCCAAGAGAATTTTTAACGAATATTAAAGATGATTTTGTAGCCGTTCTTCAGAGATCAATACTAAATCATCAAAGCTTTAAAATGAATGCTGAATTTTTTGCTGAATATATTAAAATTTCTGCTAATGATGAAGATGATTTACAATTAAGCATAAAATCTTTTCAAACAAAAATGAGGATAATTATAAACGATGAAGATATAAATCCTGCTTATGATGATGCAGTTGAATTTATAACTAAGAAAAGTGAGGAGTTTCAAGAGAAAGATAGCGGATGGGCATTAATACGAATTGTTGGAGTGGAAATAAACATAAATAAGTATCAACCCATAAGAGGATCTACATATGTTAAACTTCCTAAATCTGTGGAAAAAAAGAAAGCCTGTATTAACGTACACAACGAAGATGAATTCTGCTTCAAATGGGCATTGATTTCTGCTTTGAAGCCGGTTTCTTCTATGCCGTGGAATCCGTCTTCTTACAATATAAATGATATATCAGCATCCAGTATAAATTTAAATAATGGGAAAATTTTGAAATTTGGTAATATATTGTTTCCAATAAAAATTGATAAAATCTCAGAGTTTGAGAAAATCAATATTGATATAAGCGTGAACATTTTTGGGCTCGACTTAAATAAAGATTATAAATATCAAGTAATTGGTCCATATTATTTAACGAAAAAAGAAAAGCAATACCACATTAATTTGCTATTAATTGAAGAGGCTAATGTTTACCATTTTGTTTACATAAAAGACTTATCGAGATTAATCCGAACATCTTTAACATCGCATAAAAGCAGAATTTTTATTTGCAATAGTTGTTTGCAGCATTTCACCAATATTTCAAACTTGGAAATTCACAAAGATGAATGTGGTAAAATTGTCAGCAAATTACCAGATGAAAATAGCAATATTTTAAAATATACAAATTATCAACTGCAAATGAAAGCACCATTTGTGATATATGCAGATTGTGAGAGTATTTTAAAATCGATATTAACATGTGCTCCTAATCCCGATCAATCATCAACCAACAACATTAAGGAACATGTACCAGTTGCATTCGGATATTTTATAAAATGCTCATTCGATGACAAATTAAACAAATATGTAGAATGTGTAGGATTAAACTGTGCAAAGGAGTTTATTTTATCATTAGTTCAGACTTGTAAGGACTTATTCAAAGCATATTATTTAAAAACAATCTCCATGAAACCATTAACATTAGATGAAGAACTGAGGCAGCTCACAGATGAAATTTGTCATATTTGCGGTAAGAATTTAGATTTAGAAAATAGAATAAGAGATCATTGCCACTTTAGCGGTAATTATAGGGGCCCTGCCCATCATGTATGCAATTTACATTTTAAAAAACCGAATTTTTTCCCGGTATTTTTTCACAATTTTTCAGGCTATGATTGCCATTTATTATTCAAAGCTCTTAATTATACAAGTGGTAATATAAATATAATACCATTAAATAAAGAAAAATATATTTCTCTTTCTAAGGCAATATTCTTAATAGAAGAAGGTGCTAGTTTTTCAATCAGATTTCTTGATAGCTTTCGTTTTATGGATGAGAGCCTTGATAGTTTATTTACTAATTTAGACATTAGGAAAAAATTACATGTTAAACAATATTTTGCAGATAATTCAAATTTAATTACAAAAAAAGGGGTATTTCCTTATGAATATTTAGATGACTGGTCAAAATTACATGAATCTTTACCTCCTCAGATTGCTTTCTATAATCAGCTAACAAAAACGCTATGTTCAGATGCTGATTATAATCATGCCCTTTTAGTATGGCAAACATTTAAATGTAAAAATATGTTAGATTATTTAAAAATATATTTAAAAACTGACGTGTTAATATTGACCGACGTTTTTGAAAGTTTTCGTGATATATGTAAAACTGTCTACGATTTAGATCCAGCTAATTTTTATACAGCACCGGGTCTTTCTTGGCAAGCAATGCTCAAATATACCAATATAGAATTGGAACTATTTACTGATATTAATATGTTTAATTTTATTAAAAAGGGAATGCGCGGAGGTATTAGCCAATGTTCTTTACGTCATTCTCTTGCAAACAATAAATATATGAAAGAAAAATTTGATTCCGAACAGCCAGCACGATATATTATATATTTAGATGCCGTAAATTTGTACGGTTATGCTATGTCACAGTACCTACCATATAAAAATTTTAAATGGATTGAAAATTCATTGGTAACCAATTACGATGTTAATAATATTTCAGAAAATTCATCACTTGGGTATATTTTAGAAGTTGATTTAGAATATCCCGATTATTTGCATGAATTGCATAACGACTTACCATTTTGCCCAAAAAAAGAAACCCCTCCCAATAAAAAACTTTGCAAATTACTAACAACATTAGAAAATAAATCAAAATATGTTATCCATTATAAAAATCTTAAGCAATGCCTGAAAAATGGGTTAATACTACGCAAAATTCATAGGATTTTAGAATTTGAACAATC
Organism: Dolichopus griseipennis; assembly: GCA_963082915.1. Classification (NCBI taxonomy): domain Eukaryota; kingdom Metazoa; phylum Arthropoda; class Insecta; order Diptera; family Dolichopodidae; genus Dolichopus; species Dolichopus griseipennis. Next base: position 88,761,383 of record OY720442.1, on the reverse strand, counting down.
TGATTGGCTTAAAAAATATATTGATCTAAATACTTTCCATAGAAAAAATGCTAAAAATGATTTTGACAAAAAATTTTTCAAGAAACAAAATAATGCAGTTTATGGCAAGACGATGGAAAATGTCGAAAAATATAGGGAAATTAAAATAGTAGATAGTTGGGAAAATAAATATAGACATTTAGGAGCGAGAGCTTATATAGCTAAACCTAATTTTCATAGTTTAACAGTATTTACAAATAATTTGATAGCAATAGAATTAGAAAAAACTAAAATATTTTATAATAAACCAATTTATGCAGGATTTGCATATTAGAATTATCAAAAGTTCTAATGTATAATTTTCATTATGATTACATAAAATCAAAATTTCAAAGCAATGCTCAACTAAATTATATGGATACCGATAGTTTTGTATATACTATACAAACCGAAGATTTTTATAAGACAATAAGACCCGACCTTAATAAATATTCTGATACCTCAGATTATGAGATAAATAATCCATACAATTTTCCTTCTGTAAATAAAAAAGTTTTAGGAATGTTTAAAGATGAAATGAGCGGAAAAATTATTACAGAATTTATAGGCTTGCGTTCTAAAATGTATTCTATAAAGACGCTCACAAATGATACTATCAAGAAATCTAAAGGTGTTAAGAAGTTTGTGATAGATAATTTAGATATAGATGATTATAGAAATTGCTTGAAAAATAAAAAAATATTGTATAGAAATATGCAGGTTTTCAAATCTAAATTACATACAATTTATACGCAGGAACTAAATAAAATAGCTTTAAGTTATTTAGATGATAAGAAGTATATTTTGCCTGATAATGTAAAAACTTACTCATGGGGACACAAAAATATTAATGCCAATACTATTTAATGTTCCACATACTTATGTAATAAATGTTATCTAAATCTGCAAGAAAAAAAAAAAAAAATATATATATATGAAATTAAAATGAAAAAAAAAACTGTTTTTAATTTTTTAATAAATTTTATTTTCTCTTTTTTCTATAAATTTTTTTATTTCCAAAGCTTTCTCTTCGTATTCACTTTGATGCAAAATCTTGTATATTTTATTTTGATGTGAACAACAACTACGACATTTAGGCCCTTTTTTGCTCACGAAATCCTCAGCCTCTTCTATGCAGTCAAACTCCGCAATATGATATTGAGTATTGCAAATTTCTGCCCACGATTTCTTATTACGGTTTTCTAGCTCTTCGTTTTTGCGGAGGAAGCAAGTATAACAAAATACTAGTTCCTGAGGGTAAACTTCACACATTTCCTTGAAATCTTCTCCGCGATCGAACAAAAAACCTTTCAAATCGCAAAATCTATAAACTGCACAACACGGCTTTCCTGTGTTTGCACATTCCAGTATTTGGAACTCACACGGAAAACCGTAGCATGAGTATCCCATCTTGATGATTTCGTGATTTGTTGGCATTGTTAATAAAAAATGTTTACACTTTACGGTGGTTCTTTATATTTTGATTTAATTTTAATTATTTTACATTACTTTTATAGAGAATTTTTCAATGCCATTGAATGTTGAACATAGATTACTATAGAATGTTGAACATAGATTGAATTATATTTTTATACTCAATAATAATATTGTTATCAAATAAAAAGAAAAAAAAAAAAATTAAGAAAACATATTGTTATCAATTTATAGAGCATAAAACCGCATACATCCTTTATTGTATTAAAAAAGCTTTCTTGTAATTATTTTTACATAAATTAACCAAGTTTTCTTTAAAATATATTAGTATTTTATTACAATTAAAACAACGCAAACCTAAAAAATGGATCCAATCGCAGATATAGTAGATTTCACAAATTTCACAGAAGATGATGAATACGATGTCGAGATGGAAGAAGAAAATTTGTTAGCAGAATTCCTAAGTGACATCAACAGAAAAACGAAATTCGTTCCAATGGGTGAGGTTAATTTAAATGAAACCTTTCAAGTAACAAGACTGCAGGAAACAGTGTCAAAGTTCCAAAAAAATAAGGTGGATGGCGGTCGCTGTGTGGTTTTCCACACAGAAAAGTTTTTTACTTATCTACCAAAATATTATGCTGACAAGCATAATTCCACCATCGTAAACTTGCTAAATAAAAAAATTGCCAATGGCAAAATTAAATACTTTTTTAAAATTACAGATAAAAAGAATAAATTTATTGAAATAGAATTTATTAAAAAAATGTAATTTTATTAATAAAAAAAATTATCAAAAGAAATTAAACAACAATTTTTTATTTTTTAAATTATTTATTTTTTTCCAGATTTATTTTCCTTATATTTTTTCAGAATTTTAGGTTTATTAATCTTTTAAAGATTGATTTGTTTTCAGATTTTTATTTTTTCCTTTAAAACTAGCGATTGTAAATGGTAAATTAGATATGTTTCTGATCATTTCTTTTCTTCTTAAGCCCCCTTTGAATTAGCTAAATCAACAATTTTAACATGTAAACATTTTCCAAAGCACAAACACCAATATGGTTAAAAGAACATCTTTTAGAACAATGAATTTGCTGATTCTTCTTATTCTTCAATATTTTTAAACATGTAGAATCGCGATTATTCAAATCGAAAACATTGTTATTTTTCAATATGTTAATAATCCAAGATTGTTTTTCTCCTCCTTTAACATAAATTTTTGTTTGATTGGATAAAAAAATTTTCAAAAAATTGATGATTTCACAAAAATGGGTTTTACCATCAGACCACTGCAAGCCATGATGATTTTTAGTGAGCCATTTATTGGTGGTTTTTGCTTTTGCGTCTAAATAATGCCAACTGTAAGGTGATCTTATTATAAAATGTTGAATTTCATCATTTGATGAAAGAATAGCAATTTCTTTTAAAATAAATTTATTGCTATTGTCTCGAAAACCTTGCATGTCAATGATTACATATTCCATGTTTATTAATAAGCTTTTTCTTTATAGACAAAATCATTTATTTTTTATACATAAATTTAGATAATTTTAGCAACTTCTCCTGTTAATGGTTTAAATTCCACTAAGCGGTCATGCAAAATAAGACAATAAGCTGCAGTATTGTTTGGAATTGCAGTAGTTAACCTGGCACTCTGTCATGGGAATTCTGAGCCAGAAAGAGATAGCAATAGTTTGGCGTATTGACCTACATTTTGATTAATTACCCCGGAAGTAGGTCAAGTTATGTTAAAAGTAGGTGATCTTGACGTCGGCGGTGCCGGTAATTAGGTCAGACAGGTTTAGAAGTAAGTTAAACAACTCTTGTTGTTTATATTGTAATAGGGAATCATGTAAAAGTAGTAAGTAAAAATATTTCAATACAATGTGCGTATGCAAATTAGCATGCAAAGAGAATATAAAGTCAAAAGAAAAGAAAAAAAATTTTAAGTCACAATCACAAATAGCAAGTTCATTAAAATGTAAAACATGTTTTCTGTCCAACATGTATATATATTATATGTATGTAATAAGTAGAAGAAAAAATTTAAAGTCACAAATAGCAAGTTCATTATAATGTTAAACATGTTTTCTGCCCAACATGTATATATATTATATGTATGTAATAAGTAGAAGAAAAAAGTCATCGTTTTCTGTAAGGAATGAAAAAAAAAAATCAAAACTATGGTTAATTGCTTTTGGTACCTATTCATAATCAACATACAAATAAAAATAAAACAAAGAAGTTACTGTGTTTAAATAATTTTTATTTAACTGAAAAAGCTTTAACAATTTTACGATGATCAGATGTTAAAATTCTAGAAATAGTGACACCAACATTTTCAATGCGTCTTTGAAATCTACTTCTATCACATGCGTATTGATGCCAATGACCTTTACGAGCAGCTCTGTAAGCATAGTCCCATACATACATGACTTGAATTTTGATATCTGTGCTGAAGTGAACTTTTGTAGTTTTATTATTTAAATTCATATTGTATATGTATGAAGGTCTTAATTTAGAATTTTTTCTTTTAAGAGATACATATATACATTAAAGCAATTTTTAACTGCACATCTGAAATTGTGGTTTGATAAATGTATAGGACATGATGTTTTAAAGTTATCAATCTTTTCTAATGGCGGCAAAACTCTGCTTAAATCTTCTATTTTGGCACTGTCAATGTACTTTTGAAGGAAAAGTTTCTTTTGCTCTCCTTTGACATAGATTTTTTCAGCTGGTTCTAAATAGTGTTTTAATATACATTTTACATCCAAATATTCAACTAAACCGCTACCCCATTTAAGTCCATTTATTTTATTTTCGCAATACTGATTGGTATATCTGACTTCTCGACTAAGTTCTTCTGCAGGGTATGGTGGTTTAAAATGATACACAGTCGGAATTAAACTTCCTTTTTCAAGTATGGCTAGTTCTTTTATGAAATTTTGTTTATCATTTCCTAATAAAAATTGAAGATCGACTACTAAAATTTGTTTAACCATCTTGAATGTTATCGGTGGAATAACCTTTTCATTATTCGAATTTCGGTTTATATTAATTTTTAAAAATAGTTTTTATATAAATATAGGTTAGTAATATTAGTTTCCGCTAATACAACTATGTTGTTTCACCCATTTACTATGATGGTGGCAGGACCATCCTGCTGTGGTAAAACCACTTTTATTCATAATTTAATTAAATATAAAAAAGAAAATATACAACCAGAAATTAATAGAATTGTTTGGTGTAATCCAGACAAAAATGCTGTTCCACAATACATGAAAGATGTTGAATATAGTAAAACTATACCAGATTTTAATGATAATCAAGAACCCTTGTTGATTGTAATCGATGATATGATGTTAAATTCTCATGATAAGTATGTGTGTGATTTATTTATTAGAGGTTCACATCATAGGAATTTGTCTGTAATATTTGTAACTCAAAATATATTTCATCAAGGTAAATTTTCAAGAGATATTTCACTTAACTGTAAATATCTAGTACTTTTTAAAAATCCAAGAGATAAATCACAGATATTACCTTTAGCTCGTCAGATTTATCCAAATCAAATCAAAGCATTTGAAAAAGTATATAATGAAGTGACGTCAGACCCATACGGCTATATATTAATAGATCTTACTCAAGACATTAATGATATATTTCGAATAAGAAGTGATATATTTGGAAAAAATTTCTGCTTTTGTACAAGAGATCAATTAGAAAAATTTGGGGGAGAATATGAAACGTTTGAAAACCAATCGACACATATTGCATCTATTAAAAAGTTCTAAACCAAAATTTCAAAAAGTAATAATAAAGCATTGTGACGCCGAAGTAATAAAAACTTTTAGTGAAATTGCTTTAAATATTTTAAAAGGTAATTGTAATCTGAGTAGAAAAGCAACAACTCAATTACGAAAGTATAAAAAGGAATTGAGATCACTCATATGCCGTAAAAAATCTATAAATAGCAAAAGAAAAATCATTATTCAACGAGGTGGATTTTTACCTACACTTCTTGGTGCACTACTTTCAGGAATAATAGGAAATTTTATAAAATGAATAATACAACATTTAACAAAATGATTATACTAAAACCAGAGGTTTATGAGAAAATGAAACAAAATGCAGACGTAGAAGTGAATGAGTTGGATAAAGCTATGAAAAAAATTCTGTTAAATAAACATCTGACAGATACACAAAAATGGTATTTATACCGTCAAAATCTATTTAAAGTAAGAAACAAAAATAGAGTTCTTCCAACAAATAAAAGGGAGCAGGTAAAAATTACAGAAACAAAAGGTACTCAAACTCGTGCAAAACCTATGTATGTAGATGTAGAAACTCAATCAAATATTCCTGTATATAAGAATGCTGCAACACAAGCTTTTTCTCAAGAAGATATATATGCAAAAGAAGTTGAGGAAGTATTAGATGACGAAATGGAAGAAGAAGTTTTTAAAAAAGCATTGTCTGCTGCTTCAGCTGGAGAACGTCTAAGAAAAAGAAAATCAATTAGAAATCAAAATGTACAAATTTTTGAAACTGATACAGGAGACATAATATCAGTTCCTTTAGACAGCCCAAGCCCACCAACGAAGAAAGAAAAAACTATAAATAGCAAAGAGTTAAATAGTTCAGCAAGGCGTGTTTTACGGTCAGCAGCAGGTAATACTCAAACAGAGCTTAATTTTCCAATTCGTAAAAATAAATCAACAAGCTCATGGACAGCATACAAGTAAATGATGAATTTTACGTCACTTTACTAAGCGATTCATCCATGAATTATTACCCTGAAAATACATTGTCGTCTTTTACAAATAAAATGGATAAATACATGATTGATTCAAATTGGAAAGTCGGTATTTCTGAAATATATGTTAATAATTTTATACCAAATGTTTACGGTGAAGAGTGGGATAAAGGTACACAAATTTTTATCTCAGGTATGAAAAACGATATGCTTGGTGTAGGAACTACATACATACCATACAATTCAAAACAAATGTTATGCGACTGGAAGATATTTTTAATACCAACATTAATTCAAAATGTACGACCATTTCCTGGTTATTCTAGGAAAGAAGTTGTGCGGCAGTTGATTTGGGGAATTTTTAACTTTTTGAATGATGATAAAAACTACACTGCATCAGATAAAAAGGATGAATTTCCTACAAATTTGACCTATACTACTATCTGTTTAAGTAAACCAAAGGTAGATATTAAGATCAGAACAGAATTCGCATATACTTTAGAGGAACTTTTAAAAACATGTTTTCAGCAAGTATTACTTAAGGTAAAGGAGCTTAAACAACATAAACCTCGAGTACTTGAAGCTTACATACTTTTAATTAATAGTTTAGGTTTATTTCCTGTAGGAAAACCTGATATGTTTTTTATATATACTGATATTATTAAACCACAGAATGTAGGTGGAAAAGATGTAAGATGTTTAAGAACTATCAACATAGAGAACACTTTTACAGACATAGTGAAGGAATATAACAATATTCAATATTGCAATGTGGAAAAATCATTTGATAGTATTTCGGTATTATTATGTGATAAATATGGTTATAAAATAAATTTTTGCACCAGCAGTATTCCTACAAAAGTTGTATTGCATTTCAAAAAAGTATAAATAAAAGGAATTTAAAAACATTATATATTATTTTATTTAAACATTATGGAGAGAGCATACTATAAATATTATTTAGTTCAATCAGGAAAAGGACTTGACGATATTGGTCCCTTGTTACATTCAGTTGTACCTTACCAAAGGGGGCGAGGGTTAGGAAGCTTTTTCGGTGGACTTTTCAGATATTTAAAACCAATATTTACGTCTGGAGCCAATATATTAAAAAAGGAGGTTATTAACTCTGGTATTAATGCATTGTCGGATATTGCAACAGGTGCAAATTTAAAAGAAGTTGTACAAGATCGAAGTAAAGAGATAATTAAAAATGTAAGACGAGGTGCAGTTCAAAAACTCAATGAAATGTATGGACAAGGGAAAAGAAGAAAACCTATAAAAAGACCACTCATTAATAATTTAAATTATTTTACGTCAAAGCGACGCAAAGTGAGTAACAAAAAGAAGCAAAACGATATTTTTGGTTAATTATGATTGAATGTATGAAGTCTGAGTTGGATATTTTTAGAACACAACCTATTCAGTCAAGTATATTACGATCTGAAGAAGTTTCCTACAACCCTATTGCTTCTTTAGATAATCCATCAGTCATAGAATTTGTTTCATTAGGTCATGGGGATACATATAGGGATCTTTCTTCTGCATATCTTAAATTGAAAGTACAAATTTTAAAAAAAGATGGAACTCAATGGAATAATGATAAAAACACTGAAGGAAAATTAATTCAACAACCAAGTGTAGTCAATAATCTTTTACATTCATTATTAAAACAATGTAACGTTCAGCTAAATGGAAAGAATATATCTCCATCCGATGGAAATTATCATTATAGAGCTTATATTGAATCATTATTAAATTATGGTACAGATGCCGCTACTACTCATTTGGAATGTGCAGGATGGAATCTCGATAAACCAAATATAGGAAAACATGATAATAATGGTTCAAAAGAACGTCAAAAATTATACCAAAATAGCAGTGTAGTAGAACTTATGGGAAAACTACATTTAGACATGTTTAATCAACCTACACTTCTCATAAACAATGTTGATATTCGAATTCTTTTAACACTTGAAAAACCAGACTTTTACTTTTTTGCAGATGATTCTGACGAATCTCAACTAAAAATTTTAGAAGCGACTTTATTTATGAGACATGTAACTATTAATCCTAGTGTACTATTAGCACATAATGCTGTATTGGAAAAAACTAATGCCAAATATAATTATAAACGTGTAGAGGTAAAAAGTTTTACCATTCCGCAGAATAGTTCATCAGTATTACTAGATAATGTTTTCATTGGTCAACTACCAAACACAATAATATTTTGTATGACAGAAAATGCAGGTTACTCTGGAAAAAGATCAAAAAACCCATACAATTTTAAACATTTTGATATTTCACAATTTGTTTTAAACGTAAATGGAGTTCAAATACCTAATTCAGCAATTGAAACCAGTTTTTCGGATGAAAATAATTGCTACACAAGAGCATACAGTACACTATTTTCAGGTACTGGAATTAACCATAATGATAAAGGTCATCAGATAACAAAGGCTATGTTTAGTAATGGATTTTTCATGTTAGCTTTTGATTTAACTCCAGATGCATCAGGAAATGAAGTGTGTCAAGGTTTATTAAATCAGGGTACAGTTAGAATTGAGGCAAGGCTATCAAAACCGCTTACATCTACACTAACTGGTATTGTTTATGGAGAATTTGATGCAAGCTTACAAATTGATAAAAACCGAAATATATTTACAAACCTATAAATACCACACATAAAAATGAATTTAAATAATTGACAAAATGTCGCTATCTTGTGCACTACTGGATGTAACGTTTTGTTGTGATGATAATAATACCTTATTTGCAAAAGATATTTGTATAGTTGGTATCAAAGAACCTTGCAAAAAGTTTGTGAAAGAGCTCAAGTATAAATTTCCAACTAGAGAATTTATAAATGATAATTTTGAAAATCATTCTTTTGGGACTGTGTATAACGATAAAATAAATAAAGAGCTCTGTCAAATACTAGAAAAATTTGATATTATTATAACAAATAAAAAATTTAAAAAAGAGTTTTTATCGAACTACATAAAAGAAGCAACCAAGGTATATGACTTGAGTCAATTTGATTAATGAACACACTGGAGATAAATAACGTGTTGAGATGTAACAAACAAACGAGTAAAATTTTTAAAGGAGTTTTTGCTTTAGATCAACTCCCCAAAACAATTAAAAAACAAACTTTTTTAATTGTAAACACAGATAAAGCAAAAGATCCAGGAACACATTGGTTGGTTATTTATATTCCTGAACGTGGTTGTATCGAATATTTTGATTCTTTTGGCAGAAAACCTGATAAATTAGAAATTTTAAGTTACTTAAAAAATCAATGTGTAGTTTTTAATGAAAAACAATTACAAAGCAATTATTCAGATGTCTGTGGACAGTATTGTTGTATTTATTCATGGTATAGATGTTGCGGTTATAGTATGAATACCTTTTTAAAAAAATTTAATAAAGGTAATCATGTAGAAAACGACAAATTAATTATAAATACCTTTCAAAAGCTTTTTGGAAAATACAAGTCGTTACAAGTTTGTGTTCCTAAAACGTATAAGTATTAAAACACTATAAATAAATGTTAGTAAAATTAAAGAAATGGAGGCATTAGGTCAGAGTTATAATTTATTGCTAAGTTATACATATTTCCTCAATAAAAGTCACACATTAAAAATTTCTGTTGGATTTGACTGTAAGACGTTTGAAGCTTCATGCATATTTCATCGTATTGGTAAAAGGGAGATTGTCTTAAAATATCACGAATGGATTAAATTTTATTATCAATTTAACGCAAAACTCGATATGCAGATGATAAAAGACATAAAAGAGAGCTTACATCATGGGTTAAGATCTGTGAATGGGCAAAGCATAAGTATTAACAGAGAAGAAGCAGAACTGTTTTACAATTTAACCGATTTTATTCAAGCAGTGATGACACAGTATAAATCTGCTGAGTTAAATGTAAAAGAATATGTTGCAGAATATCTGAAATTATGTGATGAACAAAAAGTATTAAGGTTACAGAAAGAAATTTATATACCAATGCAGCGTTTTAATGTACAATGTAATTATTCAAGATTATTTTTTGAAATCCCTGTAATGTTAAAACAAAAAATTTGTAACAATCTCCTTAAATAAATAAAATAAATCACAATGAATAATATAACAATTTTTTATTTTTATTTATATAGTTATTTAAATAGACTAAAAATTATTTCTAAAAATATCTGCAAAGTAGTCAGGATCTCCCTGCTGATTATTTATTCCCCAGATTTCGTTAAATGGAAGTCCTTCCTCATCTTCAGCAATTTCTTCTTCCACTTCTTCTTCCTCATTTTCCGATTCAACTATGTGAAAGGGAGGTATAAATTCCTCCGTTTCTGTTAATTCTTCATCGTCTATGGTGGACGTAATTTCATTCTCTTGTATTTGGCTTTCTGTATTTACATAGTCCGTTTCATGAAATTCTTCATCGTCTATGGTGGACGTAATTTCATTCTCTTGTATTTGGCTTTCTGTATTTACATAGTCCGTTTCATGAAACGGATATGTTGTAGAATCAGGCTGCATTTTATTGAGTTGCTACTAATATTCAAAATGGAAATGAAACAAAATTGAAAATAAAAGCCCAGTTATATACTCATGTAGAAAAGTATAAAAGCAAATTAAACTCAATCAGATGATTAGTTTAAACCATGCTTTGGTCTATCATTTTATGTATAATAATTATTATATCATTACCTTTAACATTTTTATAACAAAATGTCAAGAGCTCAAATAGTGGCTGAAATTCATAGACAGGCAAGACGTAAATTTCTTAGAAGAAAATTCAAACAAAAGGGTTTAAATGACACATGGCAAATTGATTTAGTAGAAATGTTACCATATGCAAAGTTTAATGAAGGTTATAAATATATGTTGACAGTCATTGACACTTTTTCCAAATATGCCTATGCTGAACCTGTGAAAACAAAAAATGCTGAAAATGTTTTAAATGCCTTAAAATCGATTATTAGTAGAGCTAAAGTTATACCAAAAAACATTCACTCTGATCAGGGTAAGGAATTTTTTAATTCACAATTTCAAAATTATATGAAAGAAAAATCAATCAATCATTATCATACATTTAGTGAATTAAAAGCATCAATTGTTGAACGATTCAACCGCACATTAAAAAATTCGATGTGGAAAAAATTTAGTTTAAACGGGAATTATAATTGGTTACCTATTATGCAAACAATAATAAAAGAATATAATTCTACAAAACATAGTACAACAAAACTTCCTCCTGAAAAAATCACAAAGAAAAACGAAAAAAATATACTTAAAAATGTGTATACTGAACCTAAAATTATCCAGAAAAATAAATATAAGGTTGGAAATTTTGTAAGAATAAGTAAATATAAAGGTCATTTCGAAAAAGGTTATCAGCCAAATTGGTCATCTGAAATATTCAAAATTGCAAAGATCAATAATACTTACCCTGTTACATATCAGTTATCAGACTACACTGACACACCAATTTCTGGAGGCTTTTATCAAGCTGAGCTTACACCTGTAAAATACCCAGATACTTATCTTGTTGAGAAGATTATTAAAAAACAAGGAAATAAAGTATACGTAAAATGGCTTGGATTTGATAACAATCATAATACATGGATAAATAAAAAAGATATTGTTTAACTATTGAATATTTTATTATTTTTGTTTTAAATAAATATATATGTACAAACAAATACAAACTCATATTTTATTGTAACTTTTGTCTCTTATACCCATATGGTACAGAACTGTGATCTTCTAATATTCGGCGCTTTTCTGATCTTGGTTGATATCGCTTAGTTTCAGTTGTTGTAAACACCTCATGATTTTGGGTCCTTTTAATATTATCGGAAATTACGAATATATCTGTTGTGTCTTGAAAATTTAACACAGCATCTTTAATACTCTCAAAATTTACTTGTTTTGCAGTATTATAGTTTAGTGAAATACCTTTAACTTTACATACTACTTTTTCAGTATTATCTTTTGTACAATATACTTTATATGCATAATTTTTCGGTCCACCACTAACAAATTCTGTAATATAACTACCAACGCCATAACATTCTAATTCATCAGTCATATCACCAATGTATTCTCCTAATGCTGGATCTTTTTCTCCTGCTTTGCTTATGTAAATGACAGAATCCGTGTCATA